>MEHQ01001468.1:66461-93244 GCA_008828725.1 Saccharina japonica
GAAACCAGAAAAAACCAAGGGTACGCGCGGTGCCGAAGGCACCGCGCGGTACGGGATGGGACCGTTTTGTCCGCCGCAGGCGGAAAAATTTTAGGGTCTTCCCGAGGGGCGGTATGGGAAAAAGTTCCCGTCTGTTTACCGCGGGACGGGAATGGGACGGGAAGGTGGGAAACCATTTGGTTGACGGGATTGGACGGGAAGACACGGTTATTTGGCGGTACGGGACGGGACGGGAACCGATTTTCGGCGGTACGGTACGGTACGGGAACCATTTTTCGGCGGTACGGGAAATGATCGGTGAACGGGTCCGGAATAGGTCGGGAATAGGTCGGGAATAGGTCGGGAATATGTCGGGTCGGGAATAGATCGGGAACCGAGTCGGGAATAAGGTCGGGAAACGCAGTCGGGAAACGCAGTCGGGAATGGTTGGGAACACGGTCGGGAACGTCTCCCCGAAATTTCAGAAAATAAATAATTAAAATATAGTATAAAATCTTCTTCTTTCTTTCTCCTTGACCTGAACTACTGCCTCTGCCATTCCGAACCAAATAAACTCTGAGGGCATCCCCTTCGGTCTGAGATCACGAGAGACTACCAAAGTCTCTTTCCATCACAGTGGCGTCATCATGCTGCTGCTTCTTGCTTTTGCTCCGGCCATTTTTTTTTTTCTTTGGCACTATGTATGGTTTCTGTTTTGTTTTTCCTGTCCCTAGTCTTTATTGACGTCGAAATGAGTAGTAAACACTCATTTCGAAGCCGTATTGAGGTCAGTTGATGAACAAGGCGAGTTGTCGAAACGATACGCCTGGGCCGCACGTGTCTTGTTTGAGTGTGTTCCATGGGTAAGTCGTTGGGTCATATACTTGGTGGCCGTTGCAGCCTGAATATATACCACATTTCACCATGGCGCCAACAACTCTTGCGCCGGGATCCTCCCCTTTTGAATCGTTCAACGCACGTTCAAATCGAGAAAAAACAATCTGCTGTGTGTTGTCACGAGGAGGTGCAAGGGCGCACAAAAAAAAAAGTTTTCGACACCACACACCCAAAACTTTATTTTGGACCTCTCAAGGGGGGAGGGGGGGTACGACGGACCCATCCCCCCCCTCATAACGCCACACAATCTCCTATATAAAACATCCCTATACTAAATCCTATATAAGACCAAGGGGGGCACAGCCTAGGGGGTACTACAGTCCACGCAGCCCCCTAAGAGCGGACAGGCGCCGACCGCAGAAGAGACAGAGAGAGAGAGAGGGAGAGAGTGATCACGATGAGCACTGTCTCCGTGGTGGAGGGAGCCCTATCCAAGGCCCCCTTCGCAAAGAAGTCTCGTTGCTGTAGGCCTATCAGCGGCGTCAAAGTTCACGTCATCGACCCCATGCACTAACGTACCCCTGAAGTGCAAGTTTTGCAGCCCTGCAGAGTGGGTGTGGAAATACTGCATGTCCCATCACGTAGAAGGGCAGCATTCCACTTCGTTGGCTCTGAACAAAGCAGACCCCAACACTGCGAGATTCGAAAGCAGCTTTGACGTAAGCAAGACAGAGAAGGAGGCGGTGGCGAGAAGGATGCCAAAGGGCAAGGCTGCCAGAGCCCCCGTAGCACGCCGAACGGTCTCCCAGCGGAAGAGTAAGGGTTCCATAGCCCCCGCAGCACGCCGTAAGGGTTCACAGCATGACGGGGGGTCAGATGAGTCAGACGACTCAGAGGAGGAGGAAGAGGAGAAGGAAGAGGAGGAGGAGGAGGAGGAGCGAAGAGAGAAAAGTGGGAAAACACGTTGGAACTGAAAGCAGTGCTGGATCTCGAACCATCCCGAGTACATACTACTGTTTGTGATTGTTTTTTATTCGCAATGAATATTTGGTTTGAGTTGAAAGAAAAGAAAAGCTGCGGTGCTGAAGCTGTTCTGTGCTTATGCTTCTCTCATATTATCGGTAATTGCTGATACATCGAACGCTAAGTCAAGTGTCCTCTTTCGAAGCTGTCCCGCTTTCGAAGTTGGGAGGTGGGTATGCTTCTCAACCCCGACGCAAGGCTTGGCTTTTGCCTACAACGTACATATAATACGTGTACATACAAGCCAGGTTATAGCTGTACATGTTATTACTGCTGCATGCTGCTTCTGCTGTTCCATATAGTTGTAGTTGCTGCTGCTCCTTCGTGTCAGCGATGTATTTATTTCGTAAACCCGCGTGTGTGTATGTCCCGGGCGGCATAATACCTTTTCCAAACTGTTTGTGTTTGAGTATATGTGCTTCTACGCGTCAAACGTGTTCATGTTTAATTATTTATTTTCAGGTGCGGGGGTGCAATCTGGGCAAAACAATAAAATAATTAGATCGCAATTCCAATTTTATTATTTCGTACCATAAATAGAGTTAATTAATTATTTTCAGAGTTCGGGCACACGATATGGTGATATCTATGGCGGATGAACCTCCAATATATATATATTTTAATGTCAGGGTAATACATCGTAGGATGATATTAATGCATCGTATATATACGTACATACGAAGGCACAATGGGGAAGAGGGAATACCGTTACTTGCATTGACGACGTGCCCCTATATGTGTGGTCTGTTCTTTCGTTTTTCCAATAAACCCTCATCGATATCCAGCGTACTACAGCAGTACACAGCAGTGCTCGTGCTGATTGTTCGTCCTGGAGAGATACAAGCGCTGCGGTTACAAATACCGCGACAAAATCAAAGGTACCGCTGTGCATTGATATTGCACTGCACTCAGATAGGAAGAGTACCATTTTGTTTTTGTGCCGCACCTTTTTTTGCCGTAGGCTAAAAAAAACTGTGCGGGTCCGAATTTGTTTTAGGCGTTCTTTTCGCCGCAGCCGAAAATGTTTTGGGGCTCTTTTGTTGTTGATTCCGTCTTAGATGCTCTATTTTGGGCTGGTTTCCTCTACCTGAGTGTTAGCATATGGACGTTGAGATCCATACGTATTTATTGTGATGTGCAGTCACTACACACTGATACGAGTATATGAGTATCTTAGTCTAGATATTCGAGTAATTGCAATATGCGGATAGATTACGAGTTTGTCTTACTCGTAGTGCGCTGTATTGTATGTCCAAAGCATCTTCACCAGGAACGGTGCTGAGAACGTTGCTAGAACGTTACAATAACGTTGTACTGGTATAGAACATTACAGGGAACAGTACCGACTACGGTAGAATGTAACTGTCCATAGCATGGGCAGTGTACAGAGATGATCAGATGAAGGCATCCCCCACCTCGACCACTCTAATCTACTCTACTCCTCTTCCCTCCTCTCCTCTTCTCTTCTCTTCTTCCTTTTCCGTGATCTCCCTGAGGCCAATCTTCTTTCCAATATATCCAAATAAGCGCCTTTTCAAACCATGACTTTTCTTCTTCTCAAGTCATCTTCACGGACACTTCGGTGCCACCTCTGCCATCTCTCTCCACAGAGACAGAGCCTCGACACACGCGTCATTCTTTCAGGTTGTGAGCGTCGACTTTGGTCGACGCACCGGCTGGCACCACGGAACCACGTCTCCCGGTGAGCTCGTCACGTTCTACGTTTGAAGAGATTTCAAGTTTTCAAGTGCGGAGGAATTCGAGTTTTGCTCCAAAAATCAGAAGATCGTCATCTACCCGCCTGCATCGACATCGACTTTCTTCATCGGTTTTCATCAAGCTCGTTCGGCAGGGTTACTACAAGGAGTACTGCTTTCACGCTTCTACGCGCGAAGCAGGTAAGGAGATTGTTGTCACGCTTTTACGCGGATAGCATGTACGAGTAATGAGTCCGGTTTCACGCTTCTGTCGCGAAACTTATACTCGTACATTCAACATTGTTTTCACGCTGTAATTGCAAAAATAAGCCACCAACTATTTTTGTAGATCACACGCAAAGCTTTATTTTCGATACTAGAGTGTTTGCGCAAAAGTTTTTTCAGAAAATATTTTCCTTGACCCTAAAAAAAGTGAATTTCCTTTCCCTCACGATTTGTTAGTGTTTGCGCAAAAGCAAATAAAAAAAAGACTTTGCAAACCCTTCGTGCCGTATGAAACAGGGAAGCGGGTGAGCACGGGGAGACAAAAACGAAGAAACAAAAAGGAATTCGTACACGTACCAGCGTATGTACCTATAATACGACTCGTTGTGCCAGGTGCATCCTATACTCGTATATAGCTAAAACAGCAACGAATACAAGCAGGGTATAAATGTATATCAACAGCAATAACAGCAACCCAGAATCGGCGGCATATATACCCAGACAGCGAGCAGAAGCAACAGCACAGCAGTTAGCAGCAGCTACTCGTACTCTCCTAGAGGTGGCTAGGGTCAGCAGCAGCAGCAGCAGCAGCAGCTCAGCAGCAGTAGTAGCTCAGCGGCAGCAGCTCAGCAGCAAGCAGCTTCCGTTTTTGCAACTTTCAATCATGGGATCAGCTTTTTTCCTATGTTTGTGCTGCTGAGCTTCGCTGTTCAAGCCTACGCGTGCCAACGCTACGTTTCAAGCACGCCCAATCCCCTCGCACAGCGGCGCAGTCGCCTCCGCCCCCGTCGCGCCGCCGCCGCCGCCGCCGCTGCTGCTGCTGCTGCTGCTGCTGCTGCTGCTGCTGCTGCTGCTGCTGCTGCTGCTGCTGCTGCTGCTGCTGTAGCTGCAGCTGCTGTGCTGCCGCCACCACGGCCGTGTTACGAAAATGGTACACAAGACTTTTCATGCTGTATCATAGGGAGGTACAGGAGGCACGTACGAGTACCAATTTCTGATCGAGGCACCTTCCACGACGACACCAAGTGGGCGGGTGCCGCAGCAGCGGCCCGCCGTGACAGCCCAACGCCACTCGTCCGTGCCATACTCCAGCCTACGCCTTTTGAGCCTCGGTGCGCTCCGCGGTTAGTTGCCGTGTTGTGAGTAGCAGCGCTTTTGTCGGGTGTGCAAGGTACGGCTCCCGGTGGTGTCGATGAGACCCAGTGCGTCGGGTGAAATCTCGGTACGTTGTACGCCAATGAACAGAGAGCACAAACAGTACCGCAAATTCCGGCCAAATCGTTACTTCTGAAAAGTATTTTCCGGTCGTTTTTTCAGAAAAATACCGCTAATTTTTACCGCGGGACAATTTTCGGAATTTTTTTTTCTAAAAAGTCTTTTGCGCAAACACTCTACTATGATACTTTGAAGCTGTAAGCACGAAACAAGTCACGAAACCATTTCTGCTCATCACACCAAGTTCTGCACTACTTTCGCGCTGTAAAGCACGAAGCAACGTTACAAGACCGCTTTTTTTCCGCCATCACAAATCAAGTTAGTTTCGAGCCGGCTCCACGCTAGTCGACGCTTGAGGTCGTTATCAAAACCGTTTCTTCCAGCTATTATGCGCGAAGTACGTACTCAAAGATTTGTCCTCGTGCAAGTATCGCCGAGAAGAACTACACGTGCTGAATAATGCAGCCAGGTCGTTGACGAATCTGCTACTCCACGTATCATCGGGGGAATCACCACCTGCCTACATCTAGGCATCTGGAAAAGTCATCCTTGTCCACTCTTAATGTAGGAGAGAAGACCAACAAACGCTGCATCGCGCAGCCTGGCCGCGGATGAATTCGGCTACTCAGCCTGCCACGGGCGTCAACTCCTGTCGGTTTATCTGCTACTATCAGCTTGGCACAGGGGCAACACCTCTTGCTTTACAAGGAGCTAGCACCTCCAACATCATAGGGGACTTCAAGTTCTTCATCTGCTACCTGCGATAGCTGCTGAGCTTCGCCATCATCATCATCGTTGATTATAGAAGGTATCCTCAGCGCTTCATCTTCGCAGATTCTTCAGATTATGTCGCCAGGATCTACATCTACTTCGACTACTGCTGCACGGGCAACACTGCAACATCACTGCTTCACTGCTTCGAGAAGGTATCGACACCTACGACTCAGTTCTGCGGCTACTACTCATCATTGTTTAGGTCATCTACAGCAAGCAATTCAATATTTCGTTTTTCAAGCTTTTCTTCAAAAATCGGAGACGGTATCATCGCAGCCTGCGATCTCACCAGGGTTCAGCTCCACAGCAACACCAGCGAAGCGTTCATCAAGCAGCTGGCCATCACCATCTCCGGCACAGTAGGGACCAGCTACGTGTTCGGCGACATCTTTGCCAAAACGTTCACACTGCTCTGGGGGGAGTTTGCTGCTTTTTCGCAAACCAGGGAGTTGCAACATGTTTTTGTTGCATTCCTGTCGATTTTTGATATTGCACCGCAACAAGCGGCGCAACGGCAACACCACCTACCGGCACTCGCACTCTTCGAGCAACACGGCCCAGCACAACATTACGGACTGACTACGGGGACAGGTCTTCACCATCTCTTCAGCTCTTCATCGCCATCATCAACATCAGCTCACAGCCATCTCCTTCTACACGTACATATTTTGGTCTGCTCTTCTTAGTACAAGTCCCTACAAACAACAGGATCATGAAGATCTCAGCAGCACCACTTTTCTTCAACTACTTCTACAAGTTCAGCACATATCTACACAACACCAGCACAAAGAACGAAGATCGTCATCATCATGCGCATTCCTTGCGTCTCTTCTTTATCTTGGTTTTGGTGGGGGGGGTACATTTTTTATACTTTTTATTTGTTGGCTTTGCTTCTTTGCTGTACGTAGAGTTTTTTCACCCGAGTACGTTTTACGTGAGATCAAACATGATGCACACTGTTGTTTGCCGTCACGGATACACATCTGCCTTGTTTTATAAAATTGTTCTTTAGCTTTCCACAGCTTTTCTTTGAGTACGTATCATATATACACACTCACCATGCTGATTTGTACTTCACACATCTCAGTATAGCTGGACACGTATCATACCTGTATATGATACGTCCACTTTTTCTTTTCGATTTCGTTCGATTTCTTGTCCTAGGATCCATTAGGGGGCGTAGCACAAGTGCAGTAGACACTTTTTTACGTTTTCTTCGCTAGGATATAGCTCGCTGGTCAACACCACAGCACCAGGAGTCTATTTTGCGATACGATTACGCCCAACGTAGTCTATTTGCCGTGCTATCGGTGCGCGTAGATATATTTTGAGTACGTACGTACATACATGTACACAACTGCATAGTGCACTTCTCGCTGTACTCGACGAATGTCATCAGTTTGCTACTTCGATTTCATGATTCTCTAGGTATTCATACAGGGGGCGCGTTGAACATCCATCATACGAGTTGGCGCTTCCGTTCTAGGGTATACTTCGCTGGTATTCACACCACGATTTGTTTTCTTCTTTAACTTTGCTTACACCGGGTACTACTCTGTAGGATTCATATGAGTACGTACGCACGTCTATACTGCATACTGGACACGCGTCTCAGTTTTATCAGATGTCTCTTCAACTATCCAAAGTTGATTGCTGGGCAAATGAGTATTCACACGTACTGGTACATACAGTAGATCATTGCTATTTTTGTCTGGGTACACACCCACCGACTTTCTTTGTTTCTGCAAAATTACGTACTATTTCCGTAGCTCTGTTATTGTAGCATTCAATTGAGGGGGCGGGTTGCAAGTACAGCAGATAACTTTCTTCGCTTTTCAGTGTAGGTTATGACTCAGTGTTGTGCACTATGACTCAGTTGTCATCCACAACCACGATTAGCTTTTCTGACATGAGTACAACCATGTTGCCACCGTCATAACACGGGGCTGAATATGCAGTGAACTTTGTGTTTACTGTTTTCCATATTGCCGCTGCATTCGCGCAGGACTGAATATGTTGTACCATTCTTTCATTCTTCACTCGTTCGTTTTGATTTTTGAGTATCAGGTTTCTACACCGTAAGCGTTACTCTAGCTACTGACTTTCATCACGGGGGCGTGTTAGCATATGGACGTTGAGATCCATACGTATCTATTGTGATGTGCAGTCACTACGCACTGATACGAGTATATATCTTAGTCTAGATATTCGAGTAATTGCCATATGCGGATAGATTACGAGTTTGTCTTACTCGTAGTGCGCTGTATTGTATGTCCAAAGCATCTTCATCAGGAACGATGCTGACAACGTTGCTAGAGCGTTACAATAACGTTGTATAGAACATTACAGGGAACAGTACCGACTACGGTAGAATGTAACTGTCTGTAGCATGGGCATTGTACCGAGATGATCAGGTGAAGGCATCCCCCACCTCGATCACTCTTCTCTACTCTACTCCTCTTCTCTCCTCTTCTCTTCTCTTCTCCCTTTTCCATTGATCTCCCTGAGGTCAATCTTCTTTCCAATATGGCCAAACAAGCGCCTTTTCAAACCACGACTTTTCTTCTTCTCAAGTGATCTTCACGGACACTTCGGTGCCACCTCTGCCATCTCTCTCCACAAAGACAGAGCCTCGACACACGCGTCATTCTTTCACTGAGGACATACCAGGCCCCAACCAGCTAAAACGAGTGGGTTAGACGCACATCTTGAGTAATATAATGCATACAAGGTTCCCCTCCGGGACATACATGCCTAGGGGAGTGGCGCAAGAACGAATTGAAATCCAAACTCGTACATAATTCGATATTGTATCCTACGCAAGCATATTACATCATAGTACGACGTGATTACGAATTATCTGCATATTACCGTACATGCAGGGTACATGCATACTATTTTTTAGAACTAACTGTATCAGATGACCTGCGCACTTTTGGGGATAAAAATACTTGGAAATTAGATAGTGTGGAACCCTTACTATTGACTGCATATTTTTAATAGGTTTTCCTAACGATTCCGCCAAACATTATATTATGTTCGCCAGTGTGTTTATGTATTATATGTCTCTGTTGTGTGGAGAGGCACCACAGTTGACTTGGTTCTAGAAGGGGATCAAAATAGACTCGGTTTCAGTGTTAGGGTCGAAATCATCATGGTTTTATGTGGGGGATCAAACATGACTTGGTTTTTGTGTTGGGTTCGAAATTGGCCTTGTTTTGGTGCGGAGGGTCGAAATTGGCTTATTTTTTGTGTCAGGGCCGAAAATGACTGTTTATTTTTCACTTTGGTTTGTTTTATGTTTCGTATATTATGTAGTGCGTAACCCAGACACCACAGACAGCACACGAGCAGTGCAGAGCAATAAAACAGCATGAAGCGCGTGCGGTAGTTTTGTCCGCCCTGTATTTCGAGTCTCGTCACCTCGGGCGTCTTTCGAACAGTGGGTGGGATAACAATGCACGGCGCGCTTTTTCACCCCCCGTACCAAGGTCAAGTCATTTTCAGCCCGCAGACAAATAGCAAGTAAATTTATATCCCCCACTAAAAAGGAAAAACTTATGAACGAGAGTCTCGAACTGACGACTTCAAACAAATAACCGGGCATCGCACTCATTTGACCATATTACCAAAGAGTCAAAATACTTTTTATACTGGCGTGCGTGTCCACAGCAGTGAGTGCGTGACGCACCGCACATACACATGCACAGCAGCAGCGCAGCAGAAGGAGAGAGAGAGAGATGACCGATGACGGATCATAGCCTCCGAGAAAGCAACTACTGCTGCTGGATCCACAGCAGTACAGCGCGGACCTGCCACATGCGCGTGATGTTGCCTGCTGCTGCTTGTGCTGCTGAGCGGGGTTGCAACGTGTTGTTTGTGTTCTCTTTGCATGTTATCTGATGTCTAAAAGTTTGGTGGTGTGCTTGGGGCAAGAACCCGCAACATCAGAAATATAATAATAGTTGCCGTACACGTAATAAAAACGGCCCTTACATTTCGGTCCAAAGTGACCCTGGATATGTCATAAACACACAGCACAACAGCAAAGAATGCAAGACAGGTGGCGGACTACGGACAGCAGCCTTGGATAAAACAACTACCTACAGCAGCAGTACAGCCCAGATGGATGTGCCACTCACGCACGATGTTCCCTACTGGTGTTGGCGGCAACGCTGTAACGCCGTGCTCTGTGCATGTTGTCTGTTGTCTACTGGTATCTGGTACATGTTTCTGGCCTGTGTGCATGTGAGAGAGCAAAAAACAGACAACATCTAAAAATAGAACATCGTTATTTACTGGCACGTACGTACGAAACACGGCCTCATGCAGAAAACCCGGGAAATCGGCTTATCCACTCCCGCGGGAAAAAAAACTTCGAGCGCCCGCCACGCGAGCCACAGAGCTCAGATCGAGCCCAAACCTCGACCAATGTGTCCGGCCGGGCCTCCCGTGTCGGGGTACTTAGCGTTTTGCCGAAAAGCGCTTGTGCGAAGAGAAAAGTTGCGAAAAGTGCGAAAATTTCACAAACATAACTATACATATATGGTAAAACAAAACGGGCTCCGGCGGCCCTCCGCCCCCCCCCCCCCCTGGAGCCCCTGCGGGGGGCCGCACCTCGCCTACGGCTCGTGATGCGGGGCCGCACCCCGGCTATTTTACACCCTGGTAAGTACACGCAGCGGGCAATGCAAAGCCATACAGGCACGGCTTACCCTGCTAGCAATCCAGATGCGTGAAAAAGAAAAGAAAAAAAAGAACAAAAAATGAAGAAGCGAAAAAAAACAAAGTGTCGTGCGCCTCCCCGCGGAGGATGTGACAGATTTGATTTTTCCTGTTCCATTTATTTTCTTCGCCCTTGCTGTCGCTCTCCTTCCCATTAATAGTCGTAGTTCAGATCCGGGGTCACAATGTAGGCGCTTCTCCCTCCTCGCCACTACGGTTCGTGCCTTGGATGTTTATCGCGAGAAGACTTCAGTCCTTTCTTTCTCTCGTCGACTCGCATTGAATTGTGCGCCTACCCACGCTGCTACGTAGGCGCTCTCAGCAGTTAGTTGATTCCGTTTTTTTTTGTTTTGTTTCGCAAATAAACTCAAAAATCTGACCCAAGTGGGATTCGAATTCACGAAATAAACTCAACGATTAATGTCAGCATTTGAGGGAACCGCCCACCGGGGCGACCGGTTGTCATAAATGCGTACGTATGTAAATAAAATAGGAAACTAAAAACAACGTGAACACAGGAAGACTGAGAACTATGGGAAGCCCCGGATGACCTAGCTCAGCTCAAGGCCAGCATAAACCTGTACCACTCGAGAGAGTTTGTCACCCTAGCTGACGCGAAATAAGATGTGTGAAATATTATTACCCAGAAGAACTTAGGCAGAACCCGGGCAGAGCCCAGTTAGAGAGTCCCCGCTGGAACAAGAAATGACCTGGGCAGAGCCCGGTCAGAGAGACCCTGCAACAAGAACAATAACAAGAACAAGAAGAACTGGCTGATATGCGCGACTATCCACAGCAGCAAATAGTCATATCCGTTATACCCTAAGATCCGTTGTAGGAAACCCGGGGATGCGGCCCGGATGTCCCCGGACGACCACAGAACGAAAGGAAAGGACAGGCAACCGAAGCACAGCCAAAGCACAAAGCACCCTCCAGGCAGCCGAGGCAGTTGTCTGTGCCGGTACGAAGTACAAACAGGTTCTACCAACTGTTGATGATAGTCGGTCTGGTACCCTGCAACCCTGTCTGTCGTCTCCTTCCTGCTTTCGTCAACCGCAGTTTGTGTACCACCTTTCTCTGCCCCCCCCATCTCCCCATTGCTTTGGGCGCCACCCATTCAGCGAATTTGTGACGCTTCCTGCTCGATTCTGCCTCGTCGTCGTGCTAAACACTATAATACACAAATGGATATAAAATAATTAAAAAAATCGTTGGGGTGCGTCTGCTGTATGCCTTCCCTATCGTATATTGGATAGATTTTGCGTTTTTTTATGCTGTTCCTGGGGGCGGTGATACGAGAGTTTAAAACTGCTTCGTGTCCTGCTCACGGGTTCTAGGAGGTGTTGCGCTGCGAGCAGCAGCAGCAGCAGCAGCAGCAGCAGCAGCAGTAGAGCAGTCAACCCAGCATCGGAGAGGTGTTTAGGCTGCCGATGGGTGGGATGACCGTGTGTTCGGAGGGTTGGAGAGATAAACCCTAAAAATGAGATAGGAAGATACACTCCCTCTGATTGGCGAAACAGACAAAACGAGATCCCGAGCCCCGAGACTGCGATGGGATATTTTTGCTCGCGAGAAGCGAGAAGCGAGATCATGGTGACAACCTATGGGAGATGACCCTCTATAAAAAAAACTTTTTTTCAGGGTCATCTCCCACATAGGTGACAACCGCAGGTACGAACGCCACGTAGACTTGACAGCCAGAGGACAGAGAGAACAAAGCGCGAATAACATGCCGCTGGTGCCAGTCGATGCAGTGTTGAACGCCCCAGCCAAAACCGTGCCTCGTGGGGCGGTCCAAGTCGAATTGTGTGCTGCTGTACATTCCAAAATCGTCTGTTGTAGCAAGCGGTGAAACGTTTTGCACAGCACCCAAGCACCCGTACTTTATCCAGCGCAGATCTCGCTCTCCAGACTACGGGTGCCATTGCAGCAGCAGAGTATGAGCGGCTAGCCATTTGGGCACACTCTCCTCTTGTTTCAGGGCTCGGGGCCGCCTCTACCGCAGCTGGGTGGTGCATCACTGCTGGTGCTCCACCTTGACGGTTGGCTCGTTATCGCTTTTGTTTTTCGCTTTTGTTTTTCACGCGTATCGTACGAGCATCTTCGTTTTTCTTTGGAAAAGCGAAGTCTGTTCGTTTTTTGCTTTTATGTTTAACACCTTTAGGGCCCGTCTTAGGGCATGTCTAAACAGAAACGAAAACGAAAAACGAAAAACGAAATGACAAAAAACAGGCCGCTGATTGGTCCCTGGTACAAACGTGTTCCCCTTCGTTTTTTTTGTTCTGAGAAAATCAACGATTTAAAACCTATTGCCCAAAACATAAAAGTTGACAGCTGAAAAACGAAAAGGAGAACGAAAGCACGAACAGCAACAATTCAGCGTGTCCTACTGGTCAGGGCCCGTACAAACGAGGAACACAAAACCTAAAAACAAAACTTAAAAACAAACCCTAAAAACGAACAGACTTTAGGTTTTTAGTGTAAAATCGAAGATGGTGTACAAACGCAGGATACGCGTGAAAAACAAAAGCGAAAAACAAAAGCGAAAACGAGTCAACGGTCAAGGTGGAAGACCAGCAGTAATGCACCACCCAGCTGCGGTAGAGGCGACGCCCAGCCCTGAAAAAAGAGGAGAGTGTGCCCACATGGCTAGCCGACCATACTCTGCTGCTGCAATGGCACCCGTAGCCTGGAGCGCGAGATCTGCGCTGGATAAAGTACGGGTGCTGTATAAAAAGTTTCACCGCTTGCTACAACAGATGATTTTTGAATGTACAGCAGCACGCAATTCGACTTGGACCGCCCCATGAGCCACGGTTTTGGCTACGGCGTTGACCACTGCATTGCCTGGCACCAGCCGCATGTTGTTCGCGCCTTGTCTGCTCTCTGTCTTCTGGCTGTCCAGTGTACGGGGCGTTCGTAGCTGCGGTTGTCGCCATGATCTCCGTTCTCGCTGGGCTGTTCATCTTTCGTGTTTTGGTTTTAGGGTCATTTTAATCGATTTTCGATTAAAATAAACCGAAGAGCAAAAATATCCCATCGCGGTCTCCTGGGTCTCTTTTTTTCTGTTTCGCCAATCAGAGGGAGTGAATCTTCATAACTCATTTTAGGTTTTGTTTTTAGGTTTTGTTTTTAGGGTCAAAACGCTCCGTTTGTACGGGCCCTAAAACCAAAACACGAAGAACGAACAGCCCAGCGAGAACGGAGATCATGGCGACAACCGCAGCTACGAACGCCCCGTACACTGGACAGCCAGAAGACAGAGAGCAGACAAGGCGCGAACAACATGCGGCTGATGCCAGGCAATGCAGTGTTCAACGCCGTAGCCAAAACCGTGGCTCATGGGGCGGTCCAAGTCGAATTGCGTGCTGCTGTACATTCAAAAATCATCTGTTGTAGCAAGCGGTGAAACTTTTTATACAGCACCCGTACTTTATCCAGCGCAGATCTCGCGCTCCAGGCTACGGGTGCCATTGCAGCAGCAGAGTATGGTCGGCTAGCCATGTGGGCACACTCTCCTCTTTTTTCAGGGCTGGGCGTCGCCTCTACCGCAGCTGGGTGGTGCATTACTGCTGGTCTTCCACCTTGACCGTTGACTCGTTTTCGCTTTTGTTTTTCGCTTTTGTTTTTCACGCGTATCCTGCGTTTGTACACCATCTTCGATTTTACACTAAAAACCTAAAGTCTGTTCGTTTTTAGGGTTTGTTTTTAGGTTTTGTTTTTAAGTTTTGTGTTCCTCGTTTGTACGGGCCCTTAGGGTCATTTTAATCGATTTTCGATTAAACAAAACCGAAGAGCAAAAATATCCCATCGCGGTCTCCTGGGTCTCTTTTTTTCTGTTTCGCCAATCAGGGCATGTCTAAACAGAAACGAAAACGAAAAACGAAAAACGAAATCATTTCGTTTTCGGTGTCATTTTAGCCGACGTCTCCAAACAGAAACGAAAACCAGCTAGGAAATCACGCGAGATATGCGGCGGGAATGTGGCCGGGTGGGAACATGAGATATGCCGCAAGAATTTAATATACTACACAACAAGCTACTATAAAAAGAGAGATAAGCCGACGTAACAACATGCTTGTACGACGACGTACGAGTACAAGCTCGTGCTACGAGCACCCGACAACAAGCATCACAAAAGCCCGCCAGCCGACAACAGACATGACGACAACTCGACCTCGCGGTGTGGAGCGCCCAGCCGTGATGGCGGTCGCGCGCCGCAAGTTCAAGGAGATGCAGCAGCACCTCCTCAGCTTGCAGCTAGCCTGCATGACGCATTTCTTATTCAGCGCCTTGGTCTTCTTCTGTATCTACAGCAGCAGTAGCAACGCGACATCTCCACCGAGCCGTCGCGCTCTCATCAAGAGACGTCGCCAGGCGTGGCGCAAATTCATCCGGCCTATCATCGCAGACGGGTCGTTTCGTTTGCGCTATCGCATGCGCCGAAGAGAGTTCAACAAGCTTTACGGCATGCTGCGTAGTCGTCTCGAGCGAGAGGAAGTGAAGGCTCGAGGTCGCAACGGTGTGATTGCTGGGGAGTGGGCGTTGGCCGGCACACTGCGATGGCTAGCGGGTGCCTCCATCTACGAGGTGATGGACGGACCTCGCATAGCGAAGAGCACCGCGTATCATATGGTAAGCAGGACGCTGGACGCCATCAACGAGTGCAAGCAGCTCAAGATCCGATTCCCGGAAGGCGACGACGAGTTGCGGAAGGTCGCTGTAGGTTTCAGGTTGAGGAGCTCCCAAGACGTCATCAGGCATTGCGTGGGAGCTGCTGACGGTTTGCTTGTCCGCCGACGCAAGCCTTCTATCAAGGAGCACCCTGCCCCAGACCGGTTTTTCTCTGGGCACAAGAAGGCCGTTGGCATGAACTTGCAGGTGAAACTCGCAAATAAAATATGATGAAATGGTATATACGTCGTACAGCAAATGATCATGGTTGTAGAAACACGAACTGTGAGTTGCACCCATTGAGTGGTTGTTTCTCACCTTTCGGATGGACACGTACGTACTGGTAATAAGTAATAAATAAATGGTGTATGTACGTACATACGTACAATATGACGAGTACACGCAGATAAATAAGGAGACGCAATACGTACTCGTAATACAAACAGGTGGGTCACAATCACTACATCGGGTGTTCACCGACATATAATGTACTATGCTGTCGGACGTGCCACATTCTTACGGACGAAGTCCAAACTTATGGTTGCAACACCAACCGGGCACCCGGCTCATATGTCCACACTCCACGCCGACACAACATACCACGCCGTACCGCCCCCTATATAAAACGTAAATAATACTGTTGTCCCGCCCCCTCGTGGGACAAACATGTGCCGCCCCGTCCAGCACAAAAACAAGGTATACCGTCCGGTGCCGTCCAGAAGAAAACAACAGCAGTACCGTCCCGTCCCGCCCAGGAAAAATAAATGGTACCGTCCCCTCCCGCCGTGGGAAAAAATATGTGTCCCGTCCCGTCCGGCCCTATAAAGAAGTACCGTTCCGTCCCGTCCAGAACAAAAAAAAATACGCCCCGTCCCGTCGAGGAAAATTAAATGTACCGTCCCGTCCCCTCGTGGGGAAAGATATGTACCATCACGTCCCGCGCGCTGCCTTTTTTTTTTACCCTCGCTTCCCCTCCGTGCAAAAACGCAACAATTGTGGTGTGACCCGTCTAGTCGCGCAAAACATAAATACTTGAACCGTCCTGTCACGTGTAGGAATTCCCTACCCACCGTCTCGTCCCGTCCCGTTCAGCGATTTTCGCATTCCATTGCCTGCAGTACTCCCTCAGAAGACTTTGGGTATACGTGCAATAAATTCTCTAGTACATCAAGAGTACATGCCTGCATATAATTTCCTTTGCCCGCCTGGGCTAGGTGGCACACACGCGCGATGGATACACCCCGAACCCATGAATGCATCGCCCAATGTACTGTAGTACAAGACACGGTGGGTGTCGAGAAGCACATGCCCAGTGGGCGGTGTTAATGCCGTGAAAACAAACACTGCAGCCTCCACTCCTCTGTTGATCGTAGCGCGACGGAGGTGATATATATTCAAAATTAATGCCTCCCCCTCTTGCCCAATTAACTACCTTCTGTTGCGCGACAGGCGATCTGCGACGCGAGGTACAAGATCCTCGCCGCATGCCTAAACACCCCCGGAAGCACGAACGACCGGCAAGCGTGGGCGTCGGCGAAGTTCGATAAGCTCGTGGGATCCCTGCCAGAGCCGTTCTTTGTGGTGGGAGACGCGGCGTATGGACCATCCGACCAGATGCTCGTGCCGTACCCGGGCACGCACTTGCACGGCGACCAGGATGCATTTAATTTCTACCAGTCGCAAGCAAGGATGGCCATCGAGCAGACGTTCGGCATACTGGTGAGGGTTTGTTCAGTCGGCGAATGGAGTGGACTCCCTCGTTTGGTCTTCTTGTACATAGGCTGCATCAATCTTGGGACATGTGAACGATTCGTGACTTCTTCATATGTGAACGTGAGGGTTTCGATAATATCTCCAAGGTGCTAAAAAAAACAAGTGTTTTTATCTAACGACTTCCGCGGGTGGGGCCCCGCCGACAAAGCCGGGCCCCCGCCGACCGTGTCTCGCCCGGCCCGCGATGTATTTTAATTGTGGTCCGAACCCTCACTCAACCTGTGAGATTGCGATCTCACCCGCCGCCGGCGTCGTCCGGTCTTCGAAGGGAAATGTATGAAAGTAGGCGGCATGACTCGCGAGGTTTTGCGTCTTGTGAGTCGTGACATAGGAAACGACTTGTGACGACTAACATGCCACGAGCCCTTATGATGCGGCTTGCGACACTTGAAAATTGTTGGCCAGACCACACTACCCACACAACGAAAACGACGCCCCCCATGTTGCCAAGCTTGTTGTCGGATCAGGCAACTGGCTGAACTGTCCTCTGTGTTCGTACTCCGCGCTTTCCGCAGGTTCGGACGTGGGGTGTCCTCTGGAAGCCACTCGAAGTCCCCCTCCGGCGCACGGCGGCCGTCGTAGAAGGTGCGATACGGCTGCACAACTTCCTCAGGGACCATCGCTCGGACCCAGTACCGATGCCCGCGCAGCCACCGATGAACCCAGACGGCACCATCCACGACAACGTGTGGGCGACACCCTCTTCGAGGAGACCGCCCGGCACTCAGTCGCAGCTACGCGAGAACATGAGGATCGAAATTGCCGCGCGGACTCTAGTGCGCCCAGCGGAAAATGTGCGGCGTAACCGGTCGTGGAGGAGCGCTATCGTTACAGACGATGAGGGCCGGAAACTGCCTTAATGCAGAGTACGGTGAAGCAAAGAAGACAACGGGCACGAGCCGTGGTGTTTCTATGTCGCGGGTGGAAGTTAACAGGGTCGGGTGGTGAGGGGGGGGGGGGTTCGTTGTGCTCGCGTGCCGCAGGTTAGAGTTGAGGCAGCATAAATCTTGGGATGCCAAGGGAAAGGAGCGAGAGGTACAATATTCAGGTTCGGGAGAGGGGGGGGGGGGGTGGAGTGCTCGCGGTGCCCGCAGGTAGAATTGAGGCAGCATAATCTGGGATGCAAGGGAAAGGGGGGCGAGAGGTGTACGATACTGAGGTTCGGGGTCCACATTTTGTCATGCCGCCGTGGGTCGAGCCCACGAGTTTTATGCGATGGACGGGTGGCGTGAGGCATGGTCGGGCCGGTACTTGTGTCGTCGGGCTCGTTTCGACGACGTGTGTGGGAGCAGTGTATAGATGTAAATGACATTGACGTAACGGCGAAACAATTAATACCTGGGACATATTTTGTACCAAGTGGTCCAAGCATACCGCCACAAATTGTTTCAGCGTTCAAAGTCGACGCTGTCATCCGGCGATAAACCCTTCAATTTGGCACGACTGTTGTACGAACCCTGACGACCCCTTGCCAGGTAGTGTGCCTGCGTCATTTGTTTTTGTTCGCGATTTTTTTTTTTTGTTATTTTCCATGGGACACGTTTTGGTTTTTAAGGGAGATGGAAAATTCGGTGACGACATCAATAAAAAAAAAAAAAAACATTGACCAATGCCTCGACAGGGGGCACGTAAAACACGTATGACAAAAGCCAGGGTTATCTCTTCCAACGGCGGAGACATTTGGACCTTTTGCGCGGTACACGCACAAATTCCGGCATCGCCTGGCAACGACTTACTTCCAGTAGATGCAAGATTGTCGGCATAGGAATTGATATCGGTCACACGCGGCGACATGTTCGACTATCCGCGTGAAATTCCATACACACATGCGGGCTCCTTAACCCAGAATCGTCCGACTTCCATTATTGTGTTGCAGTATTTGTCGTTGTATATGTGGGCCATGGGATTATTCATGTAGCACTATTATTTCCCTCCAGAACAACTTTTTGCATGACGTACACAGCTCCTCAAGTGTCCACCCGCAGAAAGAAACATGGTGCACCTCTATCGTAGCATGCGTCAGTAACGTGAACGGATGTTGCAGGTGGTCGTCGTTATTAACTCCGTCCCATTGCCCGCCCCTTGCTGGCAGCACGCGAACATGTGGTGCTTTTCCAGCATCAACAAACAATGCATACGAAACCGATGACAAAGGAACCATGAGGTCAATAGACCTCGAACCCTACCAATTGCTTACGTCGAGGAACGCGCGCAAACAGTCGTAAAAGCGTTCATTCTTACACATGCAAAAATGACAACAAAACCTACGACCCGCAGAACGCGCCCGAATTACATGTGGAATTGGTGTCCCATCCGCTCGGCACAAAGACACTACTCGTAACACCTGCAACGAACCCCCCCTCCCCCACCTCCCCCCCGCTCCTCGAACCGGAGGCCTGCCCTGCCAACCGGAACCACCCTCTCTTGACCAGCACTTGGGAATCATTAATAGATGGGAAGGCCATCAATGACCTTGTCCGTGCAAGCATACTGACGCTCAAAGGGAAAAGTCGGAGGGCTGCGACTGACGCTATAGTACGTACTTACAAATATAGGGATACACCCCCCCCCCCAACTCCACCCGTACCCCTCAAAATCAGGATCACTCACAGTTATTCCGAAACAACGTCATGTACAATCCACGTTGTGTACGAGTACATTTGCACTCCAAGACACAAGCCGTGAGGGGCTGCGACGGAGGTTATGTACCGTATCTACATAAAAACAACGATACAAACGTACAACCCTCTCCCCTAACCCCTCGGAAGGAGAACCTGCCAGTCATGCTCAAATCACGCGCCCATGGCAACGACAAGGCGTGCAAGGCTACAAGTACCCTCGAGGGAGGAGTGAGACGGACTGCAGCGGAGGAAGTAGTACGTACGTACAATAGTCGAATAAGAACTCTCCCCGTGGAAGTCCAAACCACTCACAAGCCCAATCCGTCAAAAGAAATCCTCGCGCATTATCCCCAGGTGTCGCACATTAATAACAAGGGCGCACGTCCACGCGCTCTAGCCCTCTTCCCTGGGCTTCTTGGATTTCTTCAAACTCTCCATGATCTCGTCATAGACTTCTTCCGCCACCTCCACGGCTACCTCCAGCCTCTTCAGCTTTTTCGCCGGGCACATAACGTCTTCCTTCGCCGCGTCCAGTTTCTCTTCCGCGCGCGTCAAGTGATCCAGAGCTTTGTCGAGGTCAACCAAGAGTTCCACCCTTGTAGGGCCCGCCGTGGCGCCCATCGTGGCTCCTACGGCGCCCATCGAGGCTGCGCTTTTGTTCATCGCCGACACCATGCTGTCGCCGATGGCGGCGAACTTCCCCATGTGAGCCTCAAGTGCATCATCAATCGGTGAGTCCTTCGTGCGGGCGGTGCCTTTCGCATCTTTCGACTTGCGATTCCGCGTACTGCTTCCGCCCTCGGTTCCACCGTCGCTGTTGCTGCCATCCGAACCATCGCGGTCTTCCGTTAGAGTGTTGAACGCCGCCCCAGACTCCTCGGTCAGCTCAATCTCGAAGTACTGCTGGCAGGCAGGATTCGCTCCGACGCCTCCCCTGATGTCGAACCAGTCCAACATGAGCATGTTCACCAGTTTGTTCCCGCAAAAGCTCCAACTGTGGGCGGCGTGTTCCCCGCTTTGGTCCTCGTTCTTGCGAACCAACTGCCAACAGCGGGCGGTTTATACGAGCGCAAGGGGAGCGGGAGGGCAGGGAACTTCGTAAGGGCGTGTTGGTACGGCCAGGCTGTTCGTGGGGATGTCTCTTATAGTCCCTTCGGAAGGGCAATGGGAAGAGGACAACAGTTATCCGCAGAGTTGGAACGCTTACGTTCGCCGGCGCATATGCGGAACCCTTGTATAGGTCCGAAAAAAATATAAAACAAATAAAACAAACCGGTACCCATGTGCAGGAGCCCTTGTGGCGGCCACAACATCAGAACAAAAAACAAGAGCACAGCACTATCATAGCCCCCACCCACAGGCACGACAAACCTCTGACACACGACATGCCATACACCCAAGGACGGCCCCGCCCAAGAACCCACCCAGCCGCCACATGATACGGCAATACAGCAGCACAGCAGTATGTAGACGAGAAGCGTGGGGCTGCTCTTTCGTACAGGCGGGCAAGCATATCACACAACAAAACCAGGGCAGCATGGTAGGGGTGTATTACGATGTGATGTCTAAACGGGAAATGTGACCATCAAAGTACAGAGTAACAGAGCGCCGGGTATTCCTTAAGCGGTGCCTCGTAATGTTTATTGTCGCAACGTAGTCGTACACGAAGGGGCAGATATCCACACCTAACCCCTGCACTGAGTATACCCAGGTAACGAAAGAGAGATTCAGTTTATGCAAGGCATAGTAATGTAGTACGCGTTTCCAGGTCTCCGTGCTGGACTGGTGTCAATAAAGGCATGCCTATGCTCGTACAATGCTCGTACACCGATCGTAAACTCTAATAATACGGAACAGACACGTTTATGATACATAACGGTGGGAACTCTGGGAAAAAACTGCAACGGGCATGAGTTCCAGCTGGTTGGTATCGGTGGGAAACTGTTTTTGTCGGTCTGAAAGCTTCCTACTCATATTGTGAGCAGGGGACATGCCAAACATAGGGGTACCCGGGGCCTGGAACCATCCGAGTACGGGGGTGTTCGTCACCCCCATATCCCGCGGGTTTCAAGACAAACCCGTACCCGCTGCGGGTATCGCCCATCCGGGTTGTACCCGCCGGGAATCCAGGTTTCGACCATCCGGGGAACACCCCCACAGCACGGACACAACAGCACTCAACCACGTACCAACTGCAACCAATGGCGTACCCACCCGCCAACCCACCCACTACGTGGTACAACAGTGCGCAATAGAGCAGTACAACAGAACAACAGGACGTACGTGAGGAGGGCGAATGTCCTGGGTAAAACGCACTGGGGTGTTTCCGTTTTGTTTTTCACGACCCCCTGCCTGCTTCTTCGTTCTTATTGCTGAGGACCATAGTAAATAGCACCAAATATTGTTGGCTCAAATAAGTTAATATGTGCAATTTTGTGTGTACCGTAGGTGTTATTTCCTATGATCACCCGTAATAGTAACGGGCCCAGGCGCGACGTCCACAACTACCACTTCACAAGCGACTGTAAAGCATGTACTACAGCAGGTACGAATAAGTCGCTCAAAATGCTGAACGAGGGACAGTAACGACAAGGACGCCCGGGTCTCCCTTCGAAAAATCTCGCTGACGCCACGGTGCACAGGATAACGCTCACTCACCCTGAAGTCTTTCCTGAGGTCCTTCCACCACCCATGCGCCCTCACTCCCGCGGCATCCTTGTCCAGCTGTCCTTTCTTGTCGCCCTCCTTTATTGTCCATATGTCCTTCCACCTGTTGTTCGACGAGAGCCAAGCGACGTTTAGTTGTCGTGTCATCTTAATACCATTTTTCGACGTGCGCTCTCCGGGACAAATATCATCCACAGGGGGATATTTCGTCTCACGCGTCACACAACGACACAAGTGAGAGGGGTGAACGCGGTACGGAAGACTATACAGGCTCTTGTTTTTTTTTTCTAAAATTCAAGGGTGGACGCGGTATGCAAGACTAAGACGGCTCTTTTTTTTTTTTTTTAATTTTCCACAAAACAAGCACTTGGCTTTCAAGCCCCCCCCCCCCCTGAGCCTCGGAGGGGGGATGGGGGTCTGTAAAACAAAGCGATTGACGGCTGCAAAAATTCAGAAAAAAATGTTGTGCGAAATCCTCCAGGTATCACAGAGTGCTCCGATTGTTCGTCCATTCTGACCATTTTAGATAGTTAGGTATCGACAAAACACTTTTCGGACGCCCCTCGACTACGCGTTATAACGCTTTGTTGCGTGCACTAAATAAGCAACGTCAACGACCGGTGACCAACCAGGTATGATAGCTGTACGTACGCAGCGTGATTCGTGACCTGTGTGCTGCAGGGCAGACAGATCCCTGTTTTACTACGCTGTACACCTGTGCGTGCATGACCGACAAGTATACGTGATTTTGTCGGGCGGCAGCCGGCGTCATGAACCCGATCAAGGCGACAATGGAGGGGAAAGATCTGTACGACACAGATCCCCCTCGACAACGTATTATATTACTAATAAGCGGTAGTCTACTTCGTACATACTATAAACAAGATACAGGGGTTGAAAAAAAAAATGCGCCTACTCGTACCACATTCCTGCGTTTTGTACGTATTATTGTACTCACTTCTCCGCTGGGGCCTCGTAGTCGATCGCCTTGAGGCGCTCCCACATTTGAGGCACCCCTTCCTGTGTCTCTCCCTCGTGCGAAACGGGATTGGCAAGCTTAACGCCGTTGCTCTCCCATCCGGGCGTTGCGAAGTCCACACCAATGCTCTTCCACAGCGACGCCTTCCCCCCGTGCTCCTTCTTGTCGTCGACGTTGCGGTCTTTCGATGGTTGCTCGCTGTTGCATACGGCCACGTAATGGACTTCGCTGAAGATTACCGCCACCAGTCTCGCAGCATCGGGAGCACGAAGGGCTTGTTGCTTCGCTTTGGAGTGCGCTACCTCTGCCTTCTCCTTCTCCTTTGCCTCCCGCGCTTGCCGTTTGAGGATAGGAGTGCATTTGGGGGACATTTTCCACTCGGGCTCACCACCCTCCGATTCCACCCATGCGTCCCTCGACCTCAGCTGCTTGATGCAGGCAGGCCTCTTCGTGTTCGATATGGACGTGTTTACATCGTCGTCCCCGTAGCCATAGCGATATCCCGCCTTCTTATTCAACTCGGCGCGCCGCCTGAAGTCTCCACGTAGGGCATGGAGAGGCCAGTCATCGTACTCGGGTGGTTTGTCACGGATCGGTTGCGGTGGTGTGCTCGGCCCTGGCCCCGAGGCAGGTGAGGCATCGACATCAACACACTCGCCCGCTGTTCCTCGCGACTGCTGCTGTACTTCCCCTGGCACCACCTCGTCAGTTGCTCCCGACGCCCCCACGCTTTGCTTTCGGTTAGTCGGAGAAAGGATCGAGGTCTTCGGCGTGTCGGAGGAAGGCGGCCCAGGGCGGGGCTGGTGGGCGGCTTGAGGGTGCGGCGAAGGTGCACCTGGGTGGTAGGTTGGAGGAGGTGGCGACGCCGCTGCTCCTGGTGCTGCTGTGGCACCCAGCCCAAGAGCTGTTGGTTGAGGATGGTAGCGTCCGCCAGCTGCCATGTGGGCCCCAGCAATGTGATGTTGCGGCCAAGACAGCCCCGGAAGGCCAGGAATGAGCGGATGCCCAACACCGCGTGGGGCGGTAGGTGTGAAGGGAGCGCCGTGCGCTACCACGCTCCAAGGAACCTGTGGGCCTCCTGCCGGGTGTATCGGGCTCTGAGACCTTGGTGCCGGGGTCAAGCTTTGTGTGCTTGGCATTATACCGACAGTAGGACCCGCAACCTCGATCTGCGGGGGGCTGCTAGGCTTCATGCTGAAGTCGTCATCCTCGCTATCTTCGCCCGGGTGCGACATATCTCCGCGTCTCGCCTGCGTGCTGCTGTGCTGCTGTGCTGCTGTCGTCCCTCGATGTTCTTGTCGCTTGCGCTGCTGCGGCATGGCTTCTTTGTTCTTGTCGCTGTTGGCCAATAGAAGACGCTGAAGTTGTTGCTGTTCGTGCTTTCGTTCTCCTTTTCGTTTTTCAGCTGTCAACTTTTATGTTTTTGGCAATAGGTTGTAAATCGTTGATTTTCTCAGAACAAAAAAAACGAAGGGGAACACGTTTGTGCCAGGGACCAATCAGTGCCCTGTTTATTTTCATTTCGTTTTTCGTTTTCGTTTCTGTTTGGACATGCCCTAAGCCTGATAACATTGTCGCCTCGATCTCGTCCAGCTCTGGTACAGTAGCATTATGTTACGCCGTGATCCGTCCTTGAGCTAACACTGTAGCATAATGCTAGGCTCTAACCAAACACGTGCGTTATCACTCTAACATGCCCAGACCGATATCTGCAGATTTACTAACACACGGTAACATAATGTTACTGTCTACGCAGTGTTAGACATAACACACTAACATAACATAACGTAGTAACCAGCACTACTAACGCAAACAACGTAATTCGGACGCCCCGTCTGATTGCCTTAGGCTCGGATAACGTAACATTTAACATACGTTAGATGCGTTACAGTCTTAGCCGGTCGATACATAACATTATGTTAGGATGATAGCCTAAATGCGGAGGTCTCTCTAACATTATGTTACGGTGTTACTGCCAGTAACGTTTCGATCTTAACGTTTCGTTACTGTGTTACCATAATAATATTCCAGGCCTAACATTATGTTACTGAGTTACCGTTGGGGCCGAAGTCGTTCCAACATAATGTTACTACGTTACATTTCGGATCTTCCCGAGATCTAACATGTGTTACCTGTGTTAGGGGTAAAGCGGCGTCGTGGAGAAACATTCTGTAGCCATGTTATCCAATTTTGCTGACATCACAGTGACACAGTTACTGGTAATTTACTCGTAGTGGATATGAGGCGCGACCTCAGTACCTGCAGTAATCAAATCTGCAATGCATCACGCTGGGGGAATACTGCTTGTGCTGAACCAACGCCAGTGAACATCTACGTTTACGTTCCGTTTGAGTTATTTCTTTTTAATTCAAGAAAAGCATATCGTCAGCATACAGCAGCAGCAGAACAGCAGCAGAACAGCAGCATCAGTATAGGACACACGAGGCCAGGGTCAGCGTCGCTGTGCGCTCGGCTTTTCTGTTCAACCCTTGAACCCTCTGTACACGTATTCAGTTTGTTGTGTGTCTCCTGGTTCCCCAACGCGGTATTGATATTCGGCATATTTTGAACGAAGCATCTGCACCTGTGATTTGTACGTGTTCAACACAACAGATCTTCTCGTAGCACAGCTGCCACCACTCCTACTGCTGTACGATACATACAGCAGCAGAGTTTCTTCGTCCCCTCAACAGTAGGAGGGTGGGCCTGGCAATACCACCTGCAGCGCATGTCTTAGGGACACGGCCCAACGTTGCTGCTGTGGTTAGAAACCTTTTGCCTGCTCGTACATAGAGTTGGTTTGCCTTCTGTAAAACTCAACAAACACATGCCCAGTATCTTACTGTTAGCGTATAGTTGGTTATGTACGCTCTCCGTTTGACGTATATTACGGTAGTAAGAATTATGGGAACACCCCTACACAACGTCGCTCGATACGAGCTGCTGCTGCCGCTGCTACGGTAACATGTAATGTCAATGTTTTATTGGCTATATACATACCTACGCTAACCCTCTAACGTGTGTTAGGATATTATCCACTAGGAATTCCGCTAACACACTACTAATATAGTTTATGTAAGCGTTTAATCGGCCATGTACGTTATCCGTCTAAAGCGTGCTCAGGTACAGTAGTGAGTGATAATAAAATAACATGCTAACATAATGTTACTCGCTACGGGCTGGTGTCGCTAACACGGTAACACAATGTTAACGTAATATTGGTAATCCCGCTAACACACTAACACATAGTGTTATGTAAACGTTTAATGGACCATGTATGTACGTTATCCGTCTAAAGTGTGCTACGGCAGCAAGAAGAATTTCCGCTAACACACTAACATAACGTTACTCGCTGCGGGCTGATATCGATAACACGGTAACATAATGTTAACGCCTCATTGACCATGTACGTTATCCCTATAACGTGTGTTACGATGGCAACTAGGAATTTCGGTAACACACTAACATAGTGTTACTCGCTATGGGCTGCCTACCTTAACACCGTAACACTTATACTGCGGTCATCACGGGATCAAGGCAACACTCTAACATAATGTTATGCAATCGCCCGCCAAAATCGTAACGCACTAACAC
>MEHQ01002413.1:0-17742 GCA_008828725.1 Saccharina japonica
AGCATTGGCGGACACAGATAGCCCCTCCGTGAGCGCCCCCCAGTTGGCGGTCAGCAGCGCTCTGGTCTCGTCCGGGAGGCCGGCCCACATCTCTTGGAGCTGAGGGGCTGCGGAAATTGAGTGGATCCCGCTGTGGAGGGGTCCGCGTCGCCTAGGCCCGTACGTGGGCTTGCCACTGCGCTGCCTGCTCCCTCACCTCTTCGAGGGAGAGCGACCGGGGCGAACGAGGCTCATTCTCCCCGTGACGGGCTCCCCGAGCTTGCCGTTCCTCGCGGGGCAGTGACGACGGTGAACGTTCGTCCCGGTGTCTGCGGGGTCTCCTGGCCTCGATTTCTTCATCCTCGGTGTCGAGTGATTCTAGCCCGCTCTCTGCCACCGAAGACGAAGCGAAGTTCAGAGATCGTGCAGGAGAACCCATCTGCGAGGCAGGGACGGAGTGCTCGGACCGGGGTGTCGAGCTGCATTCCCTTGCTCCTGCTGTAGACCCTGGCGGGCTGGCCATCACTGTGCGGCGAGCGGTGGCGAAGGGCGCATGGGTCGGGGGCAAATGTACCGGGTTACCCTCGAATATCCCGGGTATGGTAGCTGGAGGAGTGGCCGCGAGGCCTGTAGTACCACTTTTTACAGCAGAGGGTGCAGGAAAAAAATTTGCAGCATAGCGTTCGTCGGATATGTGCGCAGCAGGGGTCGGTGCAGCAGAGGCAGCAGCAAGGAGCGTGGCGGAAAGTTGTACAGCGTTCACGCAGTAAAAAAATGACTAGTT
Organism: Saccharina japonica; assembly: GCA_008828725.1. Classification (NCBI taxonomy): domain Eukaryota; class Phaeophyceae; order Laminariales; family Laminariaceae; genus Saccharina; species Saccharina japonica. Next base: position 764 of record MEHQ01002413.1, read on the forward strand.
CGCAGGCAGAYGGCCTGAGAGGCAGGCAATAGATTGTACGGTCATAAATGTTTGCTAGTGCTATGTGCAGAAAGGCCGGTGCAGCAGAGGCAGCAGCAGGGAGTGAAGCAGAAAGTTGTACAGAGCGTTCGGCGCAGTAAAATTTTTTGCAGCATAACGTTCGTCTGATGTGTGTGCAGCAAAGCCGGTGCAGCAGAGACAGCACAGGGAGTGAAGCAGAAAGTTGCACAGCAGAGTTCGGCCCAGTAAGTTTTGAGCAGGCTTGTACAGCAGAGTTCGACACAGGCAGGCGTGCTGTAAGAGCTTGTACAGCAGCGTTCGACGCCTCCCGTGCCGTACGGCGGGCACTGCGGGCACTTGGGGTACGAGCTGGGGTCAAAGGAGGGGGAGTTTTGTTTCCCGCCTCCCCAGCTGTCCAAACAGCAACGACCGCTCGGCCTTGTACGTGTTCGGTACTGAAATCGCTATTAAAAGGAACTCGCTCCCGAACGGTGTGGCTGTGCTAAAAATCTCATCAGCGGGAACGGCGAGAATGCTGGGTCCATACTGAAATCCAGTGTACCATCTTGAGGCTTGGCGCGGGAAAACATTCTTGAACCGCGTTTTTGCTGTCGAGGCTCGTACGAGTACCAGTGGTGCCCGTATCAAGCCGGCCCCGTGTCGTCCCCGGGCCAGGTAGAACTGGAAGCAGTGTCCAGTCTGCTCGAATACTGCTCAGCAGGTATCGTAGAGCCAGAGGCGGAGGGCGGGCTGGCGCAGAACGTGGTCGAGGCAGATGGTCCAACCGGCCGGTTGGTGAGAGAAGGCTCCCTCCTCGAGAGGCCGAGCGTCATCAGAGGCTGCGAGGCTCTGGAGGTCTTGAGAGGAAGAACCCTCGCTGTACAAGAAGGAGCCATGGCTGAGGGCGTGAGGGACTCGACGTGCTTGCCTGGTGGGCACGGAGATCGCAGCTCAGATGCCTGTCTTGTGGACGGATCCGTACGCGTGAAGGGCTCAACTTGCATGCCTGGTGGGCAAGGAGCTCGCGTCTTCGAGGCATGTTGTCCAGGCGAAATCGCAGGAGCTCCGTCGTCCAATCTCGAGTCCACAGGTTGATCTGATGTACTTGGCGCTTGACCTTCATCGGCGCTTCGTAGACGGTGCCCAGCAAGGGGCCCTGAGGTTCAGGGTCCTGGTCTGCGCTCCGCGAAGGGGAGCAGTCCTCCCCGTTCTTAGAGACATCACGGGTGACGGGATAGCGGAGCAACGCTGCTCTCTCGCTCAGAAAGCACGAATAGCTAACGGCTAACAAAAAAGAAACCGAGCACGAGTAAAAAAAAAATTTCTCCGTTTTAGACTAGTCCTGCCGAATGCAACGCCAAGTGTAGTAAAGCTAGGTATAGAAGGGCAGGGTATCCCTAGCCAGGTCAGCCTATGGAACGGGTACTCGTTGGTACTCACGTGTGTTGTTTGCGTAGAGATAGAAGAAGAGCAGGTTTATTCCGTGTTCGCGTGATGAACGACTGAGAAGGCCGGTGAGATGGCTAAAAGCCATCGGGAACCATCCCTGGTTCCCACCTAAGATACCGCCTTCCAAGTACTACCAATACGATTATTATACCTGATACCAGGTATTTACCAAACGTTTCCACATCATGCCAGCAGTACCATAACAAGGACGCTAAGAAAACAAAAATTCGAAAAGGGCTGGAAGGGAACGGTACACCAAATCCGAAATAAAGCCTATCTATGCTCAAGGCTGGTCAAGGATGGTGCCACAACATAGCAGTCCTTCAAGGCTTGCTCAGCTATTAATAGGTGTTTCTGGTGGGCATGTCCGTGTTGATTTACTGTGTACATTGCCATCACCCCCCCTGGTTCTTTCAGATCAAGAACTACGTCATTGTTCGGGTATTTCTAAACGATTATAGAACTAGGCACCGCCCCCTGGTACCTGCCAGGAAGCGTTTAAACGTGGCAAGTGTCCCTGTTTGCGCTACCACCCTCCCTGTCATAACCAGGGATGCGTGTTAGGGCAACAAAAACTGCAAACGGGCGTTCGCGTCACAATGGCAAACTGTACGAACGTCGCACGCGAACGTCAACCGCAAAACCTAACAAGGCGTTAAATCAGGAGATGGGTCACTTTCACCCCCGTCCTATATGCCAGGTATATACATATATATATATATATATATTGCATGTTGGCTGCTAACTGTGCCATTCAGGTACCATGCTGCATGCAGTCGCAGCGATGGCAAGGGGCAGTCTTGCTTGGGGCGTCTGCTCTACATTGCAAGCACGAACCACTAATAGCTAGCTGCAGCAGTCCGCAAACGTATCCCTGCTACTGCTGGGACGCTGAGACTGCAGACGGTGCTGCTGTAGCTTTACAGCAAGCGCAATCAAAACAATTATCAAGGCTCATCACGGTACTTGATAATCGAGACGGGACGGGACGGGACTTATTTTACTTGTTTGGCGGGGGGGGGAAATGAAGACGGGACGAGACGGGACAGTGGGTGTAAAACATTCAACGGGACGGGACGGTGAAATTCAACTGGGTAGATTTCCACGACGGGACGGGACAGTAAAATTCAACGGGATGTGTTTCCACGACGGGACGGAACGGTAAATAATGTTTTTCACGACGGGACGGGACGGTAAATGTAAGTGTTCAAGGCGGGACGGGACGGAAAAACAAGTTTCCACGACGGGACGGGACAGCAAATACATTTATTTTCGCGCCGGGACGGCACGGCGAAATCTGTCATATCTATGCTGGTGCCGGTGCTGGTTGCTCAGCCGCGCTCGTTAAATACCCGCCCATGGCGCGGTGCCGACCACGGCGGTACTACTATACTGTTGCCGCTGTTGTGTGCTGTGTGGGGTCTGTGTGTGGGTGCGAGCGGGGGTTGGTGGGTGTTGCCACTGAAAATCGTATGATATGAACTACAGTAGTAGTAAATAATATACCTGGTATACCGGAAACAAACAACAACAATGTTTCCAATTTTCATATATACTAGTGGTACAGCCACGGCTCCGCCCGTGGCGCTAGCCTTTGGTCTCCCATAGTAATCTGTATAGTGTATGGTATAGTAATACCCGTATGCTGCTATGTACAAAATATGAGGACCATCGTGCCCGCCGGTATCGACTCAAGGCATGTCCGTTTTTATCCCCGGGTTGTTCGAGTTGTAGGTGTATGGAAGGGTTTATGATTCAAGGATGGGGACTTATCATCGCCGGGTGCGGCGGGAACTCGACCATGAGCCCCCTAGCCAAACCAACACAACCAGCCAGTGGGTGGGATATGCCATCATGCGTTTTGTGGATATATTATGGTGTAGGGACTCCCAGCAGTGACGTGTGAGGGTTGTGTCGCTGCGTGTGTTGAATCTGCGTCTAGCGTCTAGTGGGTTGTGTTCTGGATATAGCACTGTTGAAGGCAGTGGGTGGGTCGGTTTAAATATTAATATGTATAACTAATTGTGTTAGTATCGCAATCGAATGAGTAACATTCGCGTTGCTAGTCTCCGGTTTTACTAAAAAATAAGGTGTTGAGAAAGGGCCATTATTATCGAGCAAGTTTGAGTTTTGTCCAAGTGTTAGTATTGCAATCGAATGGGTATCATTCGCGTTGCTAGTCCCCAGTCCTGAACAAAAATGCAAGTCTTGGTCCGGCGTTTTTCCCGCGGGCTCAGGGGTAGTTCCTCGTTGTCTTCAATGTTGGACAGGAAGATGATGCTCCGAGTACCTTGGAGTAAAGTAAGGAGTATTATTGGAGATATAACACTTTATGTACTTCGTGTACTCAAAGTAGTTCGGGGTTCAATACCGTACTCCGGGATACTGCTCGTACTCGGAGTATTTCGGGTATGAACACTCTCGATACTGCTTGTACTCGGAGTATTTCGGGGTCCGATACTGCGGGTACTCCTTGTACTCCAAGTATTTGGGGCTTCAGTACTGCTCATACTCCAAGTACTCCGAGTATTCAGGCCGCCAGTACTCTCATACTATTACTCGGAGTACAAAATGCACTCGATACTCGGAGTGTACTGCACAATCGGACTGCATAGGACGGTTCTTTCGTTTTTGAGATCGAAAAATACAAATCTGAAGCTCGAAATCGTACCGCATAGGAAACGGCCTCTTGGTTGTGCAGAATCTGACCGGATCGAAAAATGGCATGGTCTCTAAATTCAAGATGTTATCCACGCAGCAAGCAAGCAGCAGCATCAACAGCAGCAGCAGCAGCAGCACGATCGATGAGTTGGATGGTGACACAGCGACGTTGCTTCGCGCCCGACGACCAGTCGACGATCGGTGCGTCTCTCCGTCGCCAAACTACAGTCGGCTGGCGAGGGCTAGGGCCTAGACACGAAGGGAAGCGCCCTCAGCGCGCGCCTCTCCGTACTCGTAGACTTAACAGCAGCAGCAGCAGCAGCAGTACAGCAGCAGCAGTAGCCAGTCAACCCTCGGATGCTTCGTTGTGTCAAAATACAAAATGCCAAGACAGGTCGACTCGAGCGCACCCGGCGCGTCGCCGCCAGACCAGACGCAGCCAGCGTGGCTTCGGACGCTTGGGTTCTACGCCCAGTACAGCGCACTCGGCGCGTCTCTTCGCGGCGCCAGACCACAACAACAGCAGTTGGTCTTGGCGTGGCATGTACTCATACACGTGGTGGCGAGGCGTGGCTCATGTCACCACAGCCATCAGGAACCCCAACCCCCTATTCAAAAATTGTAGTAATAAACGTGGAACTCCCAGTGGTCGCAGTTTTTTCTCGGGGTCTGCTGGAGGGGTGCTCGGCGAGCGTGCTGCTGTGCTCGAGGTGCGCTCACCAAGATTCCGATACTCGGCCGAGGCCCATGGTGTGTGCTTGGCTGTCGAGGCGTGCAAAAACTGTCGCGATGCCGCTGCTGTGCGCCAAGAACGAGCTTTGAGGGTCGAGGGGACAAGGGGGTACCCGTGGTGTAATTTGAGGGGGTCACTTTTCTGTCACGCTGAGTAACTTGAAAACTGGGGCCACTTTTGTCACGCCTATTATCTTGAAAATCGGGCTTCACTTTTGGGATTATGCTTTCTGAGTCTCCGGTTCAAGGACCGGAGAATTTGGAATCATGTAGGGCGTGGTAGGGCGTAGGGCGTAGGGTCTTGTCGGCCGTAGTATGTATTTTCACTTGAAATTAGTGTGGAGGAACGTCTGCTGTGGGCGGTGCCGGGAGCTCCCTGTGCCGTCTCGGCCCCGGATGTTTGACGAGGGAGGGTGTGCTGGGGTGCGCAAGGGGCGAAACCGGCCGGCGGGTGGCCGGCCCGCGCTCGCGCCGTCACGACCAGCGTCCCAACCCCCAGCGGCTGCTGTACTTTCGTTTGCGGGGTGTCTATGTGTGGCTGTATATAAGGGCGGTTCCGGCTCAAAAACGAAGACATGATCGGTTATTATATTAACGGACACGCAATTGTTTGGGAGATGAGTACCTGTGCACTGCAACGACACCGATCGAGCGTTAGAACGGCCAGCGATAGGCACGGCGAGCAAAACGCGAGGCGGGCGCCGGGAGAGACAGGGGCGGAGAGGGGGGCTGGCCTAGAACGGGCGGAGCCGGTGCCGGGGTGGCGGAGAGAGGGACGTCGCGCGTGCTCGGCAGCCAGCAGCAGGGACCGCTCGATATTTTTTGCAGGAGTTCGAATATTTCCGGAAAAATTATTGCACTGGGCCCGGGGACATGTTTTTTTATGTATAAAAAAAACGAAGAAACAAGAAAATTTGGAAAAAAGGGACACTGCTGTACGTACGTGCTGAACAAGGGCTCCGCTTCTATTATATACTACTTCTACTACTACTACTACTACTACTACTACTACTACTACTACTACTACTACTACTACTACTACTACTACTAATACTACTACTACTACAGCTGTACTACAACTACTACTACTACGATCCTACTACTACAGTGCTGCTGTGTATACCGATATCACACAGTACTGCTGTGTAACATGTCGTTGTGGGTGGGTGTACCTGTTGCTGCACTGCTACTATACTACTACTACGAGTACAAAGTTCTGCTGTGTACCGATATCACACTACTGTATAATGTTGTAGTGGGTGGGTGTACCTATTGCTGCACTGCTACTATACTACTACACTACCTGTTGCTGCACTGCTACTATATAGAATCGCCTGGGCTAACCCCAGCCTCTATCTAAACCCCCCATCCTTTGATATCCCGGCACAGCGAGAAGAGCTCGTAGTTGATTGTGATGTTCACAGCTGGCAACGGCCGGGTACCAGTAGCGAGTACAGATGATTGGAACAAGCGCTATACGGTTGCGTAGTGAAGAACGTACACCGTACACCAGTGTACGATACGTACCAAATAACGGAAGAATCAGGCACCGCATCACCTACAAAAAAGTATAAAGTGTTTAGTATTAATAGTAGGAGTGGCTGTGGTATAAGAACCACACCTCCCTCAAGAAACTGTTGCTGCACTGCTACTATAGTACCACTATTAATACTACAAATATACTACTACTCCTGCTGTATGCACATGCTATATTGATGGCACCATACCACGTGCAAAGGGGGAGACAGAGTCGGGGAAGGGGGCTGGTCTACTACTACTACTACTACTACTACTACTACTACTACTATACTTATATTACAACAAAGGGCGTACAAAAAACATTTTCCGTATTTAGGGCCTGCTGAGGGGTGGGGGGGGGGGTATTTCTCACCTTCACTTAATCATTGTGTTAGTATCGCAATCGAATGAGTAACATTCGCGTTGCTAGTCTCCGGTCTTACTAAAAAATAAGGTGTTGAGAAAGGGCCGTTATTATCGAGCAAGTTTTGTCCAATGTGTTACAGTAGCATCACAATCGAATGAGTATCATCCGCGTTGCTTGTTTCCAGTCTCACTCTATCGTAAAAGAAGATTGTTGTTAATCAGAGTGTTGGAGGTGCTGATCGGTTCAAGCGGGAGCTATACGATATGGTGGATGCCCCGTTCACTCTAAAGGTGCGCATGCTAAAGGCCGAGGTGATGGAGACACTGCTGTACTGGTGTGTGACGTGGACCCTTGGCCAGGAGCACTTCGCTGAGCTCCGAACGGCAAACCACAACTTCCTCTTACGGATCATTGGTTTCCAGCGCCGACAACGCATCGACCATCTCATCATGTCGTCAGCCAAGGCTCTCAAGAAGGCACAATGCGTGAGCGTTGAGACAACCATCCGCAAACGACGCCTCCTCTTTGCGGAGGCCGTACAGCGCACGACCAATGAGCGGCTGACCCGGACGAACCCGGGACCTGGCCGACTAGAAAATAACCCAGGGCCCAATGTCTAGCAGATGACCTCAGGGTTTTTCGAGCAACAGAGGGCTCCACAGAAAGCTCCCCTTTACTGTTCGGAGCAGAGACGTTACTCATTGCAGAGGGCGGCTAAGAAGAGTGGGGTGAGGTATCGGGGGGTCGTTGAGGCGGCGGGCCATTTCATGGCGAGGTGGCACAGGGCCGAAGCCGAGAGGAGCCGGCTACGGCATGCAGCTGAAGACGCCTAGAGAGAGGCGACACAAGGAGAGGGGGGGGAGGGGGGGGGCAGGGGCGGCTGTACTGATACAGCTGTCGACGAATGAATGCAGAACCGAAATGGTAGATCGTGCGGCAAGGTATCGGTTCGACTATCATCGTAGCCCTTAATTATATTATTTGTTTCAATTTGTTTGTTTGTTTCTTGTTTATTTGTTCACTGGGGGGGGCGCGACAGAGGTAGCACCGGCTCCTGACACCACTCGGGGAGGATGAGAGTAGGAAGGAGATGGCAGAAGGTGTGACATGGTCCCCGTATCGGTTTTGTAGCAGAGACGGGAACTTGTTATTATCATCGCCTTGAGGACGATTTTTCTCTTTTCCTCTCTTCTATTAATAGTACAGTACCAGCCCGCTCATAAGAAAGCATAAATCGGGCTTAGGCTGAAGTTCTTATTTGAGAAAGGGGTGTGTCGCACACTAACTTCAGTATAATAGCTGTCGGCTTTCCTATTTTCCCCGTAATGTTTAGGCTGAGTTTCTTGTGGGGCACTTTCTTATTAGTGGGCCGGTAGTGTAGTAGTGTATTCTTTCTTGCTTTTGCCTTGTTCCTCCCTTTGTTACCGCCCTATGCCGGTGCCTTCCTCTTCTTCGTGTTGCTCCATCCGTGCATCTCAGTTATATATCTGTTCCTCTTGGGTACGTGTGCTTTCCTTTTACTGTTGTTGTAGGGGCGCTTCTGTCTCCCTGCATCATTTGTATTATGTTGCATTTCATCATTCGTTTTTTGTTTGTGTTTTTGTTCTTATTTTCCGGTTCGGCTCGTGTCGTTGTGTTCTCGTACCCGGTACGTTAGCATCTCACTTGCTTTACCCAATAATTTTCGTTTATTTGGTTTTGGTTTTTCTCTGTTTCACAGCAGTATGTGATCACATAATTTGTATCTCTCTTGGATTAGGAATCAGGACAGACACTGGGTGTACTGATGTGGTTGGGTAGAAAGAACGGGTTCAATGTGGGAAGACAACACCCACACCCTCCCCCTTCCCCAAGGTCACAAGATATCTGTATCTCATTGTTTACTTCTGTTGGGCCGAGAGCATGGCACCCACACTACGACGACTATAATAATAGCTGTGTGGTCGTTCGTACTTTCAACATTTCTTGCAGCGAAACAAATCCGTCCACCCAGCTGGGTGAAAGTTTTCGTACCCGGATCTGATCCCATTCAGCACCGTGCTCCCACCCACAAGATGCAGAAATACATATAATTAGCTCTTCGCCGGGGCCGCCGAGAGCCGAGAGCGCGAAGCGCGAACCGTAAATCTTGAGTGTGAAGCGTGAACCGTCCTCCCACGTATCGGTCGTAGGATCAGGATTCTCGGTACACTACGAGCACACAGCAGCAGTACATGCAGTTCTTTTGGTGCACTCGTACGAGTACACAGTATAACCTATATAATAACAATCTGGGTGTACAATGATTGTCACCCCAGCGTGCACGATTGTTTTTTCGCTACGTGTTGCTGTAGTGTTCGTCAGACCCATATATATATATGTTGTCCCGTGCACAAGTAATGCCTAACGACACCCAAGATCCTTCAAGAATGCAAGGCAAGGGCAGTGCTTCTTGCCACGCTCTTCTTGGTACCACTCCGTCCCGAAATATAACAAATGTATTGAAATTAATACGCAACTATATTAAAACGTTCTTATATTTCGGGACAGAGCGGTATGTGCGATGCAGCAGCTAAGCTATCAGAGCGAGCGGTCTGGATACCTGCCCTTTACTGCTCATTATTGTTCGCATAAAATAAGCAGCGTTTAAACTGCCTCAGGTATCTGTGCTGGTGGTGTGCTCTGCCTGTGTCTGTGTGCTATACGCCAGCGATCGCCGGCCGACACTCGAGGCCGCGTAGAAGCAGCAAGCTGCGGAATCAGCAAGTTCCAAGCACCAACAACGAGCAGGAGTGCGGTCTATCCTGTACTCCTCGACACACGCTTGCGAGCGCCTCGGTCAAGGATGAAGCTTAGCGTCAGCCACGGAACAAAACATGAAAATAGGAAATAATTGCCGTCAGCATATGTTGACTGCTGTACGTACGTATCATACTCGTTTTGTTCAGAACTGAGAACATTATTCCACTCTGTTGCGAGCTGACGAGGCGTGGTGGTGAGGCGTGGCATATACCCATACTCGTGGCGAGGCGTGGCATGTACTCATACTCGTGGCGAGGCGTGGCATGTACTCATACCCGCATACCCTTGGCATGCCAGGTGTTGGCGACCTTGCAGCACGCAGCTCCCAGATCATCACAACCCCCCTTCCCCCTGCGCAAACAATATTCATCACAGATGTGGAACTCCTCAAGGTCACTCAGTGCTCGGCGTGTTTGCGTGCTGATCTGCTCTGTTCGCGCTGTTGTCCTCGGCGTGTCGCGCACACCCCACCTCTGTTGCTGATACTCCGCCGAGGCCCATGGTGTGTGCTTGGCTGTCGAGGCGTGCAAAAACTGTCGCGACGCCGCTGCTGTAAGCCGAGAACGGGCTTTGAGGGTCGAGGGGACAAGGGGGTACCCGTGGTATGATGAGAGGGGGTCACTTTTCTGTCACGCCTATTATCTTGAAAATCGGGAACACTTTTGGAATTATGCTTGCTGAGCCTCCGGTCCAAGGACCGGAGAATATAAAAAACACGACTCAACACGAATTCCTATACACAACAAGTGACTTGATCTTAGACCGGGGACTGGGGACGAAACTATTATACTTGACTTGACTGGGCATGGAGCCACTCCATCGTTCAGAGCGGCAAGTCGAACGTGGCCAGATCCGTCGAACCCGCCGCCGCTCGGTCGACCGCGCGCCCGCCCCCGCTCGGTGGACCGCGCGCCCAACGCCGCTTGGTCGACCACGACCGGCGCCCCAACCTCCGTGCGGCTGCTGTACTTTCGTTTGCGGGGTGTGTGTGTGGCTGTATCTCAGGGCGGTTCCGGCTCAAAAACGTAGACATGATCGGGTATTATATTATCGGACACGTATTTGTTTCAGAGATGATGTCGGGTGCGCTGTGACGGCACCGGTCGAGCGTTAGAACGGCCGGCGACAGGTACGGCCAGCAAAACGCGAGGCGGGCGCCGGGGGAGACAGGGTCGGCGAGGGGGTCTGGCCCCGTACGGGCGGAGTCGGTGTCGGGGTGGCGGAGAGAGAGGCGTTGCGCGTACACGGCAGGCAGCAGCAGGGACCCCTCTCGACATTTTTTGCAGGAGTTCGAATATTTCCGGCACAAATTACTGCCCGGGGCCCGGGGACATTGTTTCTTAATGTACAAATATCAGCCGCGTGCAGGGCAGATGCACGCCGGTCCCAGTGACGTAATTCCGGGGAGGCTATGGCACAAGGCGGACTACTCACGAGCAAAGATGTCTGTTGACGATCATGAGTGAAGTTTGTCAAGCGTCAAGGCTGTCTGTCAAACTATTTTTGCGTGGGTTGAGAAAACAAATAATGCATGAAGCAGTATTTCCTCGAGTATCTCCTGTTAAATGCCGAAGAGGCGTCGTGCTTAGATTCCTTGTAACGGTTACAACAATGCCATCACTGCCACCAATCTTACGGGTACACTTTGGGTACATGAAAACAACATCGATAAGGTTGACAATCTTAAGGGTACCAACCACGCTAAGGCTCAGACCCCGCTAAGCGTAGTCATGACGCTAGGTCCGACCTTGACTAAGGCACTGACCTCGGGAAGGTTGAAATGATTTCGACCTTTCCGGGTACACAGATAAATCAGGGGACTACCTTTTCAAGTATACACCTTCCGGAAGGTCAAAATATTTTCGACCTTGGCGAATAGACGAATGGCCACATACTACATGTATGTGTGAAATGGTGCAAGACAGGAAAAAACGGGGGGGAAACATAAACAATGCCGTAGAATGCACGCCAAAGGATGCAGACACAAAGAAGGTGAACAGTATAGACAGCAGCATACCACGCGTCCGAGATGGGAAGCCCATCGAAACGCAAGAAGCAGAGGTCGTTTGTTGTTGTGTTTTGGGTATTAACGAAAAATGCCGCCCATGACAAAAGCAGGCTACCGGAAAGACACGCTGAGAAACGCAAGAAGCAGAGGTCGTTTGTTGTTGTGTTTTGGGTATTAACGAAAAATCCCGCCCATGACAAAAAAAGCAGGCTGCCGGAAAGACACGCTGGAAGACGATGTGCGTGTGCAAAAAGCACCAGCAGGGTACATAATAAGAGGGCCTGTTAAACAATCATGGAGCGGTACCAACAATAACGACAGAAGCGAGGCGAATGTCTGCCTCAATTGGGAGCAGGGTGGGGATCCTGCCGGAGGTTCTAGCAGACCTCACAGGCCCGCTCGGAATCAAAGTGAGGAGGGGGCTCCCAGGATCGAGCATCAATGCTCAGCTTGGATCAAGCTTGCGGGAGATCAAGCTTGCGGGAGATCCGCGACACATGGGGGGTGACCAAGGAAGAGATGGCGGGCATCGTCCCTGAATCTTGGCTGGTATGGGCTCACAGGGCAGAGGGGGACCTGGCCCCAGAGACCGACATGCTGGCGGCGCATGACGCCGTAACCACCAACACACGAAAAGCCCAACAGAAGCTGGGCAAGCTGGTGAATCAGGGACGGCACGCTGCCCACACTGCTCCGCTGGAGGAGCTACCGGAGACGGCTCGCCCCCCCGGACCAGGCGACCCGCTGGGGGGACCGAGACTACGGCCTTCGCCAAGGCTCGCTATAGGAGTCTACAGTGGGCAGGAGCCACAACATGCCTTCGGGCATACCCAACGGATTCACTACGTGTCATACCCGCCGCAGAGTTCGTGGGCATGGGAAGACGTTTCATTGGGATCGAGGAACACGTAGCAGTGAGGTGCCCCTGCTGCGATGCAGTCAACGTGGACACCAAGAGTTCGTGGGCATGGGAAGACGTTTCATTGGGATCGAGGAACACGTAGCAGTGAGGTGCCCCTGCTGCGATGCAGTCAACGTGGACACCCGCCACGCACGCATCTGTCCCAGGGCAGGTGCGCAAGTAAACCAACATCAGCCGCTCGTCCACGCAATGTCCCGCACGTTGAAGCGTCTGGGAATTCAACACTAAGTAGAGAGCGGCGAACCGAGGGATGTACATTATTTGTCTTTTTCGCGACACATGCCGCGACACGTCGCGGCCCTATGCGGCATGCCGCGACGTTCGCGACGCGTGTCGCGGCGTGTGTCGCGGCAGGTGTCGCGACAGGTGTCGCGGCAGGTGTCGCGACAGGTGTCGCGAGGTGTCGCGGCAGGTGTCGCGGCAAGTGTCGCGACGCGTCGTGGCAGGTAGGTGTCGCGGCAGGTGTCGCGGCAAGCGTCGCGACGCGTCGCGGCACGCGTCGCGACGCGTCGCGACATGCCGCGACACCTGCCGCGACGAGCGTGACGAGGTTCACGTAGATCATCTTTTTAGGAGGGGACGTGTCGTCTCCAGGTTTACTGGCCGGTATTACTGTGGAATCAGGGTAGACCTTGCGCTTCGCGCCTGCACCAGTATAGGGTGGTTCGTCGCTTCGCTCCTCACGGTTTTTAACCAGAAGGCTCTTATGGGATCATATCCTGATGGGACCTGTCTTTTTGGCAGGGGCGCTGGTGTAGTGGTTATTCTTCACAACAATGTTTAACACCTTGAAATCACGTCACCCCGTGTGCTGTGGTTGTGGCTCGGAACCCACATATAAACAGTACGCTTTAGACCCAAACATGCCGTTATGGTCAATAGAGGCGTTTAACCTTGTCATCCGGTTCGAATCGGTTTTCCGAAAACAGCGTCGCGACGCGTCGCGTTTTGCGGCGCGACGCGACACGTAACGCGACGCGTCGCGACACACGCCGCGGCATGCGTCGCGGCGGCATGTCGCGACACGCGCCACGAAAAAGTCAAATAATGTAGATCCGTGGGCGAACCGTTCACTGTAGACCGAAATCTAGTGCTGTGGTTGTGGCTCGGAACCCACATATAAACAGTACGCTTTAGACCCAAACATGCCGTTATGGTCAATAGAGGCGTTTAACCTTGTCATCCGGTTCGAATCGGTTTTCCGAAAACAGCGTCGCGACGCGGCGCGACGCGACACGTAACGTTTCGCGTCGCGACGCGTCGCGACACACGCCGCGGCATGTGTCGCGGCGTGTCGCGGCATGTCGCGACACGCGCCACGAAAAAGTCAAATAATGTAGATCCGTGGGCGAACCGTTCACTGTAGACCGAAATCTGCGGATGGACATTGTAGTCAGGAGAGGAGGTCTCCGGGACGCTCCAAACAGGGAGTACAGGGAGAAGTCCATCCTGCTGGACGTCAACCATGCTGACCCTCAAGCGCAGGTACACCTGCGAGGAGGCAGTGCTGATCACGATGGATCAGCTGCCTCTATCTACGAGGTGCGCAAGCGCCAACACTACGCTCGTCCGGGACATGTGTCCTTCGACGAACGGAGTCACAAACTTACCACTTTAGCGGTGGAAAGCTTTGGGCGTCTCGGGGTAGCGGGCAGCACTTTCATCGACCAGCTGGCTGCTAGTGTTGTGGGGGGAAGGGACGGTGGGTCGATGGCTAGGAAAGGAGTGGTGAAAGAACGCCTGTTGCAAATCGTCTCGGTGGCCACACAGGTCGCCATTTCCAGGAGGGTTTCGCGCTTCAGACTTCAGCTCAGGGGCCGCCAGGAAGCGAGGAGGAGCAGGGGGGGGGGGTGACAGACCCACACCGATGGCGTGGGGATGGAGCTTGGATGCGGCTTAGGCCTTAATAATTGAACGTAAATAGTGCATATTGGGAACAAGGAGAGAGCAAGAACAACAAATGGAGTATTGTGGATAAATCTTGGCGGGAAGCAGACATAGAAGGGTGTTAGACTGTACGCATAGGTTTCCTTGGTTTCCGTGGTTTTCTGCTTTTGGGAATTTCATGAGTGATCAACGCTGAAGATCATGCTGCACATTGTCGGATGGCAAAGAGAATAATAATAACAAAATCAACAAATCAACGGCAGAAGCACAACCGGAAGTCGGTGCCCCGGTGAAGACGGGGGACCCCACGCGGAAAAAAAACAGGAAAACACGGCGAAGACACGGGCGTTGGGAGGAGAAAAGCCGGACGCGCACACGAGTCCCCGAACCGCCCCCCCCGATCAAGTGCATGGAGCAAACGCGCCAAAAAAAGGAGGAAACTGCGCTGCATCACAACACCGCCGACTCATAAGGGAAAACGCACGCAACTCGCGCATAACCCCCCCCCCCACCGTGCGCGAATACGCCCACAAAAAAAACTAACACTGCGAGAAAGAACGCGCTCTGTCCAAAAAAGACGCCCACAAAAAAACCCTAACCCTGCGAGAAAGAACGCGACCTACCTAAAGAAGATGGGGTCGAACGCGCACAACAGGGTACAGGAGTAAAAACTGACACAACGGCAAAAAGCACAATAAACAAAAAAGAAAGGGCACGAGCCAAAAATAGGTATACCTACGCACTTTGATCCATTTATAGGTACACTGCGTAATGTACACCGGAAACGTCTTCCTGGGCCGCCTGATACTGGGCCTGCGCTCCATTTTGTACCTACAAATGGCTCAAAGGGCGTAGGTGCACCTATTTTCGGCTACTCGGCCGTCCAGGCCGCCGGCGAAGCCCCTTGTATGTACCAAAGTTTCTCCTACTATATACTGCACTACAGTATGTGTATCGTATTTTCAGCATAATGGCATGGAAACAATCGTCATTGCTGTTTCTCTGCATCACGATCACACCCATTAAAGGCATGTGGCCCAAACGACTAATAATATAACATCTGGTTGACAGGAACGGTCGGCTGTTGACACCCCCGGCATCTGGTGTGGCCGTCTATCTATATTTCAGTTGCCAAAAACTGATCGTTCGAGCCATTTATAGGTACACTTGAAGCCAAAAATAGGTGATACGTAAAATAGGTTGCCAATAATAATAGGTGTACCTGCACACTTCAAGCCATTTGTAGGTTCAATGCAGCGCAATCCCAATATCAGGCGGGCCAGGAAGCCGTTTGCGGTGTACATTACGCGGTGTACCTATAAATGGCTCAAAGTGCGTAGGTATACCTATTTTTGGCTAATGACCAAAACGAAAGCGTTGAACCCCCCCCTCCTGAAAACAAAGATCTGCATCACACCGAATCACACACGCACTCAAAGAACAGCGACAACGCTCGTTGTGCTCATAGAAGAAGTTGCGATAAGTTATTTCACAGCAGCAGCAGCAGCTGCAGCGACTCTGCACAGCGAATCGATCTTTGCGGCCTGCTTGCGTAGTGATAATAGGAGCGACGAGACCGCACAGCAGCTCGCACAGCGAATCGATCCGCACGGCTGGCTTGTGTCGCGATGTGGCTGGCTTGCATCGTGATAACAGTAGGTTGTAAAGCGTCGTTATAACGGCGACGATACTGCACAGCAGCAGCAGGAGCTCGTTGTGCAATACTTGGTAGAAACGGTGACTATTTTGTTTTTCACAGCGGCAGCAGCAGCACTGCAGCGGCTCTGCACAGCGAATCAATCTTTGTGACCTGCTTGCTGTACCAGTTGCGTAGTGATAACAGCGACGATACCGCACAGCAGCTCGCACAGCGAATCGATCCTCACGGCTGGCTTGCGTCGCGATGGCTGGCTTGCGTCGTGGTAACAGCTTGTTGTTGTTAAGAGCGGGCACAGCAGCAGGTGTTCGTGGAAGGGTATTGATTGTGCTTGGTACTCGATACAGCAGGTATGATGACGGTTTCATATATTAGGGAGTTCATATACTTGATGAGGCTTTCTCCATCTGTGAGGTCTCGTGCTTGCTGGGACTTGACTTGACTTCCCTGACTTGCTTGCTTAACTTGCTCGCTGCGCTTCGATGGTGGCCTGCGAGGTCCGACGATAATATATATATATACTTAACTACGTGGTTTACGTATCCATGAGCAGCGCTCCAGCTCCCTTACCCTGCCCGCCTGTGCTAGGCCCTGGCATGAGCCCGAGGTCGTATCAATACGCTATAGCGTGTCACTGTCTTATGATCTCGGGTTGCTTGGGGCATCAGGCCGTGGTGGGTTTTTCCGCGTCGAGATGGATGCCGCGGAGTTTGAAAGATGGAAGACGGTGCAGCTGATGGGAGTTGTCGACAAGCTGTATGCCGAGCGCTTCGTCCTGGTTCAACGCATCGTGAACTATGAAGCTTGGGCTGCGCGTACTGGACGGGTTGCCGTGCTTGCGAACGAGAGGGCTCGTCTCACTGAGGTGGAGTTTCGGATCAACTCGGCTCAGCACCAGTTCAAGTGGGGGCAGGAGGTAGTCCACCCGATCCGACCGCAGCAACATCGTGCCGCCTTTGCCAGACGTGAGCCGGCGCTGGTGGAGCCGCTTGCTACT
>MEHQ01002413.1:19400-150337 GCA_008828725.1 Saccharina japonica
GAATTTCTGGTATTCGGTACTTTGAATTTGCTTGAGTTTTTTTTTTAATCTTGTGGTATTCAGTACTTTGAATTTGCTTGAGGTTTTGGGACATTGTGGTCCACATTCGGTACGTGAATTTGGAATGTGTGATATTGATTCGGGATGACGATTTGTGGTTTTCGGGACAGCTATGAAGTGTGACCATGCTATGATATTGTGATGCTTTATTGGCATACTGTTCACACCATGCAGGGAAGATATTAGTTGATGGGACTGTACACCTGTTCGGTATGCATACTGCGGATGTGTGGTGTCGCACAGTATCGATTGCAAAGAAGGGAGGATATTGATTGTGCTTGGTACTCGATACAGCAGGTATGATGACGGTTTCATATATTAGGGAGTTCATATACTTGATGAGGCTTTCTCCATCTGTGAGGTCTCGTGCTTGCTGGGACTTGACTTGACTTCCCTGACTTGCTTGCTTGACTTGCTCGCTGCGCCTCGATGGTGGCCTGCGAGGTCCGACGATAATATATATATATATACTTAACTACGTGGTTTATGTCTCCATGAGCAGCGCTCCAGCTCCCTTACCCTGCCCGCCTGTGCTAGGCCCTGGCATGAGCCCGAGGTCGTATCAATAAAGGGTGACGGTGTGCTCATAGAATAGCGGCGATATTCCACAGCCACAGCTGCACCTCTGCACAGACAGCGAATCGGTCCTTGCGAACGTCGTGATAACAGGCTGTCACATCAACAGCAAGTTTAGCACAGCAGCAGCAGCAGCTCACAGCGACTCGATTCTTGAGACTTGCTGCGTCGTGACAACAGGCTGTCAACAACAGCGGGCACAACAACAGCGCACCTGCACGCATGTTGTGCATGTATGTATGTGTGGACAACGGTCACAGCAGGTGTTCGTGACAAGACAAAAGACACGGGCACACACTCGTCCTCACAGCAGCAGCAGTAGCAGCAGCAGCAGCAGCTCACAGCGAATCGATTATTGCGAATTGCTTGCTGCATCTTGATAACAGGATGTCAACAACAAAGCGGGCACAACAACAGGGCACCTGTACGCATGTGCATGTAGGGTGCTGCTGCTGCAAGCAGCTCAGGTGTCGGATATTTCCTTCAGTGGACAGCGGGTGCTCGTGGAAGGTTCAGATCTTGCACGTCGTTAGAGAACCAAAGTGATCCTCATAAAATGTCTGATTTTCAGTACACAGCTGGGCGATAAAGGTCTGAATAGAGCAGTTTTAAGGATGCTGTTTAAGTATTCAGCGAAGTTCCCGATGCCGACTGGGCATCTAGCCCGGGCTTTCAACGAACCCAGCGCCAAAAATAGGGGTGGCATAGGCTGCCTATGGCATATTTTCTCTTGTTTTGCCACCCCTTGTGCCCACAATCGTAATGGCACGTGCCCACTTCAGCTTATGGCTTTGCTTATGGTACATAGAGCCAACTATGTCAATCGCTATGCCCACCAAATGGGTCAGGGCCTACCGCTCGGGAAGGTTCGGATTTTGAAAACCGTCAGTAAACAAGATACGCAAAAAATGTACTGGTGTAAGTGCACAACTGGCTACAACGGGCTGGTCAGGGGGGGGACAGGCTTCAGAGCCGAAATAAGTTACTTGGATAAAGTAGGAAAAACGGGGGGATGATAGGAATAGGAAAAACGGGGGGATGATAGGAAAAAGTTTCATTTGCCTGACATAACCCAGCTCCTAAAGTCACTGGGAAAACCCAGCTCCTAAAGTCACTGGGAAAAAAGAAGAAACAAGAATATAAAAAGAAAGGGAAACTGCTGTACGTACGTGCTGAACAAGGGCTCCGCATCTACTATATACTACTACTCGTACTACTACTACTACTACTACTACTACTACTACTACTACTAATACAGCAGTACGACTACTACTACGATCCTACTACCACAGTGCTGCTGTGTATACCGACATCAATACTGCTGAAACATGTTGTTGCGGGTGGGTGTACCTGTTGCTGCACTGCTACTATACTACTACTACTCCTACGAACACTAATTTCTGCTGTGTACCGATACCACACTACTGTAACATGTTGTAGTGGGTGGGTGTACCTGGTGCTGCACTGCTACGATACTAATACACTACCTGTTGCTGCACTGCTACTATACTACTACAAATATACTATTATCCTACTCCTGCTGTATGTACATGCTATATTGATTGCACCATACCACGTGCAAAGGGGGAGACAGAGTCGGGGAAGGGGGCTGGCCTACTACTACTACTACTACTACTACTATACTTCTACTACTACCAATGGCGCACAAGAAACATTTCCCGTATTTAGGGCCTGCTGAGGGGGGTGGGGGGTATTTATCACCTTCACTAAATCCTATATAAACCACGACTCAACACTAACACCTATACACAACAAGTGACTTGGTCTTAAACTGGGGACTGGGGACGAAACTATTATACTTGACTTGACTGGGCATAGAGTCACTCCATCATTCAGAGCGACAAGTCGAACGTGGCCCGATCCGTCGAACCCGCCGCCGCTCGGTCGACCGCGCGCCCAACGCCGCTCGGTCGACCGTGGCGGCCTTGGGCCGCCCCCGTCGATCGCCCGCCGCCGCAGCTCGCTCGGTCGCTCGCCCGCCGTCGCCCTTGTTAATATAAAATTGTTGAAGTCAGCGTCACCTGGCTGGACAACGTTCCAGCAATTAGCTGGCATACATTCCCAGAAAGTTGCGATGATCTCTAAACAGTGCAGGACTCTGCTTGCTGCTGCTTGCTCCTACTGGTGCTGCTCTGGTGCTGCTCGCTGCTGCTGATTGCGATGCCGAATGCATGTCGTGGTGTAATTGTTCCGCACTGGACTGCTGTGATCAACCAATGGGCTGCCTGTCTCTTAATATGTATATAGCCACATTTTGTTAAAAAATGCCCGGTGCCCTCTGAAAATGATAAATTATTTGTCCTCTCAGTTGAGTGGGATTCAAAATTGTCAGCCACAGCAGCAAGGCTGAACTATATCACCGCATTGCTACCCAGCGCGTTGCATATGCCCTGAGGTGCTGTCAGCAATGCTCAGCATACGACGGCCGGGACCCGGCGCGATGTGAGACGCAGTGTCCCGATGATTATTCCTCGCACTCTCTCTACCGACGATGCCGCGAGGCGGGACTGAAACGCTCTGGAACGGGAGACTGGCGAGAACGCGATGACGTGAGCTGTGCTGTACCATTCTGAACGAAAATATAAGGACCATTGGTGAATAAATGTAGACTTCAATTGGCCCTTACATTGCCGTCCGTTGTCACTGTTGCTGGGATTGTGACGATGCTCAGCGCGCGACGGCCAGGACTCGGCCGGGCGTGAGACCGGGCATTCCACTGGATGTGGCACCCACCCTCCCTATCTATGGGGCAAGGCTGGGCGGAAGCGCTCTGGATCGCGAGATCATGACTACAGACAGACAGACTAAAAGCATTAAATAATATAGATATTTTTGTTTTTCGTAAATTCGTATTTACCTTCAATTTAATGTACATATATACCAGTCTGCTGTTGAATATATGTACTCGTTGAGGCTTGATGTGTGTGGAAACAACTTGAATTTCAATGTGAAAATAATTTTTCGTAACTTCGTAAATTCTTGGTGGGAATGGACGGGAAGAGACGACGGGCAGGGGTGAATGTTGGCGGGAGAGACAAGTTTTGTCGGCGGGACGGGACGGTAAAGACAACGGTGCAGTGACGAGACGGGACGGTAAATGACAGAACCTCAACAGGACGGGACGGTAAATTTCAACGGGAGTGATTTTCTTGACGGGATGGGACGGTAAAATACAACGGGGAAAATTTTGATGACGGGACTGGACGGTAAGTGGCAACGGCTGGAGAATGTGTCGGCGTAACGGGACGGGACGGGACGGGACGACGGGACCAGGTTGACGACGGTTTGGCCGTCCCGTCCCACCGTTACCGTCATTCCCGTCCCGTTAAAAATACCGTGATAAGCCTTGGCAATTATTAAGGGGTGTTTACACTATATGGAGGCTTTTTCCTTCTAGGGGTCATTTCGAAACCAATGTGAACGTCATTTTGATTTGCAAGCGTCTTCTCAATACGCGAACGCGAACGAACGTGTAACGCGGAGCACGCATCCCTGGTCATAGTCCCCCACCGCTACAAAGGTGAGTGTGCCAAGTGTACCAATCTCCACTCATCGTCAATATTATACCGCAATAGAACCAACCCCCCGGTGGTAAAAAGCAAGACAGGAATAATGCATGTAAAAAATATTCCCAGGGTGTGATAGATACCACCCGACCACATTGAAACCAGAGTACATTTCTAACGAAGTATGAAGTGGTGTGCGGCAACATCGCTCAACCATGTGGCGGCGGAGGCTGTAGCGGCAGCAGCGCCGTAAAGGCAGCGATGGTATAGCTGCGCCGGCGATGGCAGCGGCACTAAAACACCATCCAGGAGATAGATGGTAGCGTCGGTAGCTTCCGTACCGAAGCGGTAGTGCTGGTAGCTAAACAATATACGCAACCTCAGCTGCCGTGGCTATCGCGGTACACCGGGAGTTGGACATTAATTGGTGACGGTTGCGGCGGTATCAGTAACACTAGCCGCAGCAGACGCGATACGTGCAGTGGCGATAGCGTCACTGAAGCCGCTGGCGATAGTAGCATCGATATCATCGATAGCGACGGTAATGCTGGTAGTCAACGTAGCCCTACGATACTAGCGCCATCGCAGCAAGCACTAACTAACGCGCAGCATCGTCGGTAACGGTGTCCAAGGTAACTTTGTGTGCATATGGTATCGTGGTAGACGCTTGCTACGATTGGGGCAGCACTCAGTACTTCTGACACTACACACTTGAGAAGCTTCCTACCTCGCGCAAACGAGATTTAAAGACTGACGGTACGCTTGACCTGATAAACAAATACCACGGCTTAGGTGTACAGCGGATGATATTGCACAACACAAGTAACTGCGATACCTAACAGCCGATTTTCCTAATTGAGAATTGCCTTTCCGATGTGAATGAAAATCGATGTTAGTACTTTGTTATTGTTTAAGAGTTGTATTTCGCTCACGATCATAATTTGACCTAGAAAATATGTTCCGCGATGGTAGGCATCGATACACGAAAACAAAAATGAAATCGGCCTTGACAGGCTCGAAAAATCGAGGATTTAAGGGAATTTGCATTTAAGAGCGAGGTCCCTCGCCCATAAATACAGATTTTCTGAGATCCTCGATATCTTGAGACTGCCGATGCCGATTTCGTTTTTTTTGTCATCGACGGGTGTCGCAACTGACAATAGTTTAGAGTGAAAAACATGATTGTAAGGGAAGTACATCTCTTACAATTCAAAAACGAATATTTTCGATTTTCATTCTCATCGGAAAGGCAATTCTCAATTAGGAAAATCGGCTGTTACCTGGTGGCACATCAATTCAGGCGCTCAATCAGTAAAAAGTATTCACGGTAAAGCCTGGTACTTCTATCGTACCACGCATCGGCAGAAACCTTTCGATAGAGGTTGCGACAGAAAACGAACTATCGAGACGTTAGCGTCTACTGTTGGTTGCGTTTTGCCTGCCGCGTAATACAGCCATCCATTTGTGTGGAAGGGCATAAAATTGTGGCTTCACGGAACCTTCTGTTTGCTGGCGCTAGCTCGCCCGCCGTTTTGCCCCGTGCTCGGTTTCCCTCCCAGTTAGCAGAGCTGAACGTGGCCGCCGCTGAAGGAGGCTTGGAATGCTCTACACGAGTCCGTCTACGATACGTCACACTGTAGCGCCTTAGCGGATCACCCTGCTTAGTAGATCACAGCGGTTTTTTGCCTAGTGGATCACCCTGCATAGTTGATCGCAAAGACAGTCTGCCGGGTCCCGTCTACTGAAGCGCAGAAACCATCATGAATGTTCGACCCTCCGGCTAGTGGATCGCACAAAATATAGGCCGGCTGGACCGCCCAAATCAATGTGTACTGGGAGAGGGGGGGGGGGTGCTATATTTTGTTAAAAATTACACATTAAAAAAACAATACACGCACGCTTGGTGTTGTTATTCGGTAATAAGCCAGATGGATTTGTGATATAATTTCCTTCAGAGGAACTGGATTGTTTCCTGGTGAATTTGTAATGGATTTGTGATATACAGTACGCGACAGCACTTAAGAACTCGGCAGTTAAGAATTTCAGGCTGGAATTTAGACGAAAATAAGAACATGACATATTTTGTACTGAAAATAGTGTAGGACACACCCTGCCTTACATAAGAATTCCAGCCTGGCCCGAAATAAGAGATTCTTAACTGGTGTCGCGTACTGTAGCTTCCTTCAGGGGGGCTGGATTGTTTCCTGGTGAATTTGTGGCAAAGACGTCGGGAGACATGTCAATATCAAGCTGTCTGTCTGTCAAGGCTGTCTGTCAAGGAAAATCCAGCTGTCTAGACATATGTCCCCAACCCCCCTGGCAGAAAAGTCTTCTAATATACATATGTGGAAACCCCTTTTTTTGTTTTTCAGAGTTTATCTTAGCGAGGCTATTTTACTCGTTTGATAAAGAAAATTCCAAATAATCGATATTCTGCAGTTCAATTTCAATATTTTCTGTAGATCGGACTCGGAAATGGAGAAACATGAGAAAACAAACATGAAACAGGAGAAAATATCAATTCATACATTATTGTCAGGCGTTTTTCACAAAGCGGGGATTTTTCGGTAGTATCCCCTGTTTTTTCCTGTCAAGGCTGTCTGTCAAGGCATTTGCCTTGACGCTGTCTGTCAAGGGGTGAAAGTGCTGTCTCCCGACATCTTTAATTGGAGGATTGACATGTTTCCAACAGTCGGACGCCCCGATGGTCTATTGGTACCCTCGAATTATTCTAAGAGTTGGTTCACGGGGTTCGAACCTCACGTGGGTCGCATTTGTTCAGTTTATTTGCAAAAACAAATAAAAACGGGATCAACTGCTGAGAGCGCCTATTGATAGTAGCGTGGGTAGGCACAATTAGGTGTGAGTTGGCGAGGGAAGAAAGGGCTGAAGTCTTCTCGCGATACAAATGCAAAGCACGAATCGTAGTCGGGGAGGAGGAAGAGTTGTCTATACGTTGTGACCCCGGATCTGAGTTACGACTAGGGAGGAGAGAGAAAAGAAGGGCGAAAATAATAAAAGGGGAATAAAACAAACAAAGGGAGGACTCTGTTGTAGTTCAGTCTTTGAGGTTAATCCGTCGAGAGATGTGACGCTATGCTTCTACGTAGACTTTGACAATTCCGATCAGGGGGTCTGTTGATTGTGATTCGGAGATAGG
Source organism: Saccharina japonica (assembly GCA_008828725.1). Lineage (NCBI taxonomy): Eukaryota > Phaeophyceae > Laminariales > Laminariaceae > Saccharina > Saccharina japonica. Next base: position 26,724 of record MEHQ01002413.1, read on the forward strand.
CATAGATCATAGATCCCTCGTGGATTGAGGAGTTATATATGGTGGATGACATTGATTGATGACAAGGCGGAGTGGACCCGTTTGATCGGTTGACGAGGTTCCTACTGTATATCTCCTCGTGGCCTGCAAAGATGATGTGGTGAAAGCATCCGTCTCTGTACAAACCACTCTACGACGAGCTCTTCACACTACGACGCTTGTGGTATGGACCGATACTGAACATTGACAATATATATCTGCGTGTTCTTCCTATGAGCTGTATATGCTATCCTCTTAAACGTCCTCGACTGATGTCTTCCCGAGCCTAAACGCTTCCAACATCAGCGAGGAAAACACTCAAGAGGCAACACAGCGGAAGGAAGCTCTCGCGAGTACGAATTCGTACCGTCCGTCCAGAACCAACAAAAAGGGTACAGTACAACGGGATTCCTTCAGGGCGAAGTCGACCGAACAGCGATAACCCTTGACCTGTGTTGCAGGGCACACAAAATAGTCGTGATTTGGCCAACTCTATTTTCAGCGTCGACAACTGGAATAACAATATCCCTGAGTTTTTCCTGTGAGACATTCCGTAATTCTTCGACAACACCAGCAATACCGTCGATCCGAAACCCTCTTGCCTCGCCAAAACCTCTTTGGTGCACTCACTACAGCGTGGAAAAGCGGCATGTCCTCTATATATGGTGCGCGACCTCGTCGCTACAGTTTGAAAATGTGTTTCCAGGTCGTTGCTCTTGAACTGTAAGCAAGTTAGTTTTACAGCTTAAACGAGTATGTTTCTCGAACAAAATGTACACGAGTACAGCAGTGCTCGTATACAGGAAATGAGTGACTGCGTTTCTGTACACATTTCATCGATTTTTGATGCACACTTCTGAGACCGATTACGTCGTCTGCAGGATTGATCCCGATGTCTTCCGCCCCTGAAAATCTTCCTTATGTGTATACACGGGCACAGGAAGAGTCCTGGGCAGTTTCGTCCACGCCTTCCACCGCGACCCCGGCCGTGAAGATTATCTAAACAGGCGGCGTAATTGCTTCGAACGAAGCTGCTACCTGCTTCCAGCTGCGGCAAACTGAATTTAACAAATTCTAGGACGATCAAGCACCATCAACCTACCGAACAAGCTCTACCATGACTTGATTGAGCTCCTCTGCGTGTGGCGTGTAATTTGGAGGTTTCTGTGGGGAGCACGGTGTCTACCAAAAGGGCCGTTTGAGGGGCTGATATTGACCTGACCCCGTTTTCCACAAAAATTGACGATATCTGAAAGTACTTCATTTTGGGTTTTGTTGGCACTGCAACACAGGTGCCTCCCTTGTGAGTACGAACTCGTATTGTGTACCCAACAAATAAACATAAAACAAAACTGTTGTGCTGCTCAGCACGGAATCAACAAAACAGAAGACATCCTGGCTACGACCTTAGTACACATTGACGAATATTCTTGTCCAAGCACGAAAGCGAACATCCGGCCTCACCCTTCAAACAATACCTGGTATCATATAGCTCCTTGGCACGTACTCGAACAAACTGCAGAAACTCTCGCTACTGTAGTATGAGTTAGTACCGTCTGCAGAGAACGAAAAAAGCATTATGTTACTCCTCTGGACCAAATCGAACAAGTGCAGATAGTACAGGACACCTATAATAAGAAACGGGAAATTTCGTCCAGAATTCTTATTCGAGAGAAAGTGCTTTCTACACTAATTTCAAGATAACGAACCCCGAATTTCTTACTTCCCTCTAGATCCCAGCTTGGCTTTCTTATTAGCATGTTTCTTATTTGATGTGTTTCACTACTGCTGTAGTAGGCATCCTTGCGAGAGTACGGAATTGTACAATGCAACCAATTACAAAAACTGAATGACACAGAATAACCTCCGTACGGAACATAAAAAAACAGCAGAACGTCTCGCGAGTACGAATTCGTACCGTGATCTACAGTATAACAAAATAAATGTTGAAAACGTATTACATCAGGACAAAATTGACCGAATAGCGATGACCGTTGTGTGTACGAAATCGTATCGTATATATGTCTATCCGTATCTATCCATATAATATAATTGTGTTAGTATCGCAACCGAATGAGTACCATCCGCGTTGCTTGTCTCCAGTCTCAATGTATTGTTGTAAGAGAAGAGTGTTCGAGGTGCCGCTGGTAAGAATGAACCTAATATAATGCGTATCAGTATACACAAGCAATACTATTTTCGTGAACGGCAAGGAAATAAAGTACTCGGGGTTCTGCATGCTGCTCATAGTACTCCCCAGTACTGTGGGTGCCAGGATCTCGGCCATACCGTCGGATGGATATGCCTGCCGTTTCACTATTCGCCGAGGTAAAATTACATGTGCATCTTGTCGCACTACTGTCTGTGTGGTCGGTCGTATTCCAACACTACTTGCAGTGTTCGTCAGCCCCATATGTGTTCCCGTGCACAAGTATCGCCTGACGACACCCAAGATCCTTGGACGCGAGACAAGGGCAGTACCCCTTGCCACACTCTTAATTATGTAAGATGCAGCAGCTAGCGAGCGGTCTGGATACCTTCCGACGCACTTATCGTACGATGAAACACGAATGATATCGTGTTCCTCTACCCACCAGCGACCGCCAGCCGATACTCGAGGCCGCGTCCAGCTCGAGACTGCATGTCATGTCGCGAGCGACAGCCGACACCCGAGGCCGCAAGTAGAATCGTAATAGTATCGAGGTACGAGAGAATATGTGTTTTGCATGTGCGGGAGAAGTTAAGCAATCAGATGAGTACGGTTTCTTTGTACTCGAGTAGCTTGTGCGTCGTACCCGCCTGGGATAGTGTGTATCGTCGACTCACGAGTGAAGCACGCAGCGAAGAAGTGTAGCGATACAGGTTCAAGGTGGGGTACGGGCTACAGTAGCTTGGATTGGTGTCGGTATCCTTGTTCTCGGACTGGCGCTGATTTGGGGCGCTGTCCTTGTCTTGTTCGTCCTGGTGAAGTGCTGCTGGAAGTTCGCTATTCTTCGTGTTATCGGTGGGGCCATGGTTCAAAACGCTGCTTCTGTCAATGCCCAGATTGAGGCTGCTGCAGCGTCCCCTCTCCCGGGCTCTGGCGCGGGGCCCGGGGCCGCGGCGGTGGTCTCTTAATAGGTCATTGTGCTGTGGACTGGACAGGTAGAGGGCGAGTTCCTCGGTGTCAAAGAAACCATCGGGGCTGTGTCAGCGAAGGTCGACGCTCTGTCTGCCTTCCTGGCCGGCATGACTGATACGATTGCTGCGTGCGCTTTGCAATCGTCTCACCTGGAAACAGCGATGCAGCAATTAATGGAGAACCATGCCGCGCGAGGAGGGGGCTCGCTGCCTGGCGATACTGCGCGGGAGCGCCTGCTCCAAACCTCGCAGCTCAGCGACGACTCGGCGGCTTGGAAAAAGCCTAGCTCACGGAAGCATTGATTCATTCGCGGGCGTCTTCCCCCGAACATCGGCTAGTCGCCGGCACACTTGCAGGCTTTCGCCGGGGAGGACATCCACGTGACCGCGCGCCTGGCCGCCCAGCTACGTTCTCTTAACGACGTCGACGTCGCTTTGTTTGGGTCTCGTGTACTCGGGGGGGGGCGGGGGTTCACCGCCGACCTTAGGATCCCTGATCGCGTCGAGTGCCTGCGGTCGGCCCTCGTCGAGATCCTGTCCGTTGGGCTTTCGCCCAACGTCAATGATGACGTTCCGTGTCTGGATGGGGTGAACACCCTTGGCGCGGCTTTCGCCTCGGCCACCTCATACCTCCGCTTGCACACCCTGCGCAACATGCTCCACCTGTCCTCCACCGTGGCTCGGGAGTGATGGGTGACATGGTGAAAAACGACCTCCGTGTGTGGGTTATCGAACTCATGCGTGCCGCCCAGCAGACTCAGCCGGCGCAAGTGCTCCGCCTCCAGGCACGGTGTTTGTCATGCCTCCTGTACCCGCTTTTGAGCGGACTCGTAACTTCTACGAGGGCGGGGAAACAATCCCGGGGCTCATCGACGAAACCGCCGGCTTCCATGGCGGCGGCGAGGGCACGCGCAAGGCCAGCAGTGCCCCTCACGGGCAGTCTTTGTCCAACTCCGCCACCCCCAGGAAGAAAAACGACCAGGTGTGCAGGGTGTTTGCTACTACTCGGCGTTGCTCGTGGGACTCGTGCGTGTACGTGCACGCTTCTCCCCAGGTGGACTCCTCCTCTCCTCTCGCTCTCCATGGTGGTGAGGGCGGGAGCTCGGCGACTCCGAGAGGGGGATCTCGTGCTCTGGCGCTGCGCGGGGGGGGGCTCTGGGGGCGGGGTCTTCTGTTCGGGATGAGGACACGGGCCCTTCCGTTCGGTTGGGCCAACAGCTGGTGAAGTTGCTGCGGCGCCGGCCGCTGGTGGGGCGGCCGGGGTGCCGTATGCCAGCGCCGGAGCGCCGGGACTACCAACGTCGCGCGATGTGGCGAAGGGGTTGCGGAGGCGCGCTTTGGAGGCCCTTGCTGCCGACGGTGGCGTGGGTTGCGAGCCTTCTCTCCTTGCTCCGGGGTCCGTCGCCTTCGGGGACAAAGGTGAGGTGTGGGGGGCCGTGTGTGTTTCGCCTTCGTTGTCATGCGGTGCGGTCGACGAGGGGCGTTTTGCGCGAGCGAGTGTGGCGATGCCGGTGTCTGTTCGGGGCTCGGCGAATCTCGATCAGGTCACCAGCGAAGATTCCTCCTTTTTGCGGCAATGTAATGGCAGTATTTATTCTCTCGTCTCTGCCGTCGGTTCTGGTTGTTTCGCGCCTCATGTTATTCTCAAGGTCGTCCGTCGTTAGTTCGGGGTAGTGAAGAAGTTCCCTGTTGTATCTACCCCGCTGGGTGTGTTGTATCCGAGCGTACCGGTGTGAGTCGAACGTGGCGGGGACTTGCCTGCTGGGCGTGCATATGGTTACCACCCTAGCGTCGTTTCGCAAGGAGTTTCTCTTCACGGCAAGGTTTGCTCTGATGTTGCCCACGAGCGTGCTCTGGTGTTTCCGTTACGATTCGCTGCCGAAATTGTGGGACTCCGTGTATCGCCGTTGGTCGTCATCCTCGAACCCAGAATTCGCGTTATCCACGATCTTACTTTTGCGCGCGCCAACGTCCGGACAAGCGTTAACAGCGATACTGAATTTCCTTCCGCCCCCCCTTGCGAGCTCGGTCGCATTCTACGCGATGTGTTGTTACGGGTGTTATTGTTGAGGCCGACGTACGGTCGTAGCGCTCGTATATTTATGTGCGGTGTTGTTGTTGTTGTTGTCTTCACATTAAAAACCATGCCGGTCTCTCTATCCAGTACCTCCATCTGTCCGTACTAATCCAACACTTGACACGGTCGATTCCCGTGGTCACAGGCTAACTTACCCAAAAAAGGTATACTGAAATAAAAGTGGAACCCGAAGGGTCCGCAAAGCGATCAAAGCCAGTCAAAAACAGATAGTCTGGAGCCCTCCGCTCCCCTCTACACGCTATGTGAAGGTAAAAAATAAAAATGGAAAAGTCAACATCACCAATCGGGGGTACACGCCCCCCTGATTCTATCTTGGTGCCCCTATAATGCCGGGGTGTTTCGTGCCGGGTTCACACCGGTCAGGCAAACAAATCGAGTCCTCCACCCCGATTATAAACGCAGACATGATACGGGGGAAGGGAACTATGGTCCCGTGTGATTGATGTACCCCCGGCCTGCGAGCAGTGTAACTGCAAAAGGTCAAAAGCAACGAAGGGAAAAAGACGAAGACAAAGACAAAGAGACAAGTCAAAAGTACAAGCAAAAACTCACACAGACAAGACCGCAGAGACAACACATTGACACGTCATCCCGAGGGGGTGGTGCAATGGTGCGGCGGTGGGGGGGAGGGGGAAAAATAACAAAACAAACTAACAAACAAACAGTCCAGGACAGTCAATCCGGCACATATCGCGCCACTCGGTCCGCCATTTCTCGCTTGTTTCCTTCCCTCGCCGATTCGCCCTTCTTCCGCACCCCTCCCGTCCCGTTGGTTCTTGGTGTCTCTTTGTTGTTGCTGCGCTCTTTTTCTCGCTCGGTCGCTCGTTTCCGGCTAGCCTCCTCTTCTTCCTTGTGCCAGGAGGTCATAAACCTCTCAGCTCCCTGCAACACTCCCTTGTACCACTGCCTTCCTCCCTTCACCTTCGCTGCTTCCGCCCAAACTGAATTCGGGATTCCGAAGACACGTCTCTGGTCGTCCGTAGAGCCGTGCGTAGCTCCGAACGCTTTGAAGTCGTCCTTCAGGCACGTCTGCCAGTTCCGCTCCGGGCACCCCGCGCCCGGGTCCTTCCCCCCCACCAGCTCCCCGAACATCAGTCGTTTCGGGAGTCGCCCGTCTGGCTGCCTTGCCACGGCCCCCGCGAACAGCAGGCGCCGTTGCCGGACAGTGGCTTCCACGCTCTGGCACCCGACCCTCTTCAGGGCCTGGGCGTAGGACAGCTGCCGGTAGGTGCCTTGCTTGCGCTGGTACCCAATAACTCGCAGCAGCAGCCGGTGGTGTATCGTCCGCAGCAGTCGGTAGTGGTCGCGACGTGGGGCCCATGTCATGCAACCGTACAGCAGTGCCTCCATCGCCTCCGCTTGAAGCAGGCGGGCCTTGAGTCGAAACGGTGCTCCCGGCCTATCGAAGAGCTCCGGGCCATACCTCCTGACGCACGCCGACGCTGCTCTGCTCCTGAAGTTGATCTCCCGGGTGAGGTCGCCATGTTCGTTGACGAGGCCGCCCAGGTACCGGAACTCGTGGGTTTGGGTGTATTTCTGCCCCGCTGCTTCGATTATCAGCGGCGGCGGGGGCGGTGTTGGCTGCTTCTCCTTTACGCGCATCAGGAGAGTCTCCGTCTTCTTCTCCGACACCGTCAGCCCGAACTCCCCAAACACCTGCACGATAATGGTCATCATCCTCGCCAGTCCGTCGGCGGACCTCGATACAACGCCGGCGTCATCGGCATACAGCATCCCCCACACCGCCCTCCGTAGGCGGTCGAGTGGTGTCTCCGTCCCCGCTCCCGTCTCCTCCTTCAGGAACACTAGGTTCTGCATGATACCATCGTCCTCGCTGAATCGTACGATAACGACCTCTAGGGCCGCGGCGAAGAAAACGTTGAACAGCAGTGGGGACAGCACACACCCTTGTCGCAAGCCTTGCGTGACCAAGAACCAGTCCGACAGTTCTCCATCGTCCATGCGCACCCGGGCCCGCATTCCGTCGTGGAATTGGCGGATGACGGCGACCATCTCCGCAGGAATCCCGGCCCTGGCCAGCACCTTCCATAGCAGCTCTCGGTCCACCGAGTCATAGGCCTTCTGTAGGTCGACGAAGCACATGTAGAGCGGTATTCTCCTTCTCCGCCCTAGTTCCTGGAGTCGGCGCACGACGAACAGCATGCATACTGTGGATCGACCAGGTCGGAAGCCGCACTGTTCCTCCGGAAGGATGTTGTTGGCTTCGCAGAAGGCGCTTAGGCGGTTGGTGATGAGTTTGGCGGGGACTTTGCCTACGTGCGATAGTAGCGAGATCCCCCTGAAGTTGTTGCAGTTGGACCGGTCGCCCTTCTTGTACAGCACTTTGATGGTTGCATCCTTCCACTCTTGCGGGATCTCTCCTCCGTTCCACACGTCGACAAGGATGGCATGAAGGCGCTCCAGGACAACGGGTTCGTCGTCATCGATCTTGAGCAACTCGGCAGGGAGGGAGTCATGGCCGGGTGCCTTCCAGTTCTGCAGGCCTTTCGTTGCCCGTTCCACCTCCTCGAGGTCTGGCGCCGCTCCCAACCGTCGGGTGGCTCGCGTCGCTGGTCGTTGCGTCACTTTTTCGGCGATGTCTGGGTTCAGGGTGGGGGACTTGGTGTTGAGGAGGGTGCCGAAGAATCCCGCCCACCGCTGGAGGATGTCTTCCTTGTTCCGGAGCAGCACGCCTTTCTCGTCCGTGACGGACTGCTGTCCCCCCGCTTGTCTCCCGCTGAGGCCCACTGATCTCTTAAGGTGTTTGTACAGCCCTCTCATGTCGCGGTCCTTGTAGACCGCTTCGAGCTCCGCCACGTACTTATCGAGGTGGGCATAAATGCCCGTTTCGACTGCTGCGGTCACTCCCTTACATGCTGCTTTGAGGGTCCTCCATGTCGCTGTGGTCCAATTGCCCCTCATCGCGCGGCGCGCTTCCCGCCGCTTGGCAAGGGCCTCCTCCAAAGCTGCTCTCGTCGCTGGGGTCTCACACCACTCCTGCGTGCGTCGTCTCCGCGGTTCCTCGGGTAGTACTGTCTGCGCCGCGTCGAGGAGGGCATTGGTAAACAACGTCGCCATCCCCGCTGTGGTGGTCGCTGGCTCACCTGGTTGTTGATCGAGGTTGTGGATGAACCGCTCGCTCACCGCCCGTCGTGCTGTTTCGACCTGCAATTCCTGTCGGCTGAACTGCTGCTGTTTCGGTTTGGTCCGCACTGCTCGGTTGTGGGCGAGTCTGCCACCGAGGTCGACGGTGGCTACCACCATGTTGTGGTCTGAGTCCGCCTTTACTGGGCGTACCGGTTGGGGAACGACGACTACGTTGGACACTCGGCCGCGGTGTGCCTGTCGCGTGAGGATGTAATCGATGCGCCGGCATTCGTCCCCCGATACGCCGTTGTATGTGTGCCATATCCCACCCTTACGTGTGGGGAAGAAGGTGTTCGTGATTGCTAGTCTGTTGTCCGTTGCGAAGGTCAGCAGTAGCCTGCCATTGTCGTTCAGCTTATCACGCCCGTGCTCGCCCATGATACGTTCGTCCTCTCCATCCACCCTCTCTCCCGTCCGCGCATTGGCGTCCATCAGTACGTAGACACACTCCTTGGCAGGGATCCCCCGCACGAGGCTGTCAAGTTTTTCCCAGAACCTATGCTTGCTGTCGGCGGTTGCGACCTCTGTTGGGGCGTACGCAGCTACGAAGTTGACCGCTCCGCGGTTGCCCGTTATCTCAAACCTCATGGCCATAAGGCGTTCATCGATATATTCGGTGGTGTACGCAGAGTTCCTGCACATTGACTCTTTAACGGCTATTCCCACACCGTGTGTTCCACCTGTCTCCGTGCCACAGCAGAACACCCGAAACCCTGCTGCTGCGAATTCCGTTCGGCCTGCCCTCCTTGTCTCCTGTAGCCCTAACACCGAAACGTTTTGTCTCGCTGCCTCGTACAGGATGCTGCAGGCTCTCCCATAGCCGTTAGCCCCTTTTACAGCCAGAGTCCGCACATTCCAGGTTGCTACCCTAACAAGTGTACTCTGCTGCCTCTCCCGGGCGATGCGTGGTGCCTTCCTAGCCAGCCTACGCTTCGCCCGTCCCCTCCTTTTCCTCCTTCGTGCCCTTTTTATCTGTTTTTTTTCTGTTGCTTTGCGCACTCTCGGGGTATAGTAAAAAAAGTTAACCCGGTGCGTGTCTGTTGTACCAGAGATACGCCTCATCCCGGAGCGGCTCGACCCTCCAGCTCTGGATTCTCCTCCTTCCTCTCTCTGGTGCATACCCACACGGTGTGCGGTCACTCCGCCACCCTCTCCGTGCTCTCTGCTGTAGACGTCAAATATGCCTTTCGACAAGTCCGGTCGGGGCGCCGGTATTCGGTTACGTGACCGGTGGTCACGTGGTTGCGGAATTGCGTTTGCAATTCGGCTGGCGGAACAACCCTGGTTTTTGTGGTTTGATGGCTTCCGCGTTGGAACATGCTCACACCCACTCGACGTTTCAAGACGCCGTGGTATCCCCGCAGGCGGTCTCGGCCGTCGCGCATGTTAAGATGTCCCTGCCTCGGGGGGCTCTCATCGTGTCGCTCCCGCGTGATCATCGTCGCGTCTCTGGCACGGGCGGCACCACCGGGGGCTACTTCTTCGCACGATACTACGTTGACGACGGTATTCTCGTCGAGGTGCAATCTTTGGCGTCTGGCCATTTCGGTTTGTTAGGGGAGCGCGGTGTGTCTGATCCCCCCCTTTTGTCGGCCAGAAATATCACTGACTGGGACACGCGGCTCGAGGTATTGGGTTAGATCATTGACACGGGGACGCTTACGGTGACGCTGCCGTGCCATACGCGTCTCATGCTGCGCCCTCGTCTCGCCGAGTGGACCCCGTCTAGGGCCTCTGCCTCGGCGAGGCAAGTGTCGCAACTCGCTGGTTTCTTCATGCATGTCTCGTTCGCCGTGCGTCCGGGATCGTTCTTCGTGCAGCATTTGCTGGCCTCCGTTGGTATACCACGCATCGCCGCGGGGGCGGACGTCGCTTTTCGTTTGGCCAGGCCTGGGTGGCGTCTCGTCCTGGGGCCCGAGTTCCACGGGGGCCTCGGGTTTTGGCGTTGGTTTGTCGATGAAGGCTTTGACGCGCGCGGGGGTCTTGTCGGCGCCGATGTATCGTCTTCTTGAGCGCCCGGCGCAATGTACTCCGTGTTCGGAGGCTTCCACAACTGATGTCAGGGGGTTTTGCCTTGAAACTGGTGTGTACTGGCGGTATGATCTGACCGCCCAGGAGCAGTCTCGTTTTGGCCGTTCGAGTTTGTCTGTCGTGGGCGAAAATGACCTGTCTATAATGTTCTTGAACTATTAGGTATGGTCGTTTCGGCGTAGGTTCTCGTGTCTTCGTGTGCAGAGCGACCATCTGCGATGGGAGACTGTGTGTTGTTGCGTGGCGACAATGAAGCCGCCGTGCAGTAAGTGCGGCGTTGTCACGCGGGGAAGGAACCGCGGTCCGGTGCCTTGATTCGCTTCCTTGGGGTACTCGAAGTGTCCTCAGGTTGGTACTTCGACGTTTTGCACGTGCGGGGTATACATAACGTTGCCGCCGATGGTATATCATGCTGGGACCGCGCCTCTGTTCTGGGTAACTTACGCTCCGTTCGCGCCGAGGTTCCGTGGCAGATGCGGGATCTGGGGGACGCCCGTAGTAGTAGTAGTAGTAGTAGTAGTAGTAGTAGTAGTAGTAGTAGTAGTAGTAGTAGTAGTAGTAGTAGTAGTAGTAGTAGTAGTAGTAGTAGTAGTAGTAGTAGTAGTAGTAGTAGTAGTAGCAGTATTAATAGCAAAAGTAGCAGATAGAGAAAGTTAAAAAACGGCAGCTGTGAGATCGACGGTTTCGCCCAAGTAGCAAATATAGTGTTGAAATGACCCTGTCTCAAGTACGAAACCCGGCCTAGGCAACTTTTTCTGTTCCATATTACTGCTGCATAAGTGCCCTGTTCTACTGCTGAATTATTGTTTACGCATAAGCAGCGTTTGAGCTGCGCGTATAAAGTGCATACCCTACACACAACTCAGGTGTCTGTGTTAGTGATCTGCCTGTGTCTGTGTGCTATACGCCAGCGACCGCCGGCCGACACTCGGGGCCGCGTAGCAGCAGCAAGCTGCAGAACCAGCAAGCAGCAAGCACCAACCAAGAGGAGTGCGGTTTACATATTATGCCGGCCAAGCTTAAGTTTAGCGGCAGTCAATAAACAAATTGGAAATTGCCGTTAGTCGAGAGGTGAAAGTGTCATCTTCTGACTTCTTTGACTGCTGCACTATGTACGTATCACACTCGCTTTGTTCAGAACTGAAAACCGTATCCCACGCTAAAGGGATACTCATGCGAGAAAATCAGGGAAATCGAAGACATTTCGGAATCCTTTTTGTTTTTCGTAGAATCACAAAAAAAACGAACAGCCCAGTATGAATACGTATACGTATCTAAACCAAAGGCATTTTGCCCCACCGATCGATTTGACTAAACAGAAGGCCTGTTCGGCAACACAAGCCCCTCTACCCAATGGCGGCGTCATTTGACCCCTTGTGGCCGGTACACTGTCCTCAGATCTGCTGGCAAGGCGTGTCTCTCCGAACTGCAAAAAACACAGCAAGTCGGTTGTCCAGATGCGTGCACCAGACAATTAATGGGGCTCGAGCCAGCATACCAGCTCAACGGAACCAGTGTTGACAGACACCTTACGACCTACGAGGTCATTGTAACGTTGGCCGTTTCTCATTTCGATGCTTGCATCTCTCGCGGGGTCAGTCTTCCCGTACTCGTTCGTACCAGAAGTGAGTGGAATCGCAGCGCGTCGGTTAAAATGTACAGGATCCTCGCGGGTCAGAGGCTTACACCTTGCTGCTGGAGGCTTTGTTTCCATTGCGACGACTTGAGGCCGTCTCCCGACGTCAGAGGGCCGCTTGAGACGCTGCAGTTGGCGGTGGGTGTCTTGTCCGGGGAGAAGGCGCGTCTGCTCGAAGTCGGTCCTTGATCTACTCTGTTGAGATTTTTGGGGCACATCTCTCTCTTGGCGAATCTGGATGGAGGGCAGCCCCACCTCCGAAGGGCGAGACCACTTGCGTCGCCGATTGCTCTCCTCGAACCCTCTCGTAGAAAACAATAGCCACGCCAAATGTCTCGTGCACCCCTCTTTCCTAGGTCGAGCACGAGTTGCGCCTACAAGCAGCAGAATCTGCGTAAGTTTCCCACCCTGATCCGCGAAACGATATTGGTGATGTTTTGGTACACGTACTCGTAATTTGCGATTTTCTTATTACAGCAGTACCAACACCGTACGAGTACGAGCAGATAGTCGTGAGTTCGAATTTTACGAACACCATGAAAACGCTTTTTCAAGAATAGATGGCCATGGGGGGGGGGGAGGGGAACCCCTGGCTGCTTCCTAAGAGCTGTTGTTTTTAAAATCGAAAGACAGAAGAAGTGGTTGTTGTTGTGTTGCACTGTTGCGCCCAGTGTGCGCGCTCGCCAGGCCGTCTATTCGTGTCGAACATACCGGGTCGCACATACCAGAGAAAACATACATACGTCAAGTACTCGTACGTAGCCGTGTCCGCCGATGCAGCGAAAAACGGCGGACCATACGTATTAAACAGACCATACTCGTACAACCAGCAACCGTCACGAGAAGCAACACGAGGCAACCACGGTCCCATACTTGTCCGGAATAAGGGCCGTTCCTAACGAACAAAAACAAATCACGATTCGTGACGTTTTGGCATGACAAAATATCACGATTCGTGATGTTTCTTTCCTAACGAAAATAGGTGCTTTTTCGTCACGTTTCGTGATAGTTCAAATTATCAAAAATCCGATATTTTCAAATCCAACGGTATTTGAGGGTGGGGCCAACTCTCGCAGGTAGGTCACGGTCAGGCCGTGCCGGGCCGACCGCGCCCGACCCGGTCCGTGATTCAAACCATAGGCAGAGGCCCGACACGGTCTGTGATATTCCAACCTCACGCGCCGTCGACCAGGCCAGGTCCGCGCGAGGTTCCAATCTCGCTGACATGTCGTCTGCTCTGCCTGGCCCGTGAGATTTTCAGATTATTTTTGCTTTTTCTTCACGCTGTGTCTCCTCCTCCTTGAGATTTCGAGGTCACAGCGTGCTCGTTAGCCCGCACCCAGCAGTGTATTTAGACAGCCGCTCGCTGTCCACAACCGGCGTACGAAGCAGGGCCTGACATGCCCCTATACCGGCCATCGGATACCGTTGGTGTCGGGTGGGTTACGTAGTGCCTTGATCAGGCGTATTTTGAGCCACGACAAATGTCGTGAATCGTGATTTTGTTTTTTTAAAGGAAATTGTAAAACAATTGGCGTCATGAATCGTGAGGTTTTTGTCGTGAATCATGACAAACAAAATCACGATTCACGACAAAAACCTCACGAATCGTGACTTTTTTCGTTCGTTACGAATGGCCCTAAGATAGTTGGTTGATGGACGTTTGTATATAGGGGCGAAGCAACCATGGAAAACGACAAGAATAAATCATCATGACCACGGCAAGTGCTGGACAGGCGACGTTTATCTTGTGGGTGCTATCGTATACAGGTGTATGACGTTTTATATTTCGTCGATACTATACTCGTAAGTATCGTGTGGACCAATTTGAAATCCATAGATATAGCGGGACAACCTCTGCATTGTTGAACCGTAACATGTTATCAGTTGATTTGTCGAAACGTAACTACGGTATTTGTCGTACATGCGACGCACGAGGCGCATTCGCGTGCCAAAGAAAAAACACAGTTTCTACGACGACTGGGTCCTCGTGCTTCATCTCTATGATAGAGCCCAACGGTGTGATACATGCACCATCAGTATTCAATCGCCAGGTAGTATATGAAACGACATGCCATAGCGCATCTGTACTTCCTAAAGCACCGATCCGCACAACACGTGTGTGTGTCTTGACTGATACATACTATATCTCGTGGATGCTATACTCGTACTCGTACCTGCACATATATATATATATATATATCTGGCAGTACGAGTCCTGGTACCTGGTATCTCTCGTGGATGCTATCGTGTGTGAGTCACAGTTCTCACACATCGACCGACGATACGTGTTGGGACTACTGATCGCACTGATACCTTCGAGGCAGCTATGCATATTTGCTGGTCTTGCCCGGTACGAAGTGGGTTAGTCGTGGGCTGAGTCTATGTTGAGATCGAAGGTCAATCGTCGCATGCCTGCCGCGCGTGTCTACATATTTGCTGGCCTTGCTCGGTACGAAGTGGGTTAGTCGTGGGCTGTTTACATATTTCCTGGCCTACCCGTACTCGTACCTGCACATATATATATATGTATCTGACAGCACGAGTGGTACCTGGTATCTCTCGTTGGTGCTAACGTGTGTGAGTCACAGTTCTCACACGTCGATCGACGATACGTGTTGGGACTACAAACCGCAACGATACCTTCGAGGCCGATTTGTGTACATTTGCTGGCCTTGACCGGTACGAAGTGGGTAGTCGTGGGCTGAGTCTATGTCGAGATCGAAATGCAATCGTCGCATGCCTGCCGCGTGTCTACATATTTCTTGGCCTTGCGCGGTACGAAGTTGGTTAGTCGTGGGCTGAGTCTATATCGCGATCGAAGGTCAATCGTCGCATGCCTGTTGCATGAGTGCTATGGGTGTGCGTGCTGTGGTGTGGGTCTCTTGTGTGCGGGTGATTCCCCCATCGCACTGGCATCCTCTAAGAAATTTTTAAATCGCACTAAAAAAAGTGAAGTAGAGCCCCAGGGCAGCAGTGTTTCGCTGGGTGGCTCGTCAAGGTGATCAATGAAGGAATTAAGGGCTTAGAACAGATCGCTGTCTACCTTGACGATGGCATCGTGTTCGACTCCGACCCGATTACGTATGTTCGGACAATTCACCTCTTCTTCGGGCGCTTGCGAAAGCATGACTTAAAGCTCTCCCCATCGAAGGCTCGACTAGGCGCCACTGACGCTAACTTTCCAGGCCACTCCATTTATCCAGCGGGTCTACGCCCGAATGCGAAAACGGTGTCAGCGTTAACCCAATTACGGATACCCGAGGATTTGAAGCAAGTCCGAGCACTGATGGGTGGTATCAACTATTATCGCATTTGTTTGCCCGACTTGTCCAAGAGATTCGGTCCGATCAACGCACTTCTCCGTAAGGGAGTTGGATTATTGTTCACGCCCGCCATAGACAAATTAATGCAAGAAATCCTCGCGAAGCTGGCGACTCCGCCGATTTTCGTTTTCCCTAATTGGGACGCCGTCGCTGACGACTCACGCCGCTTCCTCACGTACGGCGACGCTTGCATTGACGGCTTTGGCGCTGCCCTCGAACAAGAACAGTCGGATGGTTCCATGAAACACATCGCGTACATCAGCCGTGCTACGCTCGACTCGGCGAGGCATTGAACTCCTCTTGATCTGGAGGCTGGCAGCATCATGTAGGCCCTTCAACGCCTACCCAGCTACCTCTGGGGAACAATATTCATCACATTATACGACCACAAGGCATTGTAGAGCATCGGCAAAAGTGGGAACCACAATGCACGAGTCCAGCGGTGGCTTGAAATTATCAACGCGTTCGACTACACACTCAAATACCGCAAAGGCAGCGCAGACGTCAACGCTGATTTCCTATCCCGCTTGCCAGAACCTGCCACGGAGCATGACCGCCGTCGGTCGACGAGCTTTACCACCGTTGAGGACGGCGATATCTACCCCATAAGGGCATGCAGGCTACGCACCCCTTCCTCGCCGATTCCAGGTCTATTCTCGCACACACGGGCCACGTATAATGATTGGCGACCTTTCTGCTTCTTCGGGGAGATTCGCCGCTCGTGTATCTGTGTCTGTCGGCACCGTCGATCGCCGTCCCGACAGCGGGAAGATTTTCTTTGCCACCGACACCGCTTCCGCTTCGGTGTTAGCCGTGCACATTGAGGAAGTCTCGGGCCCCGCAGAAGCCCCGCATGCCACGACCACCGTCGCCCAGCCCAAATCCTTTTTTAGGGACTTCTCCAAAAGGAACCGATTCCGCCGCGAACCCCGGCTTCATCGTGTCCGCCCCATCCACGCCTAGCGCTCCAGCGCCTCCGACGGCGAAGCCGCTCTCGGGCCGCAGCTCCACTCGGACGCGCCGACGAACCCTAACAGCAGCCGACAATGCGCCACCAGCTGTTGAATATGGCTTCGAGCCCGGCGGCGCCCCTCGACCACCTGCCCGGCGTGCCCACACCCCGCCATGTGTCCCACGGCCATGGCCAGCTCCGACTACCGCCACGGCCTCTGCCCTTTCCGCCTCGTCTGTCCCCACGGTACCCATCCCGTACGACTGCGACCGCGGCGAGCATATGGAACCCCCCTCATGCGACTTCCGTCCCCTGCTTGCGACCCGCCGACCGCATCTACTAAAGTAGATGGCCTTGACGGGGCGGCTAAATTGTAGTCCGCGGACTCGGGTGCGCGTTATTCCCACGCTCACTGGGAGTGAGAACAGCGGGCAGAACCGACTTACCACGCCGCAATCCGCTACATCGTACTCGGCCGGTCGCCGGCCTTGCCACACGACTTCTTGTCGTGCTATCCCTCGCACCAGCGTCCCCCCCTTTTGAATCTCCACGAGCTTTCTGGTAAAGGACGCTTACACACAACCGAAGACGACCTTTTCTTGCTCGTCCGAACTCTGACACCGTCGCCAGTGCCTGGCTTGCCTAGCTCAGTTAGACGCGCAGCTGGTTTTTCCTGAACAACGAAGTTTTTTGCATTTACGTCCCTCTGCTAATTCGACCTTGGATGGTGCAAGCTTGCCATTCGACGGCCTCTTGCAACCTTGGCGCCACGCGCACGCTACGCGTGCTCGAACGGTTCTACTGGCGGGTCGGCATGAACGTATGCACCCGGTGGTGACTGCCTAAGGTGACAAGCACGGTACACCCCACGACTGACTGTCCGCTAGCATGTCATCTCGATACCTTTGCCATAAAGTCCCAGCATCGCCATCGGCGTCGACTATTTCACCCCTCTTCCGGTCACGCCGAGGGTTCTCCCAACTGAGGAACTACCCAGAAGGCACATGCCTTTTAAGGCATGTCGTACCGCTGGAATCCCATTTATGGCTGACTACTACCGATTATTCCTGATTGTTACTGACTACAAGTACTATGACTGTTAGTATACTCCTCAGCTGAGTAATAATCAGGAATAGTCGGTAGTAGTCAGTTATCTGCTGAGTATCAGTGTAGTCCCCAACCGAGTAACTACCTAATAAGGCATATGCCTAAATAAGGCATGTCCCTTATCGTTGAAATGCCATCATTTTTTTATAGTGTGATTCATGATATATAATAGCTATACTCGTATACTCTGTCTCGCTTTTTGTTTTTGGTCTGAGGTTGTACACGATTTCTTTCAGTTGCTAACATGTGTATTATAAGTTTTCATGTTTTCACTTTTCCCTCCATGTGAGGTAACACCCCGACTCCAGACCACGGACTGCTTTGTCTACAACGTCAACAACACCAACAACACAGCAGCAGCATAGGCTACGGAGTTGTTTCCTTTTAAGAACTGCGCTTACTTATGTTGTCGGAAAAAACCACTTGGAGTTATAATCAGACATATAAATATAGTTAGAAGTGTATAGAAGTATGTATATATAGATATGTGTTACTATGTACCTGGTACAGTAGTAGTGCAGTACTGAAATGATCAAGCTGTCACTTTTTCTTTCTCGAATCCATTTTTGTGAGTGAGGTACATGAACCCCCCTGATGGGACGGCGACAGGGGTACCACTGTTGTAGCACTTTTTGGACTACAGCAGTAACACTTTTTCTGAATGACGGCGGCCCCTTAACCTAAACTCGTCGAAACGCGCCATTTTGTTTTTTATGGCCCCACGTCGTACGATCAAGATTGTGTGAATTCCTGTATACGGTAGGCCATCGGATTATTCATCGCGTTGCACTTTTGTTTTGTCTTGAAAATCAGTGTCTTGTGGGGTGACTTGTTAATAGTGCGCACTACTTACTAGTAGTGCCCAGAGATCCTGAAGCGAGGAACCTCGGAAACAAAGTGATGGACACACCTCTACCGTAAGGTATAGCATGTATGTGTATCTACCATACTCCTACCACAGCACGGACCGGTAGTATTGTTTTGGTGATACCCCGACGCAAGAGACCAGCCCGAAGAGAAAAATTACTCCACAGCAAAAAACAAACGTTTCCTGGAAGTTTCAAGTAATTTTCGAAGCAGTAACTTCCAAAAACCAAAAACGTCTAAACGGAGTAGGCGGGGGGGGGGGCCGGGGGGGTGGGCGTCCGGCGGTTCTATGTGTGTATGGTTGTGATACACCGACGTAAGGAACAGCCACGCACAGGGAAATTACCGCGAAACAAGAGCGAAGTGCTGGAAAATTCAAGGAAACCTTGGAGCAACAACTTCCAGAAATAAAACGTCAAAACCGGGGCGGGGGGTTCGGTGGTTGTATGAACGGTTGTGATGCTCCGACGTAAGGAACAGTCCCGCAGCGAGATACCTTAGGAGAGACGTCAGGGCAGCAGCAACCCAGAAACGACCGAGCCGTGCTGCGCCGAAGACAGGTTTGATAGCCCCTATAATTGTCGCTTGACAGGCGCCTTTACCTACTGTGCGTAGAAAGTTTTACTCCGCAAAGGGAAACTTCAAGGAAATTCCGGAGAAAACAGTTTCGACGCGGGGGTCCGGAGGTTGCTGCGTATTGTTTTTTGTTTTGTTGATACGCCGACGTAAGGCGCAACCCCAACCGAGGAAACTTATAGGAGAAATACAAAACATCTTCCAGGAAGTTGCAAGGAAAGTTCGAAGGAACTGGTAGGAAACATTGGGAGGAGGGGGGTCCTGAGTTGCTGTAGTATTATGGATGATACGCCGACGCAAGAAACAACCCCGCAGCGAGCCAGCTGAGGAGAGACGTCAGCGCTGCAGCAACCCAAAAACGACCGAGCCGTGCCACCCCGAGAATAGGCTTGACCCCTATGAATAGCGGAGGGGCCAGCCGCGTTGAGCTGTTGCACCCGCACCGCTCCGTGGCGATTTTGATGGACGCCTTAACCTGCGTAAGGTTGTGTGTTTTTTGCAGACACGGAGGGAGGGAGGGAGGGAGGGAAGGTTTGAGGGGGGGTGAGCCGTCCAGTTTGTGAGAGGAAAAGGAAGGGGAAATAGTTGATTTGTTATAGAAAGAAATATCGCCAAGATAGCGATAACAGTGAATTGTTATCACTATCCTTGCGATCCGACAATGTGTAGCACGACCTTCAACTTCGATCACCCATACGCACCCCGAGAGAAGAATACCACGGAAACAAATAGAGAGCCAGTATTACACCCTTCTGCGCCCTTGAGGTTTACCTGCTCCACCACCTGCTGTCCTTACTGTTTTCTTCTCACCGCATACTCTTACGCTCTCTTGCAAACCTTACGTCTCATCCAGGCTCTATCCCCACGCCATCGACGTGGGTCTGTCATAGTAAACAAATCAGTACGTATGTACTGTAGCGTTCAGAGTATCGCGGTTTCATTGTGATCTGCGGAAATTTCCATGTCTCTCTGCCGGCCATCTAATATGGAGGGGCTGGCTGCTGGAGACGGCAACAACAGGGAGAGGAGCACAGGGAGGGCACTACCATTCGTTCGCCATCGGCTCCACACGCACAGCTGTGCGAATACAGCAGAGGAGGCACACGATGAGCGGAAGGACGGCACGGCACCGTCTGCTGTTGTTGTCGATGATTGAAATAGGACTAATGTTATTATTGTTTTGGTGTTCGCCATCCGGGAAATGTGCAGCATGAGCTTCAACGCTGATCACTCATAAGCATTCCCCCGAGACAAGAAAATCGGGGAAATCGAAAAACAAAGGAAACCTATTGGACTACAGTAGCCTATTGGATTACAGTGAGTTCAGCGTTGATCACTCAGAAACATTCCCTGAACAAGAAAACCAAGGAAATCATTGCCCCTGCTCACGTCGCCAGTCCACTTCCCCTCGATGGAGTCGTCACGTTTTCAGAGCGGGGTCAGGCATGTGTGGCCTCTCGTGAAACCGATATTACGTCAAAATCCAGAACGGACGCGGTCACGCTTTAAGATAGGGTGCGGCCACGCTTCATGATAGGTGCGGCCACACTTTAAGACCGGGGATTGTGTCAGGCCTGTTTGGCCTCCTTAAACCCGAGCTTCTCCTAAAACTTTAGCATGAATCATTGTTGTAGATAGTAGTATGTACGTGCCAAGCCATTCGACTCCACGCAAGCCCATACTAGCTCTTAAATCGTGACCCCCCCCCCACTACTACTGTATTAGGAGTCTCACGTCGTCAGACCACTCCCCCTCGATGGAGTTGTCCGGGTCGTAGTAGAGCCCGTCGGGCGTTGTGACGCCGTCGCACTGCACGTAAAGCTCGTCCACGAGAGCTTGACATCCGGGGGCACAAACCTTTCGAGGCAAGCAGGCGCGAGGTTAGGGGAAGCGACAAGGTAGGTGATTTAGGGTCGGGGTTTGATATACATGACACCCCGAACTGTGTAATCGATCGATATTTTACCCCGGATAGCTCAGTAGGTACTGCTCCTTTTGACGTCGTCGGCAGGGCTTTGGTTCGAATCTCACCTCGGACATTTCTTTTATAGAAACGCTTGCGCGTGCGTCACTGAAAAACAAATGTTTCCCTGGTCCCCAAGGTATTGAACGGAAGCGGGTCGTAGGTTAACGTACGGCCATAGATACGGTACCGACATCCCAAATATCCCGCCGTTCAAAGGGGGGGAGGGGGGGGTTATAGTGATTATCGGGCTGGGTAATCGATCGAAATTTACTTCGATAGCTTAGTAGGTATACTCGTAGCACCTTCCAAGGTTGTCGTTGGGGTTAGACTTATCATTGCCCCGGGATACACGCCTCTGTAAAGGTGTGCCTTCTGAGCGAAAGGCCGAGCAAATCATCGTCCAGGCAGGCAATAACGGCCTGCCAGGTATGATGGGGGGACACCTGCTACAAAGTAATAATGCCGCAACAGGGGAGAGGGGATACCATCGTAACAACACGCCTTGTTTCATGTCGATGAATTGCTTACGTAGCACCTTAGTGGACCCAGAAGCCCACGAAGACAAGTATACACACCGAGGGCCGTTGTTATTTGGAGACCTTCTTTCCGTTCTTCCATTTTTTCGTGAACGTATTTCTAAAATAATGTGAAATTTAGGAGCTCTTCCTGGTATTTTGCCCCCTACATTAAACTAAACCTATGTTTGAGGTGATTTCACGAATAAACATGGAAAGGGTTTCACAACCATTGACGAGAACAAAACAAACCTCTCCGACAACAACGGCTCTGAGCCCCCTGAGCTACCCATACGTAGGAGTACCATATCACCTGTCTGGTAAGATACCCCCGCCCCATCCGACGAATTTCGAAGCTATTTTGTTAATGTTTTCTCGACAAATAACGGGGGAGAAGGAGTGAGTGCAAACCAAACGCCGAGCGGGTTCGCCTGTAAGCAAAGTCGCCACTTTTGTTGGGTGCGTTGCCACCTTGATTAGGAGAGAACATCGGCTCCGAAATTATCGTCCCACGCCGGGCGTGCCATCAAAGCACTCGGTTCCAAAGACGCGTGCTGCGGTAGAGGTAATTTGTTTTGGCTGAAACGTTTTTGGATCGACGGGGGGCTTCTTAACCCATAAATCGTCGGAACTTCAATATTGGGTTTCAACATTTTTGTTGTGGATTTTGGCCATGGGATCGTTCATCGGGTAGGACTTGCGCTTTCACTTCAAAATCAGTTTTCGGGTGGGGTACAGAGCTCCTCGGGCGACCACCCCCTCATGAAAAAAAATGGAGGTGTTATGAAATCCCTCGATTCCAGCATACGTACGCGCACGAGACGGTGTAGTACGTACGTATGTATGAACGAGCACCTCAACAACTTGTCGGACGCATGCTACGGTAGGAGTGCACCATGTCTAGTATGAGGGAGGTCACAGGAAGCGCTTTATTGCGCCACCAAGAAAACTGATTTTGGAGGAAAACCAAGGTGCTAACCGATGAACAATCCCATGGACTAAGTGAACGATGAAACAATCTGTCAACACAAGAATGAAATACCGACGGTATAAGGCTAAGGATTCCGATCGTTCCGAAACACAATCAGCCAGATAACGGTATATGCTTCTATCGTAGCACACGTCATCGGAGACAAGTACACTGGGCTTATTCATGCCGCCTGTTACAGCCTTTGGTACACGATTCGTTTTGGAGTGATAGTCGATGAAAACTAATGTGTCGCGCAGTCATTAGCATTGGGTTGGGGTAGGGTTGCGTAGGATGACGATGAGACGAGGACAAGGACAAAGACAAGGACAAGGACAAGGACACAGACAAGGACAAGGACAAGGACAAGAACAAGAACAAGGACAAGGACAAGGACAAGGACAAGGACAAGCACAAGGACAAGGACAAGGACAAGGACAAGGACAATGACAAGGACAAGGGCAAGGACAAGGACAAAGACAAGGACAAGGACAAGGACAAGGACAAGGACAAGGACAAGGACAAGGACAACAACAACAACAAAAACAACAACAACAACAACAACAACAACAACAACACCAACACAACAACAACAACAAAAACACCAACACCACCAACAACAACAACAACAACAACAACAACAACAACAACAACAACAACAACAACAACAACAACAACAACAATAACAACAACAACAACAACAACAACAACAACAACAACAACACAACAACAACAACAACAACAAAAACAACAACACCAACAACAACAACAACAACAACAACAACAACAACAACAACAACAACAACAACAACAACAACAACAACAACAACAACAACAACAACATCATCAACAACCGCTGGTCGATGTTCCAGACGCTCGACCCACATTGTTGGCTGGATAGCACTGCATGCAGGCGCCATCATTCCCAAGAGATTCCGTCTTGTCCGCTATGAGCCCCGCGACCTCCAAGCATTCCTGCAGCCGTATCAAGATCAAACCGGGGGTCGGTTCGTTATTCATACCCAGTTGTATACACATGAATCTACGAGGAGAAAGGCAGCCCTGCTTGCATTTTCCCATTGTAGTCCCCGCCGGACTCTGATATGAACAAAACAAGGATGCGTATTAAATTCCGGAAAGAGCGCCACATGGCGCAGAAGTAAAAATAACCAGGGCTCTTCACGGATCATGACGTGACCCGCGGGTCGCGTCAGGAGTTGTGTGAAGTCTCACGGGTTGGGTCGGGTCGGGTCGGGTCGGGTCGGATAGAAGAGAAGAGGATAGGAGATGATCGGATAGGGTCGGATACGGTCTGATAAGAGATGATCGGATAGGGTCGGGTCATAAATTTTTTTTTAATGCTCACGGATCGGGTCGGGCCACCCTTACCCGACGACCCGACCTGACCTGACCCTCAAGATTAGGTCCGACCCTTGCACAGCCCTGAAATCATCAAGGGCTAGAGCGAAACGCTGCCACATAATGTGAAATTATTTCTCATTTCTTCAAAACAAAAAATGTTTACAGGCCAGTTGATCTTTGAGTTGACACAAAGTTCGGTCGATGCTCAGATTTTTTCAAGCCCTACAAGGTTCGCAACGTTTTTCGCAACGTATTCAAGGTTTGTAAGGTTTGCAAGGTTGGGAATCATTGCGAGGTTTACAAGGTGTGCAAAGTTCGCAAGGGCTGCCAGCTGAACCATTCCACGGCAGTGGCAGTGTAGGGGGTAGTTCGGCCGAAACAATGGTTGGACGGACGCGGCTCCTCAACGGAGGAACCACCCAATAACCCATACGCCTTGTAAGGCATGTTCCTCATAAGGCATGCCTTATCGTTGGAAAAGGAGCTGTGCAACACGCTCGCAGTCTGATGGAGGTACCCCGTTTTGTAGGCGAAGCAGGGACATATTAACATAAGCAAAAAGGTTTCTAAGTAGCATGTTGGGGGGGGGGGGCGTAATGAGAGCCCTTTGATAGGGGTACCTCTATCAGGAGTAGGAATGGTGCTTCGTCTTGAAAGCGGTGCGTGGCCAAAAGTCAAATCACTCCAGTAAGGCAAGCGACAAATGGGTACCCCCCCCCCCCCAATTATCTCTGATTTTATCGTTCCACGCACCCTTTCTTCCCACCCTTCCGTCCCCCAAAAGCGGCGAAAGCAGAAAACCTCACCCCACAACAAACAAGGAGCAGCAATCAGAACCAACTATCGTGTCTGAAAGTAGGGGGGTGCCTGGTAACGCACGCTATCTTAAGGTAGAGGTGCACCATGTTGTTTTTTCGGGGCCTCCTCGCTTGAGTGGAGCTCTATAAATGCATCCCCCAAAAACTAATATTCAGAAAAAAAACAAAAATGCAGCCCCCGACAAAGAATCGCATGGACTGGGAATAGTGTTGCAAAACCAAAAAGGATGAAGCTCCGACGAGCTTGGATTGAGGAGCCTTCAATAGGCCATCGAGAAACAAAATCAGCCAAAACGTGCCCCCTTTATCGTATCACGCGTCATGTTTGGGTCCATCATGGGTTCCGACTATATACCAGTATTACTATGGCCCCCCATAATACTACTTACTCTGAGCAAGGCTAACATTTCCGCACCTCAGGGGCAGATAATCGATTCCTACCCCATGACCTATATACACATTTCAGATAAAGTATATTCCTGATCTGTATGATCTGAATGAATCTAGCTCATCACCGTGTTTGTCGGATGGGGGGCTTATATATCCAACATTATTTTATATCGAAGCTTTCGATACGATTTATGTCCAACATTTATCGAAGCTTTTGGTACGATATTTCAACCTTTATTTTCGAAGCTTTCGATACGACAACCAACATTTATGGAAGCTTTCGATGCAATTTTTTTATCAAACCGTTCGATACGACATTCCAACATTTAACGAAGCTTTCGATACGACATTCCAACATTTATCGAAGCCTTCGATACGACATTCCAACATTTATCGAAGCTTTCGATACGATATTTAACATTTATATCGAAGCTTTCGATACGATATTCCAACAATTAACGAGGCTTTCGATACGATATTCCAACATGTGTTAAAAAGTTCGATACGATATCCAATAGATATCGCCGCTTTCGCGATAATATGTATCCAATCTCTATCGAAACAATCGATACGATATCAAGCATTTCTCGCCGCTTTCGACACGAAATTCAAACGTGATCATCACTACAGTACCCTTCTAATGATACTATCATACCAGCGCACAGCAAGACTGTTTTAGTCTATATGACGATAGTATCATTGAAACAAGCGCTGGACATATTGTCAGATGGCAAGGATGACACAATTACGGCGGGCCATAGTATATAGGACCAAATATTGTTCGTAAAAAAATAAAAATATATAGGTTTTTGTGTGTGCCTCAGGTCCTATTTACTACGGCCCCCCGTAATAGTATAACCCACACGACTTGACGTTTCGAAACTATGATCCTGGCAGATTTGAGCGACTCACATGCGAGCTGACGGTCGGCTTGAGGTACTCTGTGGACACCTCCGCCGCTTGAACCCCGCTGATCATGCTCGGAGCTGCGACCACACCGGACAAGACATACATCGCCTTTGCGGGGCGTAGCTTCCATCCTACCCCAGCCTCCACCGTCGATAGCCTCTGCCGCGATCGTGGGTGTGACCAGCCCCATGCTGAGCGCTTTGGTGATGGTGTGGGAGAGGTGCGGGTGGAGCATTCGGTTCGGTGGAGGCGAGGGGGGGGCAGAGCGCTGCTGTGTTTGTTTGGTGCGTTGTAAGGGCGATGCCTTGTAGAGTGGTGTTGATGGTTTTGCACTGTAGTAGAGGTGGTGGTAGTGGTGGTGGTGGTGGTGGTGGTGGTGGTGGTTGTGGTGGAGCAACGCCACCTTGTAGGGGTGGTGCCTAATCTGTTGAGCTCCTCAACTAAGAAGCTCAATTATCTCACCGGAAACATGACTCCCGAAGAAGTTTGTTCGCTCAAACCGACCAATGTTTCTGCCGTGCGAGTATGTGTTACTAATGGTGATAGTACTACTGCACAGTAGTACATATAGTGAAACAAAAGCACGCCTTGCTTGAGGAGCTCAACCCGTAGTCGCTCGCTTGAGGATCTCAACCGGTCCCAGTGAAAAAATACTGCCTCAAAAGGCAAAACTTAACTGCGACCCCTATACCTACCGTGACATTGCTCGGTGTTGCGGGTGTTGGAGGCGTTGATGTTGGTGTTGCCATGGACGTTGGTGTTGCCGTTGATGTTGCTGCTGGTGCTGTTGGTGTTGTTGATGTTGTTAGTGATCCTCTTACTGGTGTAGCTTCTGCCGGAGCTGATGATGCTCTTGCTCTTGCTCTTGCTCTTGTTCTTGCTGCTGCTGCTTCTGCTGCTGCTGCTGCTGCTGCTGCTGCTGCTGCTGTGGACGCTGCTGCTGCTGCTGCTTCCAGAAGAAGCGACGAAAAGCGGCGGCAGCTCCCATTTTCAGGGGGTGTTTCCCCTCGTTTCCGCAGTATTGGGAAGGTCGGTGGCAGCGGAGGTTCTCGTCCTGGGGCGACAGCGTCTGGGAGAAAAAAAGGAAGGCTTTTTCACACCGGACATATATCATGATCCGCAGCGTATCGCCTCCAAAAAACAAACCTAGTTACTCCATTCTACGACAGTAACAAAGCCATTAATGATTATGGAGAGAGGTGCATGTAGGAGCCTTCAAAAAGGGAAAGTGGGATGATTCTGTTGATCCAAAGAGGGATACAAGAGGGACTACAAGCACACTGCGGTATTACAGACGGTTAGGAGAAGATATTAGATCCAAGTACTTGCACGAGGGAACGGAACATCTACGATACATTGTAGGGAGACAAAATTAATAACAGTAAAATCAATAAACAATTTCCATCCATCCATAGGCCCACCCCCACAACACACGATAATCTTGGTCCTGACCTTCGTCTAAAATCACCTACCACTGTATTACGGTCGTAGCATGTTGTGGTTCGCCCTCCTTGCATATATATATGCGAATCCTTGGATTGGAACTCGCACACCACCACGTACTTGTGTCACCCCCCATCCACGCAGTTGCCGTTGCTGAAATCGCCACTTTTTAGCGTCAAGTTTCCTCTCTGGAGCCCTAAGGTATGAAATCTACGTTCGTACTACGAATACTGAATGCTGTACACAACGTACGTATACTACCCACCTTCGTCTGCGCGGTACCCAGAAGCCATTTTTGGGGCGGCCTTCACACCGAAGCTGTGACCTGGTATGCCGTATGCAGCCTGGTGGAGAAACGAGCACCGGAGACTTTTAATTTGTTCTTATCCTAACCACTCGATATACTGTACAGTAGTACAAGTGCGATATATATCATGCCGCTACTCGTGTACCACAGGTACTTGGCACGTTGCGCGGCACAATCCGAAGCCGCACGTACACTATCTTACGCCTATCGTACAATCGCCAGATGAGATGAACGCAGACCGCAGATCGCAGTATGGAATTTCGCCGCTTTTTCCTGTTTTGGCGAATATTTGCCGTTTCATTTCCGAAACGTAACATGCGAATCTCGCCGCGTTGCTCTGTTGCCTCGCTCTCGTTTTTTCTTTGTGTGTTGTCTTGTATTCCCCGCACAGGAAGGAGCCGAGCGCCTCCACGGAGTTCGAAGCCGCTGGCTAACCAAGGTATCGTATACACCCCTTTGAGCACGCGAGCCTCTTGGCTGTCATGCAGGACAGACATGTCTGTGTGCTCGTTTATCTCCCTGCCGGAGATCTGCTGGTGTTGTGGCTAGTTGTGATTCTTTTACGATTTTAGATTTTGGCATGTTACCAAGTTGAGCGAGAAATCAACAACTAGCTCTGTTAACTAGCTCTCTACGAGTACGAGTATGGGAATGCTAAGGACCCCCATGCGCGACTAACACCAAAATACGTGAATCGAGGTGCGAGGAAGAAGGGAAGGGCGGACCCTTGTGACGCCTAGGGTTCGGTCAGAAGGTCAAGTTGAGCATGTCAGATTAAAACTCCTACGAGTTGAGCTTGTAGTAAAAAATGAAAATGAAATTTGATTCGACGACGACCAAAAAAATGAAAGTTGAACAAGGTTGGTCGGATTAGGTTGGAGATCGCTTGTCGAGATCTGCACCCTCTAATAACATCGCTGTTCGGCAAGGCTCAACGTATAGGCCCTGCGGTATGGCTTGAGGTAATCAGCGGTTTGTGATGTTCGGTGGCTCAACAGAGGGGGGGGGGGTGGCTTGGGCCCGTAATTTTGTTTTTTTTTGCCCTGTGAACGAACTCCTCCCACTGCCGAGTTTCGCCGCGTTTTTTAGTTCGACGACGAAATGCCGATCTGTCCAGAAATATAAGGACCAATTTGATATTGATAATAAACTGAAAACGTTTCTTACATGCGAACATAGTGATGGCCATCCAACACGCAATCCCAAAAAAGTATCTCGTACACGTACGTATACGTATACGTTCATACGTGCTCGTACAGCAGCAGTGACTTCGCGTTGGGTACACCAGGTACTGGTATTAGTACGAGTATGTGATACCGTATTCATGCGAAGGTTCATCGCGTTTTTAAATGTTTCTACCTTGTGTTTTTTTATCGCACCCCGGTGCTATCTCTACAATGGGTGCGTTCTCTCCGATGGGGGTGCGGAAACACAATTAAATCATGCCGTTCTTCTATTTTGGCGCACCCCCGGTGCGATCTCTCCGATGGGTGCGCTGCTGAATCGAAATACACCGGGCCGTACTGGGGCAACGGTGCTGCGTGCGTACATGACTCAAAGCTACCTAAAACGACTTGACCTACCACGCGTTGGTAAAGTACGTTTGAGAGGAGTGGCGCACTGGTGATATCTCATCGGTGTATGAAAGAAATGAGAATATTACCTACTACAGACCCGCTGCGGTGGCCCTCAAATTTCTATTTATGTCGGAGAGATCGCACCGGGGTGCGATCTCTCCGATGGGGGTGCGAAAACACGATTATATGTTTCTACCTTGTGATATTTATCGCACCCCGGTGCTATCTCTCCGATGGGTGCCAACCTTCCGATGGGTGCGAACCTTCGCATGATTACGGTATTTAACACGTACTTTGCGGACCCTTCGGGTTCCACTTTTATTTCAGTATACCTTTTTTGGGTAAGTTAGCCTGTGACCACGGGAATCGACCGTGTCAAGTGTTGGATTAGTACGGACAGATGGAGGTACTGGATAGAGAGACCGGCACGGTTTTTAATGTGAAGACAACAACAACAACAACTGGTAAATAAGTACGAGACACCTCTGCTAAGCAAACCAGCAATGAACGCGACAGATGTTAAGAATGTCTTACGTATTTTTGGCCAGACTGGAATTCGTGTGTCAGACTGGGTGTGTTCCACACTATTTTCAGTAAAAAGAGGTCGCATTCTTATCCCCCCCGTCTCAAATGATTCATTTTCAGGTTTTCAACATATATCTATATACGTACCGTACGTGATAAAAGCAGACTGAAATTTGCAGGAGAATCGGGAGAACAGGCAATTCGGGAGTCCATTTTCTCTGCATAATAATAATATGATACGAGTGCGTA
This sequence comes from Saccharina japonica, assembly GCA_008828725.1. Classification (NCBI taxonomy): domain Eukaryota; class Phaeophyceae; order Laminariales; family Laminariaceae; genus Saccharina; species Saccharina japonica. Next base: position 56,630 of record MEHQ01002413.1, read on the forward strand.
GCGTAAAATAGAATGCACTCATTTTCTCAAAATAAGAAATCCAGTCTGGAACTGCTGTGTACACGATCGTCTATACGAAAGCGGCGTGAGGCGTGAGGATGGATGGATGGCAATCGCACTGCTGCACTGCTGTTACTCGTACTAGTCCAGGCGGAAACACGGGGGGTTTCCCAAGGTTTCCGACGCGTGCTACGGTAGAGGTAGCACTTTTTGGCTGAATCGTTTTCTGAACGATCGGGCTCCTTAACCCAAATTCGTCGGACTTTCGTTTTTGTGACGAATATTTTTTCAGCGTATACTTCGGTCATGAGATTTCTCATCCGGCAGCACTTTTATTTTCCTCCGCCGAAAACATTTTTTCGGTGAGGTATGTATGACGCTCCTTAAGTGAGGAGCTCAGAAAAAAACATGGTGCACCTCTACCGTAGCATGCGTCTTCCCGCTGTTTCTATGGAAAGTGTAGGTACGTACGTAAATACGTACGTACTACTGCTGTATGTGGGATTCCACGTTTGGGTGCGCACCGGAGAACGTGCTGACGAGAGCAATTTGTTGGTTTTCTACTGAGAATGCCAGAAAAGTACGTATATATCATACGTATATGCATACGTAGTCGCTGTCCGTTTCGTCGTTCGATGCATCGCGCCTGTATATATGCACGCACCACCTTGATCGATGTGGACACCATAACACAGCAGTCACTATCACACCCCGGTGATACGATAACACACCCCTTCGGACTCATTTCCAAACGGATTTTCTCGGCAAAGGTGAGCGCCCGCGTATTGGAAATATCTACCACTTTGTCCTTAAAAGTAAGAAACATTTGTACATTAATATTCGATTAAAAAGGTGCTTATATTTCGGGACAGAAAGTGCAAACGCCGAGCGAGGCGCCTCTTGGAAATATGTATCACTCTGTCCGTAAATGTAAGAAACTTTTTACAGATGCTCCGAGCACCTTGGAGTAAAGCAAGGAGTATTGGAGATAAAATACTTCAGGTACTTCGTGTACTCGGAGTATTTCGGGGTTTGATACTCGGGATACTGCTCGTACTCGGAGTATTTCGGGTATAAACACTCTCCACACTGCTTGTACTCGGAGTATTTCGGGGTCCGATACTGCGGGTACTCTTTGTAATCCAAGTATTTGGGGCTTCAGTACTGCTCATACTCCTTCCACTCCGAGTATTCAGGCCGCCAGTACTCTAATACTCTTAGGTACTCAGAGTACGAAATGTACTCGATACTCGGAGTATACTCGGAGTGTGCAGTACGTTAGGAGCATCTTTGCATCATTTTTAAGACTCGGCCGTCATTCCTCCCAGGTTCTGGCAGCATGTGACTGGCGTTTATAGCATTTCAAAATTCACAGATGCTCCCATTACCTGGGAGTATAACTAGAGTATTTTCGAGAAAAAATACTTCAAGTACTTTGTGTACTCGCAGTATTTCGGTGCCCAATACTCTCGATACTCGGCGTGCTCCGAGTAATTTAGATGTTTTTACTCCGAGTAACCTCTGGCTCACAACTCGCTGCAACACTGCTTGTACTCGAGCATAAGTACTGCTCATACTCCCAGTACTCGGAGTATTTGGGAATTCAGTAATGCTCATACTCCAAGTACCCCGAGTATTTAGGCCACCAGCACTCTAATACTCTCAGTACTCGGAGTACGAAAAACACTCGATACTCCGAGAATACTCGGAGTATCGAGTATACTCGGAGCATCTGTGAAACATTTGTACATTAATATTCCATCAAAAAGGTGCTTATATTTCGGGACAGAGAGTGCAAACGCCGAGGAGGCGCCTCTTGGAAATATCCATCACTCTGTCCGTAAATGTCAGGAACATTTGTACATTAATATTACACCAAACAGGTGATTATATTTCGTGAAATATAGTGCAAACGCCGAGCGAGGCGCCTCTTGGAAATATCCATCACTCTGTCCGTGAATGTAAGAAACATTTGTAGATTAATATTCCATAAAAAACTTGCTTATATTTCGGGACAGAGAGTGCACACGCCGAGCGAGGCCTCTTTGGAACATGTATGACTCTGTCCGTAAATACAAGGACCATTTGTACCTTAATATGCAATAAAAACGGGTAATATATTTAGTTACAGAGGGTCGCCCCGGTAGACGATAATAGTGGTCAGCTTCAAAGACTACTATTACGGAAGACCATATTAAATAGGACCATATATTGTGAGTAAAACTAGGTAAATATATAGGTTTTAGTGTGTACCGTCGGTCCTATTTACTACATTAGCCCACCCCGTAATAGCATTGGTACCCATGTTCGAATCCCACCGTGGTGAGATTTTTACTTTATTTGAAAAAATAAAAAGGAACCAACTGCTGAGAGCGCCTTCGTGGCGTGGGTAGGCGGAATCCGATGCAAGTCGACGAGGGAAGAAAGTGCTGAAATATTCTCGCGATAAAAATGCAAGGCAAGTACCGTAGTGGGGAGGGGGGAGAGGAGCCTACTTAGTCACCCCGGATCTGAGTTACGACTAAAGAGGGAGAGAGAAAAGAAGGGCGAAGATAATAAATAGGATGGACGAAAAAACAAAAAGGGTGATAGACGAGATTTTTCCTTAAACGTCGTGTTTTCGTGTTGTGTGCGCCCCCATCCCCCCTTCAGTTGGAATAAAACTGGCTCGGAAATTCATCCGGGAAGAGGTGTGGTTTTTCTTGCTGGTTAACCCGTTAAGAGCTGTTCCCACGATTTCGGGGGGAAAATACTTGGAATTAGTGTGGGATACGTTTTGCAGTTCTGAAAGGGTCAAGTCCGTCATTGCCGGGGAGTTTCCCCCCCCCCAGATTTTCCAGATTTCCAGGTTTGTGTGGATTTTTTGTGTCCAAGACACGATACGGAAGCGTTCTGTGACACTTTGTGGTTTTCTTCAGAGGACAAATTATCCCAGGAACGCTTACGTGCGTACAGTAGCATTCACAACATTTGGGGGGGGGAACATCCGGGAAAGTCTGGAAGGAACAAAAATTGAGCGAAAACTAAAACCCAGGAAAGTCTGGAAGGAACAAAAATTGCGCGAAAAGCAAAATTATCGAAAATCTGGCGGGAACGAAAAAACAAAACTTCGATAACAATAACGGCCCTTATACGGTCCCCAGGCCTTCCGCGTGACACGGTATATATTTTACCAACAGTAGCTCGTGTTACCTTCGCCACGGCCGCACCAATGTGTTCTACATGCCCCAAAAATCGTTGAGCTCGCGCAGGACTGCTATTTTTATCCCGCGCTCGTTTTGTCGACAACACGGTGAGGGTGCTATTAAGGTGTTATTAAGGTGTTATTAAGGTGCTATTAAGGTGCTATTAAGGTGCTATTAAGAAAAGTCGAACACTGCTGTATTTTCGGAAGGCTTTCGACGAGATATTTTCCGAAAACACCCTTATTCGGTACGTGGTAAACTTTGACCTTATCGTTCTGGAAAGATCGAGCGCTGATGAAAAAAACGGCCGCATCCCCTGTGCGAAAAAATCGCTCTATATTACGGTACAGCCGAGTCATTATCTCTGGGACTGAGGGGGAAAACGTCCACAGATCGTACAGATCATCGATTCCCACCGCATTATCTATATAACTCTCAGCTCGGACAGATAACCTACATATATGTCATGATCTAGGTCATCTAAGGATAGATCATGATCTAGACCATACATATAGATCATGATCTAGATCATCGACAGATGGATCATGATCTAGATCATCTACCTATAGATCATGACCTAGATCCCCTAGTTCTTCACCTGCGGTTGTAAGAGGTTGTGCAGGATCACAGATCCAACCCAGAGGGATGCATGTGCTGGATCATGCAGACTTAAGGGCTACCGCCCGGCATCATAAGCTAGATCATACAACATCGGCAACAGATCTACCTTGAAAGGTCTACTGCTTACATATAGATCATGAAAGCCCTAGCCGGTCGCCCCCGTAGACTAGTGGTTAGCTTCAAAGGCTACTATTAATAGCATCGATACCCGAGTTCAAACCTCACCGTGGTGAGATTTTGACTTTATTTGAAAAAATAAAAAGGAACCAACTGCTGAGAGCGCCTTCGTGGCGTGGGTAGGCGGAATCCGACGCTAGTCGGCGAGGGAAGAAAGTGCTGAATTATTCTCGCAGTAAAAATGTAAGGCACTCACCGTGGTGGGCAGGGGGGAGAAGAGCCTACTTAGTGACCCCGGATCTGAGTTACGACTAAAGAAAGAGAGAGAAAAGAAGGGCGAAGATAATAAATGGGATCGACAAAAAATAAATGAAAGGGGAATTGATTATCTGTCCGAGGTGTGACATATTTTAAGGTTCTGTAGATCAATTCCATATCTGTATGATCTAGCTCATGATGCCAGGTGGGAGCCGCACAGCCTGCATGATCTAGATCTTTCAGGGAAGATAGATTCCTGATCTGTATGAACTGTATGATCTGTATGATATAGCTGATGTTGCCAGGGGGGAGCCGTATGATCTGCATGATTTAGGACATGTTTCCTGGATTGGGCCTGTTTTATGCAGATCCTGCACAGCCTCTCTCACAACGGCAGGCGAAGAACCAGATAATTTACTGTAGACAGATATATCATGATCTGTCCAGGACTGCTGCTGTGCTACCTTGTACCCGTCTAGCGTCGTAGCTCCTTTTATTGTGATTGTTACTGTCCTTCTTCCCATCCAAAAATGATATGCAGCACAACAAAAACGAAACGAAGCGTCCACCACTCAATCTCGTGTTAATGTTGTTATTGGTTTCGCTCTCCGATAAGGTGCAACACGAGCTTCAACGTCGATCACCCCATAAGTATTTCCCGAAAGAAGAATGCCAAGGAAAACCAAAGCACAAAAGGAAACCAATTGAACTACGGTAGCCTATTGGTCTACAGTAGCCTATTGGTCTACAGTAGCCTATTGGATTACAGTAAGCCTAATGGACTACAGGCTTGTTTTACTACAGTAGCTGGTTGGACTAACAGTAGCTTCAATGTTGATCGCAGAAAGAAAATAAAAACCGAGGGAAAACAAACAAAAAAACAAGATGAGGAATCCTGTGATATCTATGGACGAACTCTATCCCCCTTATGCACGTCCAGATCTCCTGCTCGGCTTAACCTCTATCTACTTCAACTTTTCTCGCGTTCTTCGTCAAAACCCAAACCCAGTCGAAACCAAAGATGGAGAGCCAGATCAAGTCCGTACTGAACTTCGAGGAAGGGGATGGCAGCGGGAAGGCGGCCACCATCAGCAGCCCGAGGTCGCTGGAAGCCTGCCTTCGGTCGGGGTGCGACCCTCAGGAGCTCATGCCCAGGCGAGAGCAATGCGCCTTGTAGGGGTGTCACCTTAATGTCCCCAACCCGAAACGCGATCTCGAAGAAGTTTGTTCATAGTCAGACAGTCCCCTCCGAAATGCGCTCATACTGCCTATATTTAGGTAGCACACTCCCCAGTCTACCCAGTATTTACGAAGAATGCATCCAGTACCGGCCAGTATACCCAGTATACGCCGCCAGTGGTGCCAGTACATAGATTGAAGTACGGGAGTTTCTCCTTTACACGGGTGCCTACAAAATTGGGATCGCTTTTGGGCCGAGTAACGCCGGAAACCCTATAGAAACCCCTTTCCACGCGGACGCGTACTCTGTGCAGGTTGCACCTGCAAACGTTTTTGTGCAGGATGCCGGTTTTAATGGGTGACGTTGGCCTTTCGGGCCGCATGTTTGTTTTTGGAAAAACGCCATCAAAACATGCGGCGGAGCTGCGTGGCTGCCCCTGCCGACCTCGTGCTCCCCAAGGGATTGGGGTTCGGGTGCCTTAACCACGGTGGCCTCTTTCGAGCCGAGTAACGCCGAAACTCCTACGATAGAAACTCCTTTGCACGCGGGCGCCTAAAGCCGTGGCCTCTTGTAATCAAAGTAAGACGCCGGAAATTCTGTAAAAAATCCGAAACCGGAGATCCTTCATATAGAAACCGGGGAAGCCGGAGATACCCTCGCCGCTCGACAGACAATCTCCCCGACGAAAAGTTGTTTTTAATAGGTTCTGCCAGCGCATCATGAGTTGACACGGGGGCCTAAAACTTTGGGGGAGGGCTTTTGTTCGAGCTGAATAACGCCAGAGATCCTATAGAAACCCTACAGCAGGATATTATGCCTCGAAGCCCGAGAATATCCTCGCCCTCAGACCGAAAATCTCTGACGAAACGTTTTTGTTTTGCATCAGGGTGTTAGTGCGAATAATTTTGGTTGGAACCGATTTGGGTGTGTTTGTTGTGATCTGTTTCCTACACAATTTGAAGCAATCTCAATAAAACGAAAAAACAGGACCACCGTAAAGTCTGTGAGACAACAATGGTCAAACCGACGCTGTTAACCCCAATGGTTCTTGGACTGCGTTACCTCCGTGCGTTGGGTTTATTTACTCCGTGGGCACCTGCTAAACCCAACCAGCTTCTTCATATAAGATTATTGGTTTCAAATATGTTTTTCACCCAACCAAATTGGATGAATCGGGAACACCCTATATACGGGCGCCTAAATATCTGGGGCATCGTTTAAGCTGAATAACGCCGGAGAAATCCATGAGAAACCTTGAAGCCGGCGATCCCCTTTTATAGAAACTGTGATGCCGGATATATCCTCCTCGAAGTTCGACCAAACCTCTCTCCGACAAAACGTTTTGTTTTCGTTATTATTTTTTTTTATTTTTCATGGATTCTGGCATTTCGCGATTTTTTCAGGGAAGCTAGGACATTCGCCGTGAAGGGGGAGCTGCCGGAGCTGACGGAGATTCGTCACAATTTCTTCGAGGGCAGGCGAAAAGGTGATACAACGTTCCGCACACCCTGCAGATCTACGATACACAGTAGTAGACCACGACCTGCGCCTGTAGCTCTATCTGTAGCTGTAGATTTGCACGCAGGATGCATTCTAAAACCTGCATATGCACCATACATGCACTGTAGCTGTAGCTGCAGCTGTAGATATAGATATACACGAAGTACATGGTCCAAAATGTACATCTGCACCGTACGTGCGCTGTAGCTGAAGCTGGAATTTTGCATGAAGTTTATGATCTAGAACCTACATCTGCACCATACATGCACTGTAGCTAAGCCCTACGTAGCGGATAAGACACGCCAAAAACGGGGTAAGACATGTGCTGTAAAGCCCGCTGCAGGCGAAAATAATTGGAGTAAGATACGCTTTAAGACATGTATTGTCTTAGAGGTCTTCCTTGGATGAGCCATTTCCCTTAAAAAATGTCTTAGACGTGTCTTAATGCATTTTCTCGCCCTAGCAGGCGTTTCTATCGGGTATACTAAAATCCACAACCTTCGCCTAGCGGATTTCGCTCGAAACCCGGGTGCGCATCTTCCTTGAGGCAATAGATAACGACCGATGTCCTCACCATCGCCTAATTCGTCATTCATAAATATATATGGTGTGCATACGATCCCCTACACAAAGTTAAACTATTACGTTGATAAATACAAAATCTGGAATTCTCACGCCGATTGTATTTTTGGGGCTTGGGGTTTGCCCCCGTGTTCTCGAAGGGAAAATCAAGGGATTGATCACTGCTCCATTTTTTCTTCTTTTTTTCCCCCGTCAGTTTTGGCCTAAAGCAACAATGTACCCCTCAAAATGTGCGTAGTCCACGAAAAAAATATAGAAATAACAAGAAGCAGTATTGAATGGCTTAGGAAGTCTTGGACGAAATACGTGCCTATTTTCGTATCTCACACAGGAAAAACGGCGTGAGAAAGCGGGGGGAAATTGAAAAGTGCAGTTCATAGTGGCTGGCCCAGCTCGTGCATAGCGTTGTACAGACTGTACATCACAATCCAATGTCCAAGCTTGTATTTTCACACCTCCATCTGATGATAGCAAATGGTAAAACCGCTCAACATACATAACCAGCAGTGCAGGTGCGTGCACTCACCAGCAGGAAGGAACATGGACAGTAGCAGCATAATAACAGCGAACTGCAAATATACAGTGTACAGCCGTATATCGCTGTGTTGTGATCGATGGTAAGATATCCATTCGTGGTTGTTGTTTTCGTTGTAGTATAACCGTTCTCTCCTCTCAACTCCAGCAAAACTAACGTAATTCGTACTCACATTTCAGTGAATCTAGAATTACACTGTTTTCCTTGGGGTCACTGGTAATTTTCGTGCGAAAACAATGCCTTATTGCCTCTTTTCCAGTGTAAGGGACGAAAACAGCGTCTAAGACAAGCCCCTGCCGAAAAAGGGCTCTAAGACATGATTTAAGGCATATCTTAGCGGCCCCGGACACCTTTTGTAAGGATTTCGTATCTAACTGCGTTATTTTGGTGCGCAGAAACAGCCTGATTGCCCCTTTTCGAGCGCAGGGACGTTGCCTTACGATAATAAGACACGTAAGGGACGAAACAGCGTCTAAGACAAGCCCCTGCTGAGAAAGGGCTCTAAAGCATTATTTAAGGCATGTCTTAGCCGCTAGAGCCTAGGTGTAGCTGTAGCTGCAGATATACACGACATCTATGAACTATAACCTACAGTACATCTGCACCATATCACACACACGGCTTGCAAATGTGATTTTCGACGAGACAAAACCCTCGACCTCGCAGCAAAAATATGTTTTATTTTTTATTTTTTATAGAGATAAGGTAGGGGTGGTCAAGGGTGGTGGATTGTTCTTATTATCTCTCCCGAAAAGTCACTTGGAATATCGTTTTTTTCCCGCGCAACCCAATCGGTTTATTTTATTGGTCCTAGAATACATTGTACTATTACGGGGGGCTACAGTAAATAGGACATATGGTACACATAAAAACCTATATATTTACCTATTTTCACTATTAATAACAATAGTTGGTCCTGTTTACTAGTGTTTACTATGGTCCCCCGCAATATGATCATACTATGTAACCGGTAGTTTCTCATTTGAGGAGTATACTGACAGGCAGTCAAAAATATTGCCTCAGAAGGCGAAAATTAACCATACGGTATCCCGTGGGGTGTGATGTAGATCCTATATTTATAAAATTGAAAAACAGAAACAGCTGTGAGAGCGGGGATTCCGTCGAAACTTATCTTTGCAAACTGAGTGTGGTACTTATATCGCGTGTACTTACGGGTTCCATATGTCCTCGTGCAGGATGTACACCCCGTATGAGGCGAACACAATCTGAGGCTGTAGAATTCTGCGGGCGTGTGTGTCTATCTGTGAAGAATAAAATGAAAAACACTTGGTTTGCACGTAGCTTTTTATCTGCGCCTTGCACGAGATCCCCTGTGCAGGGTCTGTGTGTGGTCGTGCAAACAGATCCAGCAAACCCCTAGGAAACATGTCCCTCCGTAGATCATACAGATCATGCAGATCATTCCGCACACTTTCTTCGTAGAGAGCAGGCGAAAATGTGATTTTAAAAAGCAAAGCTACCATACATGAGGGGTACGTACGAGTAGCGCGTTTCCCCCCTGACTTTTCTGAGGAAGATAACTTTCCCGCTATAGTGCCGGTTGTTCCCTCTACAGTGCCGTTTGAGTAGTGCCGGCTGTCCGCTACAGTAGTGCCGGTGAAACCGCTTGGTATAGATGGCATCAACAAGTGTGGCAGTGTGCGGAGTAGTGCCGGTTGCCGCTATAAATAGTGCCGGTATTCTCGGCTGGTGCATACATACCGGCACTGTAGCGGCAACCGGCACTACTACTGGATCGTTGGAATAGAGGTTGTGTGATTTCGCCATTGTTTACGGGACTGTACAACTCTCCACTCACCGAGCAGATCTATGACGTATTACGGAAGAGAAAAAATATGCAGGAGCAAATAGTGTTAGTAAAAATAGGTAAATATGGTGGTTTTTGTGTATGCCGTAGATCCTATTTGCTATGGCCCCCCGTAAAAGTTAACTACCTACATGCATCTAGATATAGATCATCTAGATCCTCTATCTGCCCCTTTTAGCAGATCCTGTGCAGGACCTGTGTACGAGTACAGATAGATCCAACCCAGAGGTGGAACGTGTGCAGATCGTTCGGCACAATTCCTTCTCTGAGCGGGGCGAAAAGGTTTTACAACGTTCCAGAACAGCGGACTGATCTACAATACAACTCACCCACCTAAGTCTTACGACTACACCCAGTGGCGTTTGGGATTTTGAGAGATAACCCGGCGTCGATAAGATGGCTGATGCACCACAAACGTCGCTTTTTGATTTTTTTGGTGATCATCACGGGTGGCGGTCGAGTTAGATCATTTTTGCGCGGGGTGAAGAACCTTAACTCCGCACACGGGTAATGATTGTATCACGTAGTGTGTAAATGGTAAGCCAGCCACGAGGCAGTTACATAGTGTACCCGATGATATCTCTGGAAGTGGCGACACACAAAAAACAAAACAATTCCTTCGACGCTGTCATCCAGAGTTTCAGAAGTTCCGCCTCACAAGCGGTTCTAAGCAAGATCCAGCCCACCCTTCATGCGACTCGCCGAACACCCCACGTTTCGCTACGCGCTTGGTGCAAGCGGTCAATGTCTGCCTGGTCGGTTAAATGAGGACTCGACGTGCTCCGTCCCCGGCGTTGTAGGCAAGAGAGGTTCTTATGGTCACGCGACTACGGCCATGCGTGACATTGAGATCACCCCTCCCCCCACCCCGAACTCCCGAACTGATGCAGCCACCACCTTACCCCCCCACGGTATCCCCCCTCCCGCCATCTGACCAACAACCCGGACTCCGCCATTTGACACACACCCCGCTCTCGTCGCACCTTGTGCCACCCTAAGTGTGTTTTAGATGCCGCAGACATCAGATATCACCTGTCTGCAGCCATCCCCCCTCGCTCCCGTCTCCTGCAAAGGCGGTTGGTGTAATTAAAATAGAAGACCAAAGCCCCTCGCGTTTCTCGCGTAAAATCACACAGGACATCAGGCTCTCCTCAGCGCGGTACCCTCCTCGGCCGCCCCCCTCCCCGCGCCGGTCCTCGTGTCTCTCCTTGCCGGGATGTTTCTCACACGGCACGCAGAGAAAGTGGAGCTCGTGAAAAAAGAGAGGCAATCCATCATCAACTTCCTCGCGCAGAAGGACACCTCCTTGCCCGCGCTTGGCAAGGTGATTGAACTCCCCAGATTATTATCGCAGCTGCTTCTGCGCCAACTGTTACTACGATTAGACGCTGGACAAGACCGCGCTTGTCGCATTTTGGGCCCATAACACCTGAAGTAGATAGCACTTGTCGTCGCAATATACGTCGCTGTGCTCGGGCCCCTATACCTGAGGTGGACCGCATTTTTCGTTATTTAGGTCGCTACGCAGCCCCACCCCTCGTAAGACCATATGCTATGGAAGGTTTTGGAAACCCCGAACCAAAAATACTCGAAACTCTGGTTTCTACACGCTTTCACGCGTTATTTTCACCTGGAGTCGAACCAGCTTGGGCTCGCTGTTCTCAGAATACTCGAATCTAGACCCGTTTGGTGAGAGGTGTGACGAATCTAGACCCGTTTTTCTTTCCTCCAGGGGCACTGTTCGATTGTTTTACGGGTGTTGCCGATGTCGCAGAACAAAACAAGGAATACATTTCCCACTGTGAATATCGACGTTTTATCCGAAATGAGGTCTGTTGATCGCATAGATCGCACCCGAAACTGATTCCGAGGAAAGCTGGGGATAGTCGAAAACCTTTCAAAATGACACCCTGAAGAAATATCAAGCGGCGTTGGATGCCTCTCCCGAAAGGGCTAGTGGGAATTCAGGAAAAGCGGGCCCGATTCGCCCGTTTCTCGGGCCAAACACGCCTGTGAATGTGTTGAAACCTCCATTTTCTTGTTTAAAAAAACGATTCGCCTTAAGAGACGGCCTAAATGGGCTTATAACTTGACCTGCATGATTACATACCTCGCACACAATTCGACGAGAGCTGGCGAGGGAAGAAAGTGCTGAAACATTCTCGCGATAAAAATGCAAGGCACGTACCGTAGTGGGGAGGGAGGGAGGGAGGGAGGGGAAGAGCCTGCGACCCCGGATCTGAGTTACGTCTAAAGAGGGAGAGAAAAGAGGCGGGTGAAGAAATTAAGTGGGATGGAAAAAAACAACAACATATTTTTCAGACCATTCCCACTTCATGGTCTAGACATTCCAGGTCGTTTTTATTCCTGATTCGTTTGATCTGTACGATCTATCTCATCATGGTGCCGCGTGGGAGCCGCATAAATCTGCATGATCCGGAAGAGGTCTTCCCGTAGGCAAGACCGGTACTATCTGCAGATTCTGCACGAGGTCTCATAACAGTAGGCTCTCCATGAATCTAGAAGATTTACTGTAGATAGATAGATCATGATCTGCCAGACGCGTGCAGGGTTTCACGTTGACTTTCTTTTACCTGCCTCTCGTCTTATATTCTCGTTGATTTTATTTTGTCGGTTACACGTGAAATATATGTATATATATTTCGCTGGAGATCCTACGGGAGGCGAGTGCATGCAGGGGGGGCGGGGGGTCCGGCCGTTATGGCGCCAACTAATCCCGTATACTGCCGTTACTTTTTTGTTGTCCGTAGCTTGAAAAACAACTTCTTGTTCTACTGGAAACCCTGCAGGGGACGGTTGTATAGGGGGGGGGGGTCCGACCGCTTTGGGGTCAGCTACGTCGGTCCCTATGTTCTCGTTGAATATATTCTGTCGATTAGATGACAAAAAAATGTCTGTTTTACTGGAAATAGGGAGGTGCACAGGGGGAGAACAACCGCTACTGCAGTTCCATCCTATGTTATCGGGCACTTTTGTTTTTGTCAATTACATGCAAAAATATCCTTAGTTTCCTGGAAACCCTGCGCAACGTGGTTGCATAGGGAGTCCCCATCGCGGTGCCAACTAGTTGCATACTATAATATGTTCTCGTTCATTTTTGTTTGTCGGATACATGCCAAAACGTTTTAATATTCTGGAAACCCTGTAGGCGGGGAGGGGTCCGACCATCATGGTGCCAACGAATCCCGTCCTGTGTTCTCGTTGGTTTACTTTGTCGGTTACATGCGAAAACGTCATGTTAGTTTCCTGGAAACCCTACGGGAGGCGATTACATAGGGGGCCCGCCGACCGATGTGATGCCAGCCAACTCCGTCCATTTTTCTCATCGACTCGTTTCATCCCGCCGGTTTCGCACATGTGGTTTTTTGTCGTTTTCTGGGAAGCCCGGTGGAGGCGGTTGTATAGCGGGTCCGAGCGTCGTGGCCCCGGATGCGGAGGCGGAAGCGAGGAGAATCAAGGCCGGTATCCTAGACATCGTGAGTGTTATTTTTTTTTTACCTTTCGTGACAAGGCGGGACACCGAATACGAAAATTAGCCAATATGAAAGGCAGGCCGAGATGTGTAGGAAACACGGGAAACTTAGTGGTCGTCATGAAGCATGCTAAAACAGAGGTAGCACCTAGCCAACAAAAGGATCTCCCCGCTCTTAGTAGGTCACCCAAAACTGATTTTGGGAAGATATGTACCTGGTAGGCTTAACCCAACGAAAAATCCCGTGACCGTAGATGCTGACGAAATATTTTGTCCCAAACACAAATGGTATTCCAACGATAAGGCATGGCTTGCCTTGTAAGGCGTACGCCTTTTTGGGTAGTTCCTGTCCTTATGGAGGCTCCGTCAGTCTAACCATTGTTTTCGACAAAAAAAGGCACAGGTCTCTTATGGTATATAACGTGTTACACTGAAGTTAGTATAAACCGCACCCTTTTCTACTGTAAACAATCCAGCCTCAAACATTTTTCATTTTTTCTTATTGGGTGTCCTGTGTTGTTAGTTTTCACGGTACCCTGTTGCGACGTGTATTGGCTTGTACCAAGTGTTCCCTCGTCATGTATACATGGCAGGCGTTATCGTCTGTCAGGAGGGGGGTTTATTCGTGTTATAATTATTTCCCTGGGCTGGGTACCGTAACCATGCGAGTAACCCCCCTCCCGCTCCGTCTCGAAAGGGATGCGTGGTCAATGGTCAAATGACTAAGGCAAGCAACAAATGAGTACGCCCCCCTCCCCCCCTCCCGACCGACGTTTCGGGTCGCGTAGGACATAGATATTTCTATTAAACCGAGGCCTGTCCGAAAAAACGTATCGTTTGGTGTTGACACCTTCTTAGTTACGGAGTTATTGATTTACAAACGGCAAAAAAAAAAAAAACATTCAAGTGCCTTCTAGTTGTTGTAGTAGGTGTTGCTGCTGCTGGTGTTGTAGTTGTTGGTGTGTTTTCAGGTACGCTTTGTTTCTTGTCTCTTTGTTTATTATTTGTATTGTTTGTGTGGGTATTCGTCTGCCTGTTATGTCTGTCTGTCTATCTACCTGTCTGTCTGTCCGTATGTCTGTCTGTCTGTCTGTCTGTCTGTCTGTCTGTTCGTCTCTGCCTCTCCATTTGTGCGCTTGTTTGTTTATTTGTTTTGGTTCTTGTTGTGTTATCCTTGTTTTGTATTATAGTATATATATAAACATTTTTTTGTGTTTCATTTGATTCCATTTTGTTTTAGTTTCTTGTTTTGCTTTGTGTTGCCCCGTCTAATCCAGGAACGCAAACGAGGGCACGTCATCGCCGAGCGCCAGGAAAAGGAGATGCAAAGGGTCGTCGAAAACGAGCAAAGGGTGGCCGATCTACACAAGAAAATTATGCGGGTGGAAGAGGTGTGAATCGGGCGGGGAGCCGGGGGGTGGGACTGAAGAGGGGGGTTGGGGGGGGCGAGAGGGGGGGCGGGCGCGGTGGGGAAGGGGGAGGGGTGTGACAGCACGGGGCGGGGGGGGGTGTATTCGTTTGTTGCTCGCCTTAGTCGTTCTTTAATCACTGACCACGCACCCCTTTCAAGGACGGAGCACCGTTTTTGTACTCCTGATAAGGGACTCCTCCAACATGTGGGTGATCGTTACCCTTTTTTCATATATTTATGTACAATTTATTTTTGCTTATCTTATCCCTCTTCCTGTTTCGCCGCCTGTGGCCACCATCTATCTCCTAGGATAGAGGGGGGGGTATTGAGGGGTTTCCTATAGTAGGTATGGCGTGCATGGGCCAGGGAAGTCAGTCTAGAGGGGGGGCGGTGGGGGGAGGAGGGGGGGGTCCCGACCGACGTTTCGGGTCGCGTAGGACATAGATATTTCTATTAAACCGAGGCCTGTCCGAAAAAACGTATCGTTTGGTGTTGACACCTTCTTAGTTACGGAGTTATTGATTTACAAACGGCAAAAAAAAAAAAAAAAACGTCGGTCCGGCGGGGGGGGGGGGGGGGGGGGGGGGTTCGCGTATTACGGTAATCGATCAACATGTTGGGGGGGGGGGCGTTTACTCGATGAACATGTTTACCTCGCGAGTAGTTCAGTAGGTAACGCGATCACATGTTCGCACACAAACGCTTAACTGTTGGTTGGTTTCGTCATCTGTGCGTACGTATGTAAAGCTTTGTAGCCTTGCTGCCTCGTATGTAAAGAGTGGAACTAAAATCGACGTGTACATTCAAGTGCCTTCTAGTTGTTGTAGTAGGTGTTGCTGCTGCTGGTGTTACAGTTGTTGGTGTGTTTTCAGGTACGCTTTGTTTCTTGTCTCTTTGTTTATTATTTGTATTGTTTGTGTGGGTATTCGTCTGCCTGTTATGTCTGTCTGTCTATCTACCTGTCTGTCTGTCTGTATGTCTGTCTGTCTGTCTGTCTGTCTGTCGGTCTGTTCGTCTCTGCCTCTCCATTTGTGCGCTTGTTTGTTTATTTGTTTTGGTTCTTGTTGTGTTATCCTTGTTTTGTATTATAGTATATATAAACATTTTTTTGTGTTTCATTTGATTCCATTTTGTTTTAGTTTCTTGTTTTGCTTTGTGTTGCCCCGTCTAATCCAGGAACGCAAACGAGGGCACGTCATCGCCGAGCGCCAGGAAAAGGAGATGCAAAGGGTCGTCGAAAACGAGCAAAGGGTGGCCGATCTACACAAGAAAATTATGCGGGTGGAAGAGGTGTGAATCGGGCGGGGAGCCGGGGGGTGGGACTGAAGAGGGGGGTTGGGGGGGGCGAGAGGGGGGGCGGGCGCGGTGGGGAAGGGGGAGGGGTGTGACAGCACGGGGCGGGGGGGGGGGTATTCGTTTGTTGCTCGCCTTAGTCGTTCTTTAATCACTGACCACGCACCCCTTTCAAGACGGAGCACCGTTTTTGTACTCCTGATAAGGGACTCCTCCAACATGTGGGTGATCGTTACCCTTTTTTCATATATTTATGTACAATTTATTTTTGCTTATCTTATCCCTCTTCCTGTTTCGCCGCCTGTGGCCACCATCTATCTCCTAGGATAGAGGGGGGGGTATTGAGGGGTTTCCTATAGTAGGTATGGCGTGCATGGGCCAGG
Organism: Saccharina japonica; assembly: GCA_008828725.1. Lineage (NCBI taxonomy): Eukaryota > Phaeophyceae > Laminariales > Laminariaceae > Saccharina > Saccharina japonica. The sequence continues at coordinate 73,016 of MEHQ01002413.1, forward strand.
GAAGTCAGTCTAGAGGGGGGGCGGTGGGGGGAGGGGGGNGGGGGGGGGGGGTGGGGGGGCGTTTACTCGCGTATTACGGTAATCGATCAACATGTTGGGGGGGGGGCGTTTACTCGATGAACATGTTTACCTCGCGAGTAGTTCAGTAGGTAACGCGATCACATGTTCGCACACAAACGCTTAACTGTTGGTTGGTTTCGTCATCTGTGCGTACGTATGTAAAGCTTTGTAGCCTTGCTGCCTCGTATGTAAAGAGTGGAACTAAAATCGACGTGTACATTCAAGTGCCTTCTAGTTGTTGTAGTAGGTGTTGCTGCTGCTGGTGTTACAGTTGTTGGTGTGTTTTCAGGTACGCTTTGTTTCTTGTCTCTTTGTTTATTATTTGTATTGTTTGTGTGGGTATTCGTCTGCCTGTTATGTCTGTCTGTCTATCTACCTGTCTGTCTGTCCGTATGTCTGTCTGTCTGTCTGTCTGTCTGTCTGTCTGTCCGTCTCTGCCTCTCCATTTGTGCGCTTGTTTGTTTATTTGTTTTGGTTCTTGTTGTGTTATCCTTGTTTTGTATTATAGTATATATATAAACATTTTTTCGTGTTTCATTTGATTCCATTTATTTTTTGTTTCTTGTTTTGTTTTGTGTTGCCCCGTGCAATCCAGGAACGCAAACGAGGGCACGTCATCGCCGAGCGCCAGGAAAAGGAGATGCAAAGGGTCGTCGAAAACGAGCAAAGGGTGGCCGATCTACACAAGAAAATTATGCGGGTGGAAGAGGTGTGAATCGGGCGGGGAGCCGGGGGGTGGGACTGAAGAGGGGGGTTGGGGGGGGCGAGAGGGGGGGCGGGCGCGGTGGGGAAGGGGGAGGGGTGTGACAGCACGGGGCGGGGGGGGGTGTATTCGTTTGTTGCTCGCCTTAGTCGTTCTTTAATCACTGACCACGCACCCCTTTCAAGACGGAGCACCGTTTTTGTACTCCTGATAAGGGACTCCTCCAACATGTGGGTGATCGTTACCCTTTTTTCATATATTTATGTACAATTTATTTTTGCTTATCTTATCCCTCTTCCTGTTTCGCCGCCTGTGGCCACCATCTATCTCCTAGGATAGAGGGGGGGGTATTGAGGGGTTTCCTATAGTAGGTATGGCGTGCATGGGCCAGGGAAGTCAGTCTAGAGGGGGGGCGGTGGGGGGAGGAGGGGGGGGGTGGTCGTGCAGCAGCTAAGCCACCAGCCTAACTTGCGGTTCCTTCATTTTGATTTGTAGTCGTTCCAACACGCTATTTATCTGCTAAATAATAGGCGGCCTAACTGGCGGTTTCGTAGGGAAAAACATTGCGGTATTGCGTTCGACCACATACTATATTATCAGATATCTGTATCTGTTATCAAATAGACAGCCCATCGTGCGGTTTCCTCAAAGCATCGTTTGCATTATTCCATGGGGTCACATACTTCACATACTATTTATGTATAGCATAGCGCGCAGAGGGTTGCTCTGCACGCACAGGGGAGGGGGTTACTAAAAGATGGAATTACAGTATACCTCGAAATAGAGCTGAAAAGCAGGGGGTTTGGGAATTTAATTACTTTCCGTGACAGAGCCCAGTAACTAAAGTCACTGGGAATTCAAACAACAGGCGGACGCTAAGCGGAGGGCAGAGCACGAGAAGAAGGTGGCGCAGCAGCGAGCTGCCGCGGCGGAGAGGAGGCAGAAGAAGGAGATGGAGAAGCTAGACCGGGAGCGGCTTGAGGACGAACAGAGGTGACAACGCACGAAAACCCGTTCGTTCTGGAGTTTGTACCTATTTTTTGGCGTTTTCATGCATGCTACCTTAAGGTAGCGGTGCACCGTTTTGTTTCTGAGGGTTGGTCGCTTAAGGAGCTCTACACTAATACTAAGCAAACAAAATTATTTTGAAGGGGAAATAAACGTGCTACGTGTGGTCCCGATGAAACATCCCATGGCCTAAGTAAACAACGAAATTCACTGCAAGAGCCCAATCTTGAACGAAATTCCGCCGAATTTGGGTTAAGGATCGCCGTCATTCCGAAACTGCTTAAAAAAAAACAAATTTCTTGCTCTATTATCGCACATATTCATAGCACGAGTCGTTTTGCCATTTCGCTTGTGTGTTTCCACCGTCTTACGGAGGGCTGTGCGTAGAAGTCGGAATCGACGATAGATCCCCCCCCCCCCCAAAAAAAACATACATAACCGGTATTTGTACACTCCTATTTGGTTCTGAGTATAATATCACGAATTTCCCCCCGCCATAGTTCTGGTGTGTACTCTTTTTTTTTGTGTGATTATTTGTGCGTTTCGCTTTTTGGTGTTTGTGTGTACACAGGGTAATGGAGAGGAGGTACACACACACAACACATAGGCCCTAACAAATACTACGAAAAACGGAGACTACGATACGATAAAAACCAGGCGTGTTGCTTCGTAGGATTGTTCGTACGATTGTTATACCCCTTACACAACCACTGTACTCGGCATTTAAAGTACGTAGTTCGTTTTTTTGCCGTAGAAAAGGGTTAACGCCGGATGCCTACAGCACCAGAAACCCGGGGAGTTTGGTTCCCCATCCCCTATCTACCGTTTTCCCATATGAAGGAGACGGTGAAAGCAAGCAGCCGAGGAAAAACTACCTAGATTAATAATATTTACGTCTGCAGTAGTATAAGGGTTTACGGTAGTATCGAACGCCTCACGCCTACGAAAACCCGGGGATATTCTTTCTCCATCCCCTATCCGCCGTTTTCCCATAAGAAGGATACGGCGAAACAAGCAGCGGAAGAAAACTCATTGGAATTATAGGAATAGCTTTTTCTCAGTTGTAAAAAGGTTGGTACCGAACGCCTCACGCCTGAAACCCTGGGATTTCCGTTCCCCATCCCCTCGCCGCTGTTGTCAGGGAGGAGACGTACGGCAACCTACAGCAGTAGTTGGGATTATAATAGTGTTTCCCAGTTATAAACAAAATGCTGACACCTCATGCCCTAAGTATCCTGAAACCCGGGGGGGGGGCTTCGTTGGTACCCCTTGTGGCCGCTTTCAGGAAGGAGGCGGCGAAGCAAGCAGCGGAGGCCGAGCTCAAGCAGCGGGAAGCCGACAGGGAGTTCGAGGCGCAGCGGCAGGCGGAGGCTATATTACGCGAGGAGGAGCGGTGGGTGTGGGCGATATAAATATATATTGAGAAATAGAGATGAAGGGGGGGGGGGGGGGGGGGGTGTACTCATGTCGTGCACGGCCGTAGTCGTATGACCATAGACCCTCGCATCCCTACAATGCCGAGACGGAGCACGTTGGGTTTTCACCAACCAGGCAGACATTGCTTGCACCAAGCGCGAAGCGCCGTGAGGTATTGGGCGAGTCGCATGGAGGGTGAGCTCCATCCTGCTAAGAACCGCTTGTGAGGCGGACTTGCATATGGACGACAGCTTCAATGAGTTAATTTAATTTCTGGTGTGGCAATTTCCAGAGAGAGCAATGAGTATTACTATGTATCTGCCTCTTAGGTGCCTTACCATATACACACTACGTGATACGACCATTCCCCTTGTGCGGAGATGAGGTTACCAACCCCGCACAAATGATCTAACCAGACCGCCAGCATGGGTGACCGCAAAAAAAAACAAAACGATACCCTGGTTGTCGAGCTCACGCAGTGAGAGGCGTGTTTTACAGCGTCGTTGCCAACCGACGCCAACCCAACCTATAAATATATAAAATATTTTTTTTGGGGGGGTGCGTACTCATTTGTTGCTTGCCCTAGTCATTTGACCATTGACCACGCATCCCTTTCGAGACGGAGCCCCGTTCCTACTCCTACTATAATCACCTCCAACACTTAGGCGCTCATTACGTTGTTTCCATATATTACAAAGAAACGTTTTGCTAATATTATCCCCTTCCTGTTTCGCCGCCTGTGGCCACCATCTATCTCCTAAGATAGCGATCGTTTTCTCGCTACTATTTAGTGTACCAAACTGCTCTATGTCACACTCGTCTATTTTCTAATCTCCTCCTCTAACACATCCCTTTCGTCCTCGTACCTTTCACATTCTCCCACTATGCGAATTCTACTCTCTATGGCTTTGCCACATGGGCACATTTGTGCATCTACTTCCTCCTCCTCCCGGCTACTGGCATACCTCCCTCTTCTTTCTGCCAGGTCCATGTCCCCTACACGAAATCGCAGTTTCAGCTTTTTCGCGAAGTCCATTAAGCAGATACCTTTTCATTCCTACTCCTTTTCTCAACCCCCCGTATATCGCTAAGTGTTCTTCCCCTTCCACCTTCTTTCTTAGCGCTAACGGGGGGGGAGAGAAATACAGCGAGAGACAGAGAAGTAAAGAGAGAGAGGGGAGGAGGCGTATTCATTTGTTTGGCTTGCCTCATCCATTTGACCATTGACCAAGCATCCCTTTCGAGACAAAGCACCGTTCTTACTCCTGCACACCTCTAACATTTGGGCGGGGGGAAGGGGGGGTATAGCTAGATTGAGAGCGAAAGAGCGTGAAAGAGGAAAATCAAGCGATATAAAGGTAGAGAGTAAGGGGAAGAGATGGAGAAATATATAGAGAGATAGCCAGAGCTAGAGAAGGCAAGTCAAGACAAGGAAAAGGACGACGCGGGGAACAATTGGTTTGGGAAAGGCGCTTCTATTATTCGTTGCATGCGAGGTCGAACGGTGACAACAGCAGCAGCAGCAGCAGCCACAGCAGAAACACTAACAGCTTAACCATTATAACAACAACTGCAACTACCACCACAGTAGCGAATACAGCAAAATAAGCAAAACCAACAAGACCAACACCACCGCGGCCAGCGACAACCATCACCCCCACCACCACCACCACTACCACCACTACCACCACTACCATCACCATCACCACCACCACCACCACCGCCGCCGCCGCTGCCGCCGCCACCGCCACCACCATCAAACACATTCAAAACAACCACAGCCACTCCATCTCCCTAGGTCAGGGCTGTTAGCTTGATCGCTTTGTTTTGTTGCTTTCGTGATCTCTGAGATGATTCTTACCTTCCATGCCCTCCTCCAGACGCGGGCTGAAGGAGGAACAAAACAAGGCTACCGCCGCTCTTATCCGAGCGCAGCAGGACAAGGCCGAGATGAAAAACCGCATCATGGCCGAGCGAGAGGTACGATATAGCCGATTCTCCCTGCCCCCCTCCCTTCCTTCCGTCCTCCCCCCCTCCTCCCCTCCTCGCCTTCTTCCCTCCCGCCCGGAATTGTATCTCGCGTCGTCTCGATGAATTAATCAAAATGGGGACCATGTTACCGCCCAGGGTGGTATACTCTAGAATACCCGGCTACCAAACCTGTTGGTTGTTTTACTGGTTCATACTCGGGTATGAACCCGGGTACCTAGAGCCTATCCTCTATCACAGGTACACACTTAAACCATACTGCTGTTCAATTGGACCCCGCCGCTACTGCACGAGTACCGTATAATACGAAAAAATCCCCCCCGGACTATTTTCCTGTCTGAGTTTGTCGAGGATGGGGACGGTACAAAACGTTTACGTAGCGGCGCGTCTATGACGCATGCTACGGTAGAGGTAGTGTTGTTTTTGGCTGAAATGGTTTCTGATTGATCGGTCTCCTTAGACCAACTATTATGGGAAAATTATTTTTGGGCCCTCAGAACTGAGTTTTTTAGCCAAAAATACGCGATTTACTCGGCGGCACGGCCAAAAACACCGATAGACTCGTCAGGATGCTCCCCGTAGTTTTCGTAGAGCTTTCTGACGTACTTTTTCGTTTCTCCAGGGTCGTAGTTTGACTGTTCGTCCAAGTTGCCAGTTCTGAGGACATGATGATTTTTAGCCAAAAATCATCAAAGATCCAGTATTTTTGGCCCCAGTTCTGACCAACAAGCCTTATTTCTGGAAACTGATTATTTGTGATTAGTTGCGTCAAAAATCAAAACGAGACCCTAGAAAAACGGAGAACTGCTCCAGAAAGCCCTCGAAAAACTACGGGGTGGATCTTTAGGAGTGTATCGGTGTTTTTGACTATCCAACGGAGTAAAACGGGTATATTGGGCCTAGAAATCAGTGCCTGGAGCCCAAAAATAATGTTTCCATAATAGTTGGCCTTAACCCAAATTCGTCGGACTTCCATTCTTGTGATGTTTTTTGTTGTGCGCTTAGGCCCTAGGATTGTTCATCATCGAGTATACAGCACTTTGTTTCCCCTCCAAAACCGATTGTTTGGGTGAGGTATAGAAGAGCCTCAACCACCCTCAGAAGAATAGGATGTACCTCCATTGTAGCGCGCATCTTATGGGAAGATATCTCATCAAGATTCCCCCAAAATATTTTCTTGTTTGTTGTTGTTGTTTTTGCGTGGTGTGCCCGCTTGTTGTGGAAACAAAAAATCGGCTCCGAAGTTCCCCCCAGGGAATGTGTTGTCTCAACACACATTTCATGCGGTTAGGCACCCCGATCTCTGTAGGCGTGTGCCACGATAAGGGCACTGGTGTACCTTTTTGTCGTCCAAACCTATGGTTGTTCTCGAGGCGTGCTACGATAGGGGTACTGTACCTTGTTTCGGCCAAACAAATGGTTGTACTAGTGGAGTGGTGCGATAGGGGTACTGGTGTGTACCTTTTTCGGCCCAAACAATGGTTGGACGTCGGTAGGTGTGCCACGATAGGGGTACTGATGTATTTGTTTTCGGCCAAAGCAATGGTTGGACTTCCGGAGGCGTGCTACGATAGGGGTACTGATGTACCTTTTCTCATTCAAAACAATGGTTGGACCTCCGGAGGCGTGCCACGATAGGGGTACCGATGTACCCTTTTTCGGCCAAAACAATGGTTGGACTTCCGGCGGCGCGCTGCGATAGGGGTATTGTTCTTGTTTTCGGCCAAAACAATGGTTGCACTTCTGGAGGCGTGCCACGATAGGGGTACTGTTTGTCGTCCAAAAATAATTGTTGGATTCTGGAGGCGTGTTAAGATAGGGGTACTGAATACTGATGTACCTTTTTTGTCCAAAATATTGGTTGTGCGGATGGGGTTCCTCAAGGGCACAGAGGACCAACGCAGTAAGGCACATGCCTTATAAATCATGCTTCATCGTTGGGATACCATTAATCTTTTGCTACGTGATTCATTATATGCCTCTGAACTACGCGATTTTATTCATAAAGGTTAAGGTTGCGTGTTGTTTTTTGTGGGTGGAGGTATTACTGCTGTAATGGTTTATAGCTCCTCAAACAGGGACTTGCCTCACCAAAAACAAAGTAGGCGCAGCCCCGCCGTAGCAGCATGCGTCTCTGGTCTCTGCCGTGCGTGTGTGACGTGTGTGACTTGTTTGGCGTGCTTGACGTGTGTGACGTGTGACGTGTGATGTGTGACGTGTAAAGAATGACGTGTAACGTGTGTGACGTGTGTGACGTGTGACGTGTGACATGTGACATGTGACGCAGGCGCGCGTGAAAGTGCAGCTCGAGCAGAAGAGGGCCGCCAAGGCTGCCGAGATAGCGGGGCAGAGGGCGGCGGCGGAGCAACGCATTCAGGTTTGACCCCGTGACTGAGTGACTGAGTGACGGAATGACTGAGTGACTGGGCGACTGAGTGACTGAGTAACTGAGTAACGGAATGACTGAGTGACGGAATGACTCAGTGACTGGGCGACTGAGTGACTGAGTGATTGACTGAGTGACTGAGTGACTGAGTGACTAAGAGACTGAGTGACTGAGTGACTAAGAGTCTGAGTGACTGAGTGATCAACCGACCGACCGACCGACCGACCGACTGACTGACTGACTGACTGACTGAATCCTTGCCTGACCGCGGTTTGACGCTTGACTGACCGCTCCCTGCACTAAAATTAGTTTATTTAGGCCGAAATAGGCCTTGACGCGTCCTGAGTAGCGGCAGAGGTACCAGGGGACCGCGGGTTGACCACTTGATTGACCGCTCCCTAAGCAAAAACTAGTACCTGGTAATATTTAGGCCTAAATAGGGCACGACGTGTCTCGAGTAGCTGTCCTCGGCGGCAAATATGCTAGCAGACTGTGGTTTGACCTCTTGCCTGACGACTCCCCTACACTAAAACTAGTATACCAAAGGCTTGAAAAGGCTTTGACGCGTCCCGAGTAGCTGTCCTCAACCACAAAGATGCCCAATAATAAGACCGCTTGCCCCGTTAATTGCCCGCCCCCTACACAAAAAGCAATACTCGTCTCAGTTCTCCGTTTATGTTTCGAATTTTGTTTCGGTTTCGGTTTCTGTTTCGGCTTCTGCTTCGGTGTCACACAACACATATTCCACACCTCGGACATATCGTCAATTCCCACTTGATTCTCTAGCTCTTTCAGGTCAGATAATTTCCTGATCTGTATGATTTGTATGACCTGCATGATTTGCATGATCTGCATGATCTGTATGATCTAGCTCCTGTTGCCGGGTTAGAGTCGTACCATCTGCATGATCTTGGAAATGGTAATGTTTCTTGGGTTGGAGGTTTGCTTTGCAGATTCTGCATAGCATCCCATAACGGCAGGTTAAGATCTAGATAGTCTGTAGATGATATGTTAATGGTACATCTGACCAATCTGATCAAGATAATCTATGTTATCTCTCCGATTTGAAAAAATATCTAAAATGCATGACGACCGATGTGGTGTTGTATCGTCGCCGGTGCACTGCAGGAAGTCATGGAGAAGAACAAGAAGATGCAACAGGACAAGAAGGTGGCCTACGACCTCAAGGTTGCCGAGGCGAGTGGACTTAGGTTTATGGTATACCTGGTATAATTTGTATGATTTGTATGATTTTTGGTACTCCAGGGACCCGCCAGTACTCAGTCATTTCAGCTTTTGGCACTCTAGGTACTCGCGAGTACAAGTTAATTCCAGCTTTTGGTACTCCAGCAGCCACTCGCGAGTACCCAGTCACGTCAGCTCCTGGTACTCCAGGTATACCCGCAAGTATTCAGCCGTTTCACCTTTTGGTACCCCAAATACTCACGAGTACTCAGTCGTTTTACACAACGTTTCTCAAAGCCGGTGGACGTATGCTACAGTAGAGGTGCACCGACCATTATATTTTTTTCTGTGGCTCCTCACTTGAAGAGGAAGTCTACACTGATAGTGAGTCAAAACTGATTTTGGAGGTAAAATTGCTCCCCGACGAACAACCTCATGGCCGAAGTATCAACTAACAATATTGTAACACAACAATAATGAAATTCCGGTGATTTTGAGTTCAGGAGCCCCGTCATTCGGAGAACGTCTCCGCCAAAAAACGGTTACGCCTACCGTAGCGCGCGTCGGTTGTAGGTGAGGTATAACGCTACTAAAGCGAGGAGTGTCTCATAGAACTATAGGGATGCACCCGCTTTTTTTCTTGCGCGCCTCACTTGAGGAACTCTATACAAACAATAAGTCAACAGTAAGCCACCCGAGAATTCACGTCGAGGAAAAATAATAACGCAACCCGATGAGCAACTCCCAAGCCTATTGTAGGTACATCACGAACAAAAAGTTTGAAAGACAAAGTCACATTCCAACAACATAGGGTTCAGAAGCCCGGTCAGCCAGTCACAAATGTTTTGCCTCATACGGGAAAACAAATGCTAACCGTATTCTTCGTACATAGTAGCACGCATCTGGCTGCATGTACCCCCACCGCAGGACGTCTCATTGTGTTCGTAGTGTTTGGGGCCAATTTCTTAGATGCTTTCGCCCACTGTATGTATACCCCAACACGCCTACACACCATTGTTGACTTTTTTTTTTCACAACTTGATCCGGACTCGACAACATAGTTCATTCTACACAGCTCGGGACCAATAATCAATTCCCCCCTCATGATCTACGTTTGTTTGCACCATATCTTTCATGAAATGTATATTCTTGATCTGTATGGTCTAGCTCGTCATCATGTTGCCGGGTGGGAGCCGTATTACCCGCATGCTCTTGAGACGGTTTACTGGGTTGGATCTGTACTGTACGCAGATCTTGCGCAACATGTTATAACATATTGATTGTGCTTGGTACTCGAGAATGGATGGAGTATTGATACATAGTGAACATATTGTGTTGGGCGATTCAGAATGACTGCTGTATGTGTGCTCTTCCGCCCTCCCTCCCTCCCTCCGTAGAGAATAAGTTATAGGTACGATATGTTTCTGATACTTTATTTATGTAGCACGCATGCTATGTAAGTACTTAAAGCAGGAGGAGTATAGGCGGGGTATAGGTGCTTTAACCACGTAATCATAGCAGTTTCTGTGCTATTTGTTGGCGATGTGAAATATGCACATGCACCTGTCTGACAACGGCATTCGAATCTTGATAAATCTTTGAATGGGTTTTGTCTTTCCGCGCACTACTAGTGGTAGGTTAAAACGCTGTTCTTAAGTCATTGTTGCTAGGTGATAAAATAGTACACTTCGAAGCTTGTCATGCACCCGGGTTTCCACCCTCTGTCATGTATCAATTTCCTTGTGTGGAAAATCGCTCGAAGGTTCTTGATTACACCAGCAGCTCGTGGCAAGGGGAGATCACGTTTCCCCGATGATAAGTTGGCATAATAACTACTGCTGTAAGCTTGAAACCATAGCACGCGGTCGGACAAATTACATTTGCGTATGAAATGAGGATTTGAGATTTATTATTTTAGTTTTAGAGTCAATCTCAATGGTGATACCGTCTCTGGCTGTCTGGCCTGGGCGGCTTTTCTGGTAGTTCGGAAAATACATTGATTGACTGGTTGACCGACTGAAATGAGGATCTGAGATTTATTATTTTAGTTTTAGAGTCGATCTCAATGGTGATACCGTCTCTGGCTGTCTGGTCTGGGCGGCTTTTCTAATAGTTTGGAAAATACATTGACTGACTGATTGACTGATTGAACGGGGATTCGCGAATGGAGGATTTTGATTGAGTTTTTGATTGGGCTGGCGGGGTTAAGGTTGGGTTGTGGTATTTGATTGATGGTTTTCGGGCATTGAAAATTCTGCCTGTTTACTGATTAAAATAGTGGATACTGCTGTGCGGATATACTGTTTTTGGTCGAACCGTGATCGGGAGCTGTATTGTTGATTGTCAGGGAGATATTCAATGCTAATAACGGCTGGTCTGGTAGTTCCGAGAATACATTGTACGGTATTGAGATTTGTATTGAGGATCTTTCAGGTTTTGAGATTCTTACAACGTGCAGTAAATCTGAAGTTAGTACTACTGGATAAACTTGTATCGACCTATTGACACCGAGCTGATGGCCGTCTGATTTTCGAGGCCTTATGCCCTAGTTTCGGCAGCTGAGTGTCTTGGAAGATTGTTGAAGTTTGAGCCAGTATGGTTTAGGTTTTGGATCTGAAGTTAGTACTACTGGATAAACTTGTATCGACCTATTGACAACGAGCTGATGGCCGTCTGATTATCGAGGCCATATGCCCTAGTTTCGGCAGCTGAGTGTCTGGGAAGATTGTTGAAGTTTGAGCCAGTATGTTTTAGATTTTGGTATTTGAATTTGAATGAATGTGCTTGAATTTCTGGTATTCAGTACTTTGAATTTGCTTGAGGTTTTGGGACATTGTGGTCCACTTTCGGTACGTGAATTTGGAATGTGTGATATTGATTCGAGATGATGATTTGTGGTTTTCGGGACAGCTATGAGGTGTGACCATGCTATGATATTGTGATGCTTTATTGCCATACTGTTCACCATGCAAGGAGGATATTAGTTGATGGGACTGTACATCTGTTCGGTATGCATACTGCGGATGTGTGGTGTCGCACAGTATCGATTACAAAGCAGGGAGGTGCTTGGTACTCGATACAGCAGTTACGATGGCGGTTACATATATTGGGGAGTTCATATGCTTGGTGAGGCTCTATTGAGGTAGGAATGAGTGCCTGATGTCTCTCCCCTTGACTTGACTTGCGCTACTTCGATGGTGGCCTGCGAGGTCCGATGATAACATTACTTAACTACGTGGTTTATGTCTACAGGAGGAGCGCTCCAGCTCCCAGACCCTGCCTGCCTGTGTCAGTGTCCGCCATGCGCCTGAGGTCGTATCAACATAACATCAGAATGGGATGCAGAGAGTCTTCAGTAGATCGTGATCTGTGTGACGCGCGAAATAGTTGGAAAACTATTACCCCGCATTCTTTAACTTTCGATATGCTTGGCTTTAAGCATTAGAGCTCCATCGCGAGCACTAACCCTAACCGCGCGGGAGATTTCTCGGAACGATCATGTTATAAGCCGTGATCGTGGAATGTTGAACAAATGATCGTAGTTGGACCAAACCGTGAACATTGCATCACCGCTGTCCGCATAACTATCACAACACACAGGCGGCCAGACGAAAGGCTGAGAGGGCCGGGGCGGAAGAGGCCCTCGCGAAGAAGAAACTAGAGGAACAGATCAAGCAGGACAGCATTCGCGCAAAGGTGTGCATAAAGCGGAGAGGCGGTGTGGCACGGTTTTGTTTTTGTAAGAGTTGTCTTGTCTTGTCTTGGCTTTGCTTGTGGCTTGGGTTTTTTTGTCTTTAGTTGTCTTGTCTAGTCTGGATTGGGTTGTCTTGTCCTCTCTTCTTGTGTTGTGTTGTGTTGTGTTGTCTTATCCTCTCTTATCGTATCCTCTCATGCCCTGTCTTTTCTTTTCTGGTCTTGTCTTGCCTTGCCCTCTTTTGTCTCTTCTTGTCTTGCCCAATGCGATATTTCGTTATTAACCCTTTCGCTACTGCAAAAGTGATTCCACACTACAGTAGTTTCAAGCAGTTTGGTCCCCAAACAACGTGGGTGATATTCTGAAGGAGTCAACTAGCTTAACATATGTATGTGTGATATCTTCCTTTGGTCCTCCACAGAGGTTGGAAGCGAGCTACCAGGATCGTGCCGACCACCGCAAGGACATTCTCGCTCGCCGGCGGAAGAAGGACAAGTTTTACGGCGAGGTATGGAGCCCTAGCAACCTCCACTCCGGTGTGTTTCGCTCCTACCCCTCCCCCCGCCCATACCCTTTTGTTTGTTGCTTCAGTGCCCTCTGTTGCCCCTCCCTTCCTCTGTTTCGCTTTCTTCCCCTCCCTTCCCCTCCCCTCCTCCCCCCTTCCCTTTGGTCCAGCCCCCCCCTCCCCTCCCTTCCCCTCTCCTCCTCGAATTTACACACGAAACGCAGGGCAAACTAGACGAATCCTCCTACGTACAATCAAGGAAATCCGAACTATTACGGGGGAACATAGTAATCAGGACCAAATATGCTTGGTAAAAAAACTAGGTTTTTGTGTATGTCATGGGTCCTGATTAGTATAGTCCCCCGTTATAGTCGGATAGTTGGCGCCGCTACAACTACAGTAGCTATAAAACCTAGCCAACTAATGCTAACAAAACTCAGGTTGACGACGCTTAGCTTGCCAATCACGGCCCTTCTACGTACGCTGTAATATGTAACCCTTCTAATCCATTCTTCTTTGTGTATTACGTATTACCCCTTCATTGCGCGTTACCCAAGATCCGTTCGGGAAGAGATAAAGAACTGGCCATAAAGAAACTATACCACGACCTCGTCATGGACGACAAGCGGCAGGGCATTGAAAGGTAAGAGTCTTCTTATCAAAGGTGTGCTTAGCAGGGTACATACCCGGATATCTGCCCAACTACTTACACATATACCGGGTATACCCACATACCCGGGTATCTACCCACGTACCCGGGCATCTACCCGGGTAACTACCCAAATACCCGGACATTTACCAGGATATCTACTCAATACGCGGATATCTTCCCGGTATCTACCCATACGTCCGTGTATACCCCTGGGTAGCTACCCACACGATCGGGTATCTGCCCGGGTATCTACCCATTTACCCGGGTATCTGCCCCGGTATCTACCCGAGCATCTACCTCGTCATGGAGGAGAAGATTTTTTATTCGTCACCCACAACTGGATTTTGAGAATAAATGAAAGTGCAACGAGATGAACAATTTTATGGCCTAGGCGTGGACGTGTTGGTAAAACAACACTGGTGTTCCAACGATTAAGCATACGCCTTTTTGAGTAGTTCCTCTCAGTTGGAGGAATCCTGTCAGTTCAATTTCAGCGCCACACCCGTGTTGTAGCTCAAATCTATGTGTACGTGTCACAAGAGTTTCTTAGCAGAAGATACAGCTCACCCTTGGTGCGACTCCTCGCCGGACCATTCACGCTGCCCTTCGCGCCCGGTGCAAACACTCAATGTCTACTTGATCGACGACATGAAAACCCGACGTGCTCCGTCCCGGCATTGTAGGGATGCGAGAGTCTATGGTGATACGACTATGGCCATGGATGGCATGCGGCTAATGCGTACACCCCCTCCCCTCTGTACCGTACCATGCCGCCCCTTAGAGAGCTGGTGTACTCGGTTTAAGAGCACCCTGTGACACGCCCCAAAACGTGGTCTTGTCTCTAATACGGCGTTATACTTTCCGACTGAAAAATGACCCCATACTATTTCTAAGCGTTGTTTTTCTCGTGACAAAAAAAACGATTTACCTGGTCTTATCCCTACCACGGTCTTGAAGCGAATGTTTTTATAACGGGTACACCACCACGGCTGTTATGGTTGGAGCAAGGTCGAAACACGCTGTGATACATACCAACAACCTCGAGTATAGATAGGCCATTATATACCACTCTGTCCGCATATGTAAGGTGATTCCAGTAGGGTGTTCAAGTAGTTCATATTATTACCTTGATGATCCTTATGTTTTCGGGCAGATAATCTGTATCACACGGGTCAGTAACTAATACACCGTATCACACGGGTCACAATATAACACAGGGGTGATCATATTACACACCGGATCACACGTTGATAATATGACGGTGAACATTCCTAACAGTTTACTCTTAGGTTATCTGTCGACGATATAAAAACGATGAGGAAAATGTGACTGCACTTTTTTTAGGCAACCTATTTAAAGCAACCTTTTTGACCGCACGTTTTGGAGGCAACCCTATTTCAAACGAGTGGTTCTTGTTCCTCGCGTATTCAGATCTGGAGGGCGACAAGTCGCCCGCCGTCGCACCTCCTCGACACGCCCTACACTTCGCCCCCCCTCTCCTCGTCAGCGCAAACGATAGGCGTGACCAACGTACGTACATGCTTTGGCCTCAAGTGTCGGTGCGAGCTTATCATACCGACAAAGAACGCAACTCTTAGGAAACAGTGCGCGGCCTCTATCAATCCACGCACAGTCTATGTAACGCCTCGTATCACACGGGTGAAAACATATCCCACCGTACCACGCGGGTGATAATATAACACACCGTATCACACGGGTGATAATATAACACACCGTATCACACGGGTGATAAGACCACACACCGTATTACACGGGGGATAATATGACATACCGTACGTATCACAGGGGTGATAAGATAACACGCCGTATCACACGGGTGGTAAGATATCACAACCATATCACACGGGTGATAGGAAAGCACACGGTATCACACGGGTGATACAACAGCACACCGTATAGAATGGGCGATAAGATATCACACCGTACCACACGGGTGATAATATATCATACCGTCTCACACGGGTGATAAGATAACACACCGTATCACATGGGTTATAAAATAACACCCCCCCCTGGGATAATTTGAGAGCCCACTTTCGACGCGAGCTAAAAAGCAGTAGGGGAATACAGCAGTTTACCTACTAACAATATAGAGGTCCTCAAGTGAGTGAGCCTCAGAAAAAAAAAACATGGTGCACCTCTAGCTTACGCTAACACGTGTCTTCTCCAAAACCAGTATATCGGGCGCACATAACGGAAATAGTGGTTATGTGGGAAGATCTGGTCGACCTATTTTCGTAGTCACGTCGCTTGGTGTTTGCACCCTCTCCGGGGTTGTCGAGAAAATCAACTTGAACATTCGGTCAAGAGGGTGTGTTATCTTATCACCCCGTGTGATAAGGTATACCTGGTATATACTCTTAGCATACCCGGGTATCTACCCGAGTATTTACCCAAGTCTGACCAGCATCACCAGGTTTGGTACCCGGCTACCCCAGAGTATCCACCATTCTACAAACTACACACACTTCACAAGGAAAATGGTGACTTTAAGAAGACCTCGACGAGGTATTTTCATACCTAGACTGCACGGATCGCTCGGCGGGTGCACCTTCTCCGCTGTCGAGAAACCCAGCTTGAACATTCGCCCAAGGGGGTGTGTTATTTCATCCCCCTGTTTGATAATGTATACAACATTGGCTACTAGGATTTAGCGTAGCGCCCGGGCACGATTTCTGAATCCTGGTTAAGGTCTTTCCCCTCGTCGGCATTTTCTTTGCTCTTGATGACCTCCTCGTGTAGACGAAATATATACAACCTCGCAACGCATTGGTTGTTGTGTGTCGTTGTGTATCGCTTGTTAGGTTGCGGAGAGTGGACGAGTTTGTGCGTCTCCAGACGCTGCTGAGGATCGAGCAGGAAACGGAGCGAACAGAGCGCATCAAGGCAGAGAGGGAGTTCATCGTCGAACAGGCATGCTTGTGTGCTTTTCTGTGTGTATATTTGCATGATTCTACTTACCCCCCTGGGTCACGTGTCTTTGGGGGAGAGCATACTTGGGAGTTTGAGTCGAGAGCAATGCCGCGGTAAAAGCATCATGTTTTGGCTCAATATTTGTCACTGGGACCGATTGGGCTCCTCAAGCAAGCAACTACGGGATACCCGGTATACAGTATGATACCCCTAATATTGCAGTATGTTTGGTTTAGGACTACTGCAGCACTAAATAACTTCTTCGAAGTCATGTTTCGGATGATGTATTGAGCTCCTTGCGCGAGGGGCTAAACTAAATAATGCACTACCCCTACAAGGGCATTTCTCTCAAGTTTCTTTCGTAGGATCATCTATACCACTTTGGCCGGGAATACAAATGATACCCCGTACCCCCTAACCCGTGTCCCCTATCCCCTACCTCGTGCCCCCTTTTCCCTGCTCCTTATCCCCTTTCTCCTGCCCCTTGTCAACTATCCCCTGACGCTGTGTCCCCTATCCCCTATCCCCCTTATCCCTGCCGACAGCGCATTGCGGCGGCCAATGAGGTGATAAAAAAGAAGCACAGGATCAAGGAAGCCATGGAAAAGATGAGAGCCACGAACAACTTCCACAGCCTGGACGCTCTACTGTGAGATACACACAAAACACCCCTGCTTCTGCATCGATGCATGCCAGAGCGTTCATATGCCTCCACACCTACGATACGAAAACCCTGCCTTGAAATATCTAGACCTGAAATGGGCATCGATTATTATCTGTCCGAGGTTTACATTATTGCTATTACGGGGGACCATAGTGAATAGGATCTACCGCACGCACCTAAACTTAATTGTTTACCTATTTTTAAAAACAATACTTGGTCCTATTTTCTACGATCCCCCGTATCACTCGTCAATTATCTAGCCCCATATGGGGCTGCTGTACATTTGGGTTGAGCTGGGTTGAGCAGCGTACGTTTGCTTTTTTGGCTTCATCATATTCTGGTTTTGGACGAGGCGTCGAGAATCCTCCCTCATAAAGTAGAGCCCCCTCAAAAACGTTTTCATGCGTTGCAGTAGTGTCGTCGAGGCGTTACGGTTTTCCTTTCGAAAAGGCGATCCACTCCCCCCACCCGCCAGAAGAGTTGCGAGGCGGGGCAAGAGCCGTGTGTGTATGGTGTATCTATCGATGCCCGCCACGACAGGGCTGGCACCTACCACTCTGCCCAAAAATATCAGGACAGTTTGATCATTAATGTGTCATCCAAATGTTTCTTATTTTCAGGGACATGGTGGTATTTCATCCAAACTGTGCTTTGCTATTTCAGGGATACATTACGTAGTCCAATTTTATTAGGGTATGGTAACCACTTGGTTATAGTTTATGACATATATACCTGCAGTCGTAGGCCACCCAAACCCTGTCCTCGAGAAGGTCGAAATAGCAAACCGATGAACAATGCTCTGCGCTGGGTGCTTATCGAAACAAATTGTAAGAAGGCGCCAATGGTGTTCCAACGGCAAGGCATAGCCTCATAAGGCATGTTCCTTATGGGGTAGACTTCCTCAGTGCCCCGTCAGTCCAACCATTGTGTCGGCCAAACGAAGGTACATTACTACCCCTATCTGATATAGCACCCGTGTACGGGGTATACGTCTGACATGTTCCCCGCACGCATTAGTGAACGGCCCAAACTACAACATTACTATGTACAGAAGAGAGTGTAGAATTTGTGAGACGGCTCTTTCTGTTTTTGTGGTTTTCTTCTCTCGGAGTGCTTATGAGTGATTCACGTTGAAGGTCGCTCATGCTACACATCACGGATGATCATATTATTGGTAGTTGCCAGACTCAGCCTAGACTAATGCCCTTATGCTCATACTAACCGGTAGATGCTCGCTTGAGGAGTATACTATTACTCAGTCAGAAAGTATTGCCTCAGAAGGCAAAGACTAACTGCAACCCCTACCAGTATACGGTATACCGTGGGATGGGTCACTCGTATCCCTGTAACGTAGAAACGCGTCCACAAAATGATTTTCGTTTGTTCATCCTAAAGGGCGGTTTCTAGACCGTCGTACGGTCCCGTCGCCGCACAATAGCCCCACTTGAACGCAACCGTTCCTGATTCCCGCTGTGACAATGCCCCCATCCATTGCAGGGACGGCTTGGACAAGCGTAGGCGGAGATCGAAGGGAGTTCCAGAAGTGGAGGCGGTAGCGGGGTCCAGCCCGGTCCCTACCTGAAGCCCCCCCGCGCCACCGCCGCGCGCAGACTCTAGGGGGATACCGTCGCTACCGGTTATTGCCGACTACCGGTATTGGTGTTGTCGATGTCATCAACATCAGCACCTTCAATATTGTCGGTATCGGTATTGTCGGTATGATAAGGCCATTGTAGGTATCGGTGTTGAAGGTATCGTTAATATCGGCATCGTTTATTGCCGATATCGTTATCATCGGTATCGGTAGTGTCGATATCACTGTCGTCAGTATTTTATTGGTATTTGTCGACATCGTTGTGGTCGGCATCATCGACGTCGGTATCGATGTTTGTAAGTATCGTTGTCGTCGGTATTATTGCTGACGTCGTTGGCATCGGTATCGGTAGTGTCCCAATCATGAATGATCAGTATCGTTATGACCGGCTTTGATATTGTCGGTATCACTATCGTCCGTATCGTGTTGGTGTTATCGACTTCGATTTGGTCGGTATCATCATCATCGATATTGGTGTTTGTAGGTATCGTTATCGTTATCGTTATCGTTGTCGTGGGTATCGTTTATTTTTGATATCGTTAACACCGGTACAGGTATTGGTATTGCTATTGTTATCATTTTCTCCAGCATCGGCAATGCCGGTATCGGTATCGGTATCGATATTGTCGGTATCGTCATAGTAGGTATCGTTTTTATCGGTATTTTTGTCCCCTTGTCGATATATTTAGCGTCGATATCGGTGTTGCAGGTATCGCTATTGTCGACATTATCATCGTTGGTATCGATATGGTCAGTATCGTCGTAAACGTATCGATACGGTCATCACATTAGTACCCGTTCTGATATTCTCGATAACGGTGTCGTTGGTATCGGTATCATTGGTATCGATATTGTCAGTACCTTCGTCGTTGCTATCGATATTTTCGGTATCGTTATCGTCGTTGCCGGTATCGTTTTGGATGGTATCGACGTCGTCAGTATCGATCTCGCCAGTATATATATAGTCAGAATCGTTGTTATCGGCATGGTTCTCGTCGGTATGATATATTGCCGGTATCGTCATCGTTTGTATCGGCGTTGTCAGTATCGGTATCGATATCGGTATCGTTCGTGCAGTTATCGTCGGTATCGGTATAATCGGTGAAGTTGTCGTCGGTATGATAAAGTTCCGGTATCGTTATCGTTGGTGTCGCCACCGCTGATTTCGACGTTGTCAGTATCGTTATCGTCGGTATCGATATCTCCGGTGTCGACTATCTCCGGTATCGAGTTTGCCGGTATCGATACAGCGTTGGCATCTGTATCGTCAGTAGTCGTTACCATCGGCATCGTCAATGTCGACACCTTTATCGTCAGTATCGTTATCGCCGGTATCGGTAAGGGCGGTATCGTTCTTACGGTACCGTTGTCGCAGGACTGTAGATTCGCGTCACCCGTACCAGAGGAGTCATCGACAACTTGCATGTCTGATGAACACGGGGCTTAGCGTTAGTGCTCCGCTTACTGATAGCACACGAGAGTGTGTATTACAGCAGTACGACTACTATGTACATGTATGATCATGTATCTGAAGATTTTATTTATTACTCCATGTATTTGCCATCTGACGTTGAGCGGCGCTTGTTCCTATCATACCTAAACTGAACCAGAACCCAACGACTTCGAACATGGGAAATGCTATCAATCAGACTCGAACACTTGACAAAATGTTTCCAATGATGGTGCAGTCCCCCTTAAGGAATGACTCTACGGACGCCTAACCGACGATTCACCTAACGATTTTGAAACATTTTTTCACCGTCGTACGTACGTACGTGGTTGCTGTCGGTACCATTATCGTAAGCATCAAAAGGGCTGTCGAGTCGTGCCGTTAACTGCCACTCAGGAAACATGAAGTACGCCGAGAGCACGCCAACCACGTCACATAGAACCCCCGAAACACGGCGCATCGAAGACCAGCAATCAACCAATCAAGAAATAATGCTGAATATAAATGTCATTTTTTGCCTTTATCTCAATTTCAACCTGCCCATCGCTTTGGCGCAGTTTGCGTGCAGGCGGCGTGTTCATACTAGTAGCGTTGGGTATCGAACGATAATCGAGTTCGATACGATACCGACAAACACAAAAACTATTTCGATCGATCGGTACGCTTTCGATATTTGATGCATCCAAACTTTCGTTGACAATCTTAGATGAAGAGTACGGGGGCGCCAAGGGATGGAGGGCGACTCACGCTCGTTCGATACGACTAACGGTACAGCCACGGCTCCGCCCGTGGCGCTAGCCCTGCATTGCCCATATGAGTGTGTGGCAGTACTTACAGTGTGGCGTTGTGTACCACTCTGAACGGAATTGTAAAGAGCACCGTGCGGGGTGGTATCGATCCGCGGGGTGTCCGTTCTAGTCCCCGGGTTGTGGGGGTTATATATGTACGGAAGGACTCATGATCCGGAGATGGGGCCTTATCATCCCCGGGTCCGGTCGGACATCGATACCATGAGCGCCAGTCAAACCTGGAATCAGCCAGTGGGGTAGGGGTATCCACAAATAATGGGGCGGGATCGGCTCGGGGGATGACCGTTTTCGTTCCCGGGTTGTGGGAGATGTAGATGCACGGGAGGATGTCTGGTGCAGATATGCGACTTTCTCGTCCCTGGGTGTGGCAGCACCTAGCGATGTTGCCCCGAGGGGAAACTCTCGCCGAGCGCTGGTTTTATGAGCCCCAGCCAATAATAAATCAGCCCGTAAGGTTTAGGATTCCACACCGTGTGAAGCGGTGTCGACCCGGGGGATATCCGTTTTCATCCCCGAGTTGCTGGTTTTGTAGATGTATGGAAGGATGTTTGATCCGGGGATATTACCTTATCCTCCCCGGGTGCGGCGGGACATCGCCGTTGTTCTGAGAGACAACTCTCGCCTCGCGCTGGATCCTTGGGCGCCAGCAACTCATGAATAATAAATTAATTGCGGCCGGGGTTTCTACACACCTTGCGGGGCGGTATCGACCCGGGGGGTGTCCATTCTCGTCCCCGGGTTGTTGGAGTTGTACATGTATGGAATAGGTTTTGGTCCGGGTATGGGACCTTGTCGTCCCCGAGTGCGGCGGAACTTCGACCTTGAGCCTAACTACACTTGAAATCAGATAACTGAGGTTGGGTTTCCCACACCTTACGGGGTGGTATCGACGTGTGGAATGTCCGTTTTCGTCACCGGGTTGTTGGAGTTTTAGATGTGGCAGTTTTTTCTGATCCGGGGATGGGGCCTTATCCTGCCCGGGTGCTGCGGGGCCTTGAGGTTGTCCTAGGCGGCAACTCTCGACACGTGCAGGCGAGCTCCAGCCAGCAATCATCCGTTAGGGTTGGGGTTTCCACACCTTGCGAGGCGATATCGACTCGAGAGATGTCGGTGTTCGTACCCGGTTTGTTGAAGTTGTACTGTAGATGCATCGAAATAAGTTTAGTCCAGAGATAGGACCCTATTGTCCCCGTGCCGCTGGCTTCTTATGAGCCTCTTGAAACAATCAGTGATCAGTCGATGGGGGTGGGGTTTCCACACCGTGCGGGGCGGTGTCCACCAGGGAAATTGCAATTTTTGTCCCCGGTTGGTCACAGTAAGAGGTATGGAGGGATTTCAAATCCGGGGATGAGGCCTTATCCTCCCCTTGTGTGGTGAAACCTCGATGGTTCTACATTCTATTCGAGAAGTAACAATCTCCTAGAAAGAGCGAGCGGTCTCTGGCATGGTTTTGGACCAAAGTCGAGTCATCTGCCACATAATTACAAAGTAAAACAATAGGTCGCCAGCAGCTTGGCTGGCTATTAATAGATATCTGTCAGACTGACCAATTACTCCTTGTTGAACAGCAGCAGCAGTTTCATCCGATCTATTAGGCTGATTTCGCGCCTCTGTGTATACATTTCTGCCATCACACCAGTGGGCATGTATTCGGGTCCATATGCCAGGTCCGCCTGTCTGTGAGCTGGTGGTGGTGGTGGTGGTGGTGCTGTTGGTGTTGGTGTATTGGTGGTAGCTGCAAATTTTGCTGCTGCTTGTTCTGCTGTTGTTGATGGGGTGATGGTTGTTGGTTTCTGCATGGCATGCTTGCTGCTGCTGGAGCATCTCGTTGCATTGCATGTAGGAAGGCATTGTTTGCTGCAATCAGCCAATAGGCTTCGTGTTTATCAGTTTGAACAGTATATAGCCACAATTTGTTGAAAAATGGCTCGAATAATATCCAGTGCCCTCTGAAATCAATAATTATTTTTTGCGCAGTTGGTAGTCGGTAGAGGTCAATTCAAAATTGTCAGCGGCAGCAGAACAAGGCTGGCAATATCTCACCGCATTGCTATCCCGCGCGTAGCATATTGCCCAAGGGACTGTCGGCAATGCTCAGCACACGAAGGCCAGTACTCGGTGCGATGTGAGACGCATTGTCCCGATTGATGTGCGTCGCACTCTCTCTACCGATGTCGCGAGGCGGAAGTGAAACGCTCTGCAGCGCGAGCCTTGCGAGAACGCGATGACAGTACTCGGAGTGCGCTGTGATGTACCATGCTGAACGGAAATATAAGGACTATTGGTGAATAAATGTAGAGTTCAATTGGCCTTTACATTGCCGTCCGTTGTCACTGTTGCTGGGATTATGGCGATGCTCAGCACGCGACGGCCAGGACTCGGCCGGGCATGAGACCGGGCGTTCCACTTTTGTGGCACCCAGCCTCCCTATCTATGGGGCGAGGCCGGGCTGAAGCGCTCTGGACCGCGAGACCATGATTCCAGACAGACAGACTAACAGCATTGAATAATATAGATATATCGAAAGTTACACACGATATCCAACACATACATATGATAATACCACTATTCACCCGTCGTCAATCCTAAAATATCTCAGTACAAAAGCAAAAAATAACTCGAGAAGAAAAATGAACTTGCTGCTCTAGTCGTGGTGGCGTTGGGGAAAACAAGTGTCAAGCGCCAACAAACTTTGACGACACCCTTTTCACGGTGCGAACGCTTCGGTGTACAGCGTTTGACCTATATGGTTTCGGCGTACGGCTTTCGCCGTACCATATACGGTGTTTACCGTACGCGGTTTCGCCGTACGGCTTGTACCGTAGAATGTCATAGTACACCTGGTATTATGTTTTCGTGTCCCGTTTATACCGTCCTGAGTTTACTCACTCACGGCTTTCACCGTACATGGTTTCCGTGCGATTTTGTTACCGTGTCTATTTTACCGCCACCCTTCGGTCCATGCCGTGCTGCTATTACGCTTTTACCCCCCCCTCTGTTCCTGCCCACGTACGATGGAAACCCCAAGAGCCGTGCTACGTTGGAAGGAGTTGCCCCATTGAGTTTCGGGATAATCGCATGAGGAGCTCCCCTACCGCGCCCCATAGCGACTTCGATGTATGCCGCCATACCATAGGGGCTCCCGTATGTTTTCCTAGGCTCCTGTCTCGCTTGTAAATGCTTCACCGTACTGCGTTCACCGTCCCACGTTTCGTCGTACAGCTTTTGCCGTACCATATATTGTTTCCGTGTTTGTACGGTTTCTGCCGTCCTGACGTTTCTCACGGCTTAGACCGTACCTACAATGTTTTTCTTGCGAGTTTTACATTCTCGATTTCGCCTCTACCCTTCATTTGCCAGCTTGTTTCTGCTGCTACTCCCTCTCTGTTCCAGCCCACGTCCGATGGAAACCCCACGAGCCTTGCTACGTTAGACGCCTGCTTGTCATGCAACGGGAGACGGGGATAGAACGCCTGTCATAATGTCCACGCGACACCAAAACTGCCTACAAAACACATGCGCAAACGACGCTGTTAATAACAGCTGAAAGGAGGCCTTGAAGAAACACGCATACGTATGTGTGGAAAGCCTCCAGCGGCTTGTGTGACTTCTCGCCCCTATATTACAAGAATACTAACATAGAAAATGTGTGCCAGAATGTTCACACCCTACTACAACCGTCCGGTACAGGCGCAGAAGACGCTATGCTTCTCGAAGGAGTGTTCGAAAAACGCCAATATCTGTTTTGGGAAAACTCTCCAGCAGCCTGTGCGCCTGCTCGACCTGTAACATGAAACCGAAAACAAATGGGCGTGCCACAATTTCTACACTCCATAACAAGCTAGCACATGCCAGCATAACACGCTTTATTTGTCGCAGGAGGTTTTGAAAAACGCCCATACACATGTATGGAAACCCACCAGAGGCTCTATGCGCCTGATCGCCCGCAAAAAGGAAATACAGTATGAAAAACTGTGCCACAATGCCCACACACCACTACAAAATAACCGTCCAACGTAGGCCGACAACGCCCAGGAGGCAACAAAAACGCCAACACATTTGTGGAAACCCTCAGGCGGCTTACGCGCCTACTGCTCGCCTCGGCGTAAACAAACAGAGAAAACAAAGTAAATGTGTGCCATCCACTCACCAACACTAGTCATGCGCCAGAACGAGAACCCATACATTAAACAATATTGTGTTTTGTTCCATTCTAACTCTAGCGATAACCCGGGAGCGCGAACCTCGCGACGAGTCGAGAGGCGGTGGGGTGGGGGGTATGGCGGGTGGGGGCTCGAATGGGTAGAACACCCTCTTCATCGCCGCCTGCGCTATGGAAACACATAATCAAATTAGTTTGGGTGTTTCTACACGCAAAATATTTAGGCTATCTTACTACTCTCCCCACCCTAACCGAAAAACTGTACGTAGCAATACTTGTGTCGGCTTAAACGTTCCAACCTTGTTTGGGGATGCCCGAGAAACGTCTTACCTACCCCCCCGTTCGGTGTAATGCCATGCTATGCCAACCATTCTGTCTGCCGTTTCCTCCAGATGTCCCTTCCGCCTAATACCTTGGGGGGGGGGAGAAGGAGAAGAATACCCACCCCCCCAAAAACAACATGCTTTTTGTCTTGTCTTCCCCTGAAGGTCTTAAAAAACTTTACATACCATATCTCTCAGTCTGAAACGACAACCCCTAATATGGACCCGCTTCCTCCTCTCTCTCCGTCCCACCCCCCCCCACCCCAACACCCCTATAATAGTTTTGTTCCATGTCTAAGACGGTTTCATTCGGTTGGAGTATCTTCGACCAAATCACATAAGCTCGTACGAATCACTCTCGGACTAATTATTATGTTTCACCCCATTCATACGGGGAGGTGGCTCGACTGAGCGATCAGCGTTGCCCGAGTCCTTACCACTAGTCCGCTCAAGTAAGTATTCGCAAGCACGAAGCTCAGGGGGCCCCTGGGCGTATAAATCGGTGCCACTGGCCTTCTCCTAAACGGGAAACAGCTTCGCCGTGAGGCGGGTGTCTCCAACCGGCCCCCCAGCTCTATTATCCCAATTTTGTTTCCGCCTCCAGCCGCCGCCAACTTTCGATATCTCTGCTTCTGCTGCTACTACTCCTCTTTCTCTTCCTCCTATTCCCCATCCTCCTCGCCCCCCTCTTCCTCTACCTCTTCTTCCTCTTTCTTTTCTTGCTCCGTTTCTTCCTCCTCCCCCCCCCCCCTCCTCCTCCTCCTCTTCCTCCTCCTCTTATTTCTCCTTCTCCTCCTCCTCCTCCTCCGCCTCCTGCTATCGCAGCTGGCGCCACGGTCGTTATTAGTGCAAGGAGACCTCCTTGTCATGTCTTTCTGCCTCCAGTCGCTACCCATCTATCGCTATATCTGCTGGTGCTGCTGCTCCTTCTCGTCCTCTTCCCTCCCCCCCCGCCCCCTCCCCCCCTCCCCCCGCCCTGTCCTCCTGTTCCTCCTCCTCTTGCTCTTCCTCCTCGTCCGCCTTCCCGTTGCTGCTTCTCCTCTTGCTACTGTCGCTGCTGCTGCCTTCGAAAGGATTGAAAAATCCATATGCCTAATCTCCGCCTCTGGCCGACGCCCAACTGTCGTATAACATCTGCTGGTGTTGCTCTTCCTGCTTCTTCTCCTCCTCCTCCTCCTTCTCTTCTTCCTCCTCGGCCTCCTCCTCTTCCTCCTCCTCCTCCTTCTTCTCCTCTTCCTCTTCCTCCTCCTACCCCCCTCCTACCTCCTCCTCATCGTTCGTGCTCCTCGTCCCCCTGCTGCTGCTGCTCCCCCTTCTCCTGCTACTGCCGCCTTCGACACTCATGCAAGGGGACCTTCTCCCTAATATCTACCTCCGGCCGACGCCCAACTGTCGTATGATTTCTGCTCCTCTTGGTGCTCTTTTTTCTGCCCCTTCTCCTCCTTCTCCTCCTGCTCTTCCTCCTACTCCTCCTCCTCCTCCTCCTCCTCCTCCGCCTCCTCCTACCCTCCCCCCTCCTCTTGTCCTTCCCCTCGTCTTCGTTGTCTTCCTGCCGCTTATGTTGTCATCGAAGTTGATTCAGAGGGAGCTCTCTTCAAATATGTTGTTTGTTTTAACCGCCATCCGACTGTGGCCATACCTGCTGCTGCGTCTGCTCCTCCTCTTCCCCCCACCCCCTCCTCTTCCTTCTCCTCCTCTATGACATCCTGTTTCGCTTGCTGCTTCTGCTGCCACTATCGATGCTGTTGGAAACTGACCTCCGCCCTACACCATCTCCTTCCCCAGCCCCCCCCCTCCCAGCTGTTGCTATCCCTGTTGCTGCCACCGCTGCTGCTGTTGCTGTTCATGCTTCTGCGCCCCCCCCGCCTTTTCCTGCTGCTGCTGCCGGCGTCGATAGTGACGAAGGGGGACTTTCTCCCCACTCTGCTGCAGCCCTGCTTTCCTAAATCTACTATCACTGCTGCTGCTGCTGTTGCTACTCCACCTCCTCCCCCTGCTGCTGCCGTCGTCAATGGTAATGGGAAGGGACCCCCAGCCTACTCCGTTGCCGTCTCCAGCCACCAGCCATTTGCATCTGCCCCTGCTGCTGTTGTTGCTGCTTTCCCTGCTGCTGCTGCTTCTCCTCCTCCTCCTGTTGATGTCGTCGTCATCGAGGACGGTGGAGAGCGCGGGGAAGGATTGGCTGTGCTGGCAGAGCTTGGGGACCTCCTAAAGCCACGGAATGTTTTCACCCCGCGAGCCATGGAGGCAAGGCGGCCTAACGAGGTACCTTGACCACTACCGCCGCTACCGGTGCTAACGCCGTTACCATCGGAAGCTACAGTTGTCGCGGTGTTGATGTTGCTGTTGTTCTTGTTGGTGGTGGTGTCGGTGGTGGCGGCGGTATTGTTGTTGCTGCGATTGATGTTGGTGGTATTGGTGGTGGAAGTATTGTTGTTGATTCCATTGCTGCTGCCGTTGTTGTTCCTGTGAATACCGCTCCAGTTGTTGATGTTGTTGTTGCTGTTTTCGTTGTTGATGTTGCTGCCGTTGTTGTTGATCTGGTGGATGTTGTTGCTGTCACTGATGCTGCTGCTCCTATTGTTGTTGATGTTGCTGTTCCAAGTGGTGCTGTTGTTGCTGCCGTTGCCGTGGATGTTGTTTTTGCGGCTGCTACTGCTGCTGCTGTTGTTGTTGCTGCTCCCGTTGATTGCCGAGGCGAACGTCTTAGCCGCTTCCACCTGGGACTGCCACCTGTCCTGAGCGTGCTGGTGCGAGAGGAAAGTGTCCACGGCGGCTGCCCCGTGCAGACCCACCCCCCACGTATCCGACTGGGCGGGAGAGGACCCGGGAAAGTTCAGGAGGCGAAGCAAAAGGATAAAGTGAACGAGAGAGTTGAAGGGGGGGGCTCATTTGTTGCCTCCCCCAGTGATTCGACAAATGACTACGCATCCCATTCGAGACAGAACACAGCTCCTACTCTTATTAGAAGCCTTCAACATTTGGGAGTTCCTTTGTTTCTTTTCGGGGGGAGAGGGGTTTTGGAGAAATAGGGAAGTGGATGGCGTTATTGAACGAGGGGGGGGGGAGGAGTGGTAAAAAGGCAAGTGGGAGGTAAAAGGTGATATCGAAAAGGGGGTGGAGCGGGCGGGATTGTGTTGATGAAATAGGCGGGGGGGGGGGGGTTCGAGGAGGGATGAGATGGCATTATTGAAGGGGGAGGGGAACAAAACCTGTGGAAGACGCGGTAGGCATTCAAGCGCGCACCACTATCCGTACCGCTATCTGTACATCTAAGCGGGCATCCTATCAATACCACTGTCCCCGATTCTGTTACACTCTTGCCGATTTCGGCGACTTTAATCTTGACCACAAAGCCGTACCGTGGATTGGGGCTCGAATCAAAATCATTCGGAGAGTGCTAAGCGCGGATGGGGGTGGTGCGGGGTTTGTCGCCGATCATGCAGCGGCGGAGGCCTGCGGCGCCAAACAAAGGGAGGAGGAAATACATCGCGCGGCCTCCCCTAAGAGCAATGCCCTTGAAAGGGTGGTGTCTTAAAAATACCTGAGCTCCTCGCATGAGGGGCTCCCTATTTGTACCCGGAATACGACTTCGAAGAAGTTTGTTTTCACGCAACCCGACCAAGATTTTCTATACACTGTTAAAAAACATTGATATCCCTACAACAAAATGCCCTAGTAAAAGCGTCATACTTGAGGAGCTCGACCGAACGCATGCTACCTTGAGGTGGATATTGGTTTTGGGTGGTCACTCGACGAGATCTATTCCACACCCAGAAAAACAAAAGGTGCTACGTGCCCGATAAACAATACCACGGCTCACTGAAAGCAATCAACGAAACATATTGCAACACAACAATGAAATTCCGACGACGATTTTGGGTTAAGGTAAGGAGGCCCGTCGTTCAGAAAACGTTTCCGCCCAAAACCGGTACAGTACCTCTATACCGTGGGATGAGTCTCAAGAAATTCGTACTTTGCGCCACTCTCAAATAATTATGTGAGGTAAGGTGTGTCGCACGCTTACATCTCTACAAAAATGTTTTGTTTTGCATATACGTTTTTTTGTTCCAAGTCGGAGGAAATGTTTTGTTTTTTGCCGCCAATTTCGTAAATTATGTCGAGCTCTCTGCACTACATACACTACGTATGTACGAAAGTTGAGGAATACAGGTGGGTTGGTCACCTGCAGGCGGCCTTGTGTCTTCATGACCTCGAAGTACTCGATCACGCCCAGCCTGTCCATCGAGCTGCACCTCAAAGCTGCCATCATCATCTGTTGGGCGTTGACGGTGGTGGTCGTCGTTGGGATAAAATGGTAAGTGATAGCGATGGTTATGGTGGTGGACGGGAGGATGGTTAAAAACCGTCGTCGTGGTGTTGGCGGTGGTGAGGGTGGTAGTGGTGACGGTATTGGTTGTTAACGGTGGTGGCTATGAGAGGAGGGTTTCTGTACACACGATTTTGCATTCTCTGTACTGAATTCGACCAGAGTTGGTGTTTTGTTTTCACGGCCCCTCCAATACTCGGCGGGTTCCATGCTGTATCTTACCTGGTGTATGTCTTTTGAATGGGCCACACGACACTTTTTGTTTTCTACTTTATTGCGCGAGCCACGCAACATGTTGCCATGGTTGACATTCTGTATCTGACCTGGTATTTGTGTTCTCCCTAGCCTCGTCCGCGGAAGAGTCGCCGCAGACGTATCATAGCACCTGATACAATGTTTCTGGTATTTTGCTACACAATGTTTGGTCTTTTCGATACTTCATCCTTCAATGTTTCTCACATGAGCTCCCCTATATTTATCGCTTTCTGCCTACTTCGTACCTGGTACATGTTTTCTTCTGAAATGAGCAGCACAATACGTTGGTGTTTTCCATGCGTTATCCCAGTTATTTTCTCACATGAGCCCCCCCCCCAACATTTATCGCTTTCTATACTGTATCCTACATGTTTTGTTTGCATGAGCCACACAAGGAGTTGACACTTTTCATACTGTACCCTAATTGTTTTCCTACTAACCTCGGCTTTGACCTCCTCGCCCATGGACGAGTCGCCGCAGACGTAGGTATGGCAGGTGGGCTGCGACAGCAGTTCCCACACCGAGTCCTGCTGCTGGGCGACCAGGTGTTGCACGTAGGCCTTCAAAACAGACGGCGACAATTGGCATGGCAGACGTTTATCATCAACGAGCTTGAATTTGTGGGTGTCTTGCGTGGAGGGGTTGTTGCCATGTAAGCCTGCCAAGCATATATATATACCGGGTATAACTAAGGCATGGAAGGAGCGGGTGCACTTCATGTTCATGCATGGCCGTAGTCGTATGACCATAGACCCTCGCATTCCTACAATGCCGGGACGGAGCATGTCGGGTTTTCACCGACCAGGCAGACATTGCTAGCACCAAGCACGAAGTGCCGTGACGTGTTGGGCGAGCCGCATGAAGGGTGAGCTGCATTCTACTAAGAACCGCTTGTGAGGCGGACTCGCATATGGATGACGGCTTGAATTAGTTAATTAAATTTCTGGTGTGGCCACTCCCTGAGAGACAGCAATGGGAGCACTATGTAACTGCCTCGCGGGTGCCTTACCATATATACACTGCGTTATACAATCATTTCCCTTGTGCGTAGCAAAGGTTCTCCATCCCGCACAAATGATCTAATTCGATCGCCAGCTTTGGTGACCGCCAAAACATAAAATAATAAACGGTACCCTGGTTGTATAGCTCACGCAGCGAGAGGCGTGTTTTACAGCGTCGTCGCAACCGACGCCAACCCAACCTATAAATATAATATATTTATAGTGGGGGGGGGGGGGGTACATCAGGGACAAAATTGCAATGCTTACGAAAAAAGGGTAGGTCGGGAGTTCGTCAATTGCTTCATTTTGACGCTGGGTATGCGTCGCTTTCCTGCTCCTCCTCTTCTCGTTCACACTCGTCCTCGTTCTCCTCGCCCTCCTCGTCCTCGTCCTCCTCTCCCTCCCCCACCATTGCTTGCTCCTTCCCCTCCCATTGTTACTGCCCCCCCTCCTATTCCTCCTCATCTTACTCCTACTCCTCCGTCCCCCCCCCCCCTCGTTCTCCTTCTCCCTCACCCCCTCTTTCTCCTCTTCCCCCGCCTCTCACTCCTTTTGATCCCTCTAGTCCTCCTCTTTCTGCTAACAATCATACCGTACTATTAATACCTGCTACCGTTAGTATCCCTACACTTCTACTGATCACACCTTGTTTCCTTCCCTGGACATGGCGACGTGGAGGGTGGTGATAGTCCCATCCGTCTGCCACTGATGCAACTGCTCAGAGTACAAAAACTGGGTGAACATAAAAAGGACGAGAAAAAAGCGACAAGTTTGGAACACGCAAGAGAGCAGGGAAAAAAAACGATCACAACCAAACAGACAAGGAAATATTGATCGAAATGGCGAACACAAAGGTTTTAGCCGCCTTCACTCACAACAATAGCTGACGTAAAAATATTCTCAAGTATATATATTGATAGAAATATACGAGTATATATATATTGTTTGTTGTTTTCCTCCTCTAGGGAGAGAATGTTTATCGGTGATCAACGTCACAGCTCATCATAGCCGCGCACCGTCGGAAATAAAGTATACCTGGTAATAAAAGATGCATGTGACCTGGTTTGTTTCTGAAGCTCCTCACTTAAGGCACCCTACAATTGATGTTGGACAAACCTAAAAATGTTTCTCGATGAACAATCCCATATAGCCTAAGCATAAAATGAAAACAGATTGGGACGCAAATTTCCGACGATTTTTGGTTAACCCTTATAGGACTGGAGTTCCGTTTTGGGGACAAATTACTTAGAATTAGAGTGAATTGTCCCCACATCGGGACTGCAGTCCTAAATGGGTTAAGGAGTCCCTCCGTCCTTCAGAAAACGTTTCAGCCAAAATAAGGTATACCTCCATCGTAGCACGCGTTAAAAACACAGAGGGTACCCCGGGCGCGCCAGGACAATACTAGTACAGAGGCCAGTATCGCTGGATCCGCCTACACTAAACCACCCTATTTCTCGCACAGTAGAACAGAGAAAAGGCTAGGTTAGAGAGTTTTTATCGGCCTGTACCACACCTGTCTTAAAATCGGGGCACTTACTGTAAGCAGAATGACCCTTGCTACTATATTACGAGTACTATAGGGGGGTGTACGCCCATTTTCACACCCGCGTTTGGACGAAATTATACGGTAGCCTGCATGCAGGTGCACCATGATGTTTCTGAGGGTGGTCACTTGAGGACCTCCATACCTGCAGTAGTCAAGAACATTTTTTGGATGAAGCTAAAACTGCTATCATAGCGGATGAGCGATCCCATCGCTTACGAGTTTAACATTTAAAACAAATGCAACACGAGAGGACCGACCAGTTTGGCTATTTTTTACGAGTTGATGTGTCAACACCAGCAAGAGCAACAGCAAAATGAGCTGCCATCGCTGCTTCTGTTGTTGTGTTTCCTTCGATCTCAATGAAGGATCTCATGTTCGTACGTCCTTTTGTCACGTGCCCCCCCCCCCTCCTCCTCTCGGCCCCTCACCTCGGTAGAGTCTCGGCAGCCGAAATAGACGTGGCACGATGCGAGGGTCGCTCCTTGCCGAAGCGCCTGCGCTCTTGCCTGCAGGAAGGCCATCATCGGGCTGATGCCGGTCCCCGTGCCGACCTGCATTAATCCGTTTCGAAAACATATCAAGCACAATACGAAGTGTAATGTTTATGGAAGAGGGGTTTGCACATTCAAGTCCAAACATTGCTCCATAGGGGGTTCTCCCCTGAAAAGCTATCCACAAACAAATTCCATCTCATGTGCATTGCATACTGTTGTTTGCAAACCCATTACATTGGCTTGCATCAGATGAGTTTTGCATGCTGGTTTTCAAAGCCATTTGACTGGTTCGCATCCGATGTGGATTGTTGCATGTCCTTGCTTGCAAGCCCATTTGTTTTTTCGGTTTAAGCTTTCAACGTTTAGTGAAGTTATGGCGCTGGTGTGTGTTTTATGACTCGCCAAGGTGTTTTACATCCAAAAATATTCCAAGTAAGTTAGTTGGGATTACTTGGCCCTCCAACCAATACCAACTCAGACCCCTATCAGAAATATCGAAAACAAAACAGGGAAAACAAATACGGAACGAAGGCTGCTGATTATACAAATCTACCACCGTATTTTCCAACCGTTACACAACCGAACCGTGACTATACCAATGGATACATAATACGCGTAGTACAACCACCCGAACGGATAAAATTCGCACCACGACCCCCAACGGATATAATGCTCACCGTCACTATAACGACGGATATTATATGAACCATGCACCCCAACGGATATAGAAAGCACTCCGAATCTCAACGGATACAATGCGTACCATGGTCACGGGGCACGGGGGATATGGTCCGGTGGGGGAGCGAGACCCGGAAGGCCCGATCGTAACCTAGATAAGCTTGCCCATACCAACGGGTACAATACGCACCGAAACTATCAGCGGGTATAGCTCGCACCAAGATTGCGGGGCACACGAAGATAGTTTGGTGGGGGAGCGAAACTCGGAATAAAGCGAACGCAAACGAGATAATCTCGCCAAGCCCTTCCCTCGACAAAATGTGGCAGCACAGACTACTACACCAGCGGGTACGTATTCTTACGCAATATAACGATGCCCACGGCTATATACTACGCACCATGCCAACAGGTAACAAGACACTCCAAACCATACCAACGGATATGTTACGCAGCTTGACCACACAACCAGCGGGCGTATAATTCGCACTGTAGTGACTACCAACGGATATAACATTCGTCATGATTCCCAACGGATATATTACGCACCATGACAACGGGGCACGAGGAAAGATCGGTTGGGGAGCGGAACTCTGAAGGCCGGACCGCAACCCGGATGAGTTCGCCCGGCTTCTGCCTCGACAGGAAGTGGGAGCACAAACCCTCCCTCGTCGTGTTCGTGGTAGGGTTTTCCACCTACCGACCAGAACCGTAAAAAAGGAGGCGGTTGGGGGGCAGGGAAAGGGGGGGGGGTCAGAGTTACCCTGGGATGGTGATGTTTGTTACAAGCGAATAGTGTTGTCATAAAACAGTTACACAGTCGACCAATATAGGTATACATGAATAAGTGTAAGTTTACACGTTGATGAGGACACCGACGGCAATGGTTCGCATCTGTCGACTCTTCCCCCCTCCTCCCCCCCTCCCCCCCTCTCGAAAGCCACCACAGCATGGCCGATACCGTCTCCCCCGAATGTGAAAATAGTTGGTGCCTTGAACTACAGTACCAGTAGCATGAGTATCAACACTCATAGAAGGATTTAATTAACGTTTGGGCGTTGTGTCGTAGCTTTGTGAACGAGCGTAACCGGGGGTACACCAAAACCACTACCCCCCTCTTCCATTTTTGTTTTTCAACTTGAGAATTCCGACGGTGAGGTTTGCCTCTTCTCTTTTGCCGACGAGATCGGTGAGCTCCTTCCCGACCCCCCGACCCCGCCTCCAAAAATGTCACAGCAATATCGTACAAAATCAGTCACCCGTAAATCATGTTCCACCTTGAGAACGATCAGTCTGGATTGGACCTGGTTTCCCGAGGAGATCGGTGAGCCCCCCCCCTCCCCCCGAAAGTACAAAACGCCGCCAATGCATCGTACAAAACAACCACCCGTTTCTTTGTTCACCGTGAGACCGCCGATGGTAAGGTTTACCTGTCGAAGCTAGACGTCATTTTACGAGAAGAACGCCCCCCCCCACCTCCAAAAACACCACAAAAATATAACACAAAAACAATCACCCGTTTTAGTTTTTCACCTTGGGAACGCCGACCAACCCCTCCCCGCCCCCCCCTCCAAGACGCCAAAGCAATTATAGTACGAAACAACCACCCATTATCATTTTCCATTCGTGTCACCTTGAGAACGCCGACGGTAAGGCGTATCTGTCGCGGCTGGACCTCGCTTGCCGAGGAGATGGAGTAGTGTCGCGGTTTCATCAGGGGAAGGGTGACGATCAGGTCCTCCACCGAAAGCCTCGCTGATGGGAACTCCTGTAATTGACACATGTTTAAGACGGCAAGTGGGGCAATTGACAGAACAAAGAATATACAGAAGGACACATGCTACAGTAGAGGTGGTGCACAGTGCTTTTCTGAGGCTTCCTACTCGAGAAGTATATTAACCGTAAGTCAAACATTGATTTCGAAGGGAAATAGAAGGCCCATGCACAATTCCATGGTCTCAGTTTTCAAGGAAACTCAGCAGTGCAACACACTAACGAAATTCTGACGAATTTGGGTGAAGGGTGCCCGTCATTCAGCAGAAACGGTTTCAGCCAAAACGTGCTACCTTTGCCGCAGCACGCGTCAAAAGAGAGTGTTCCTTGTGTTGTGTTCCTACTTTCCGGGGATGTTTTTGTAGGTTATCGGCGTGGAAGACAACACCGGATAGATATGCTGCACATTTTCGGCCTACAAACGTACTTTTTTCATACACAAAGTTTTTGAGCTAGAATGTCGACCGATTATTTAAACGGTTCTACCTTATATTTAAAGCGTGGTGGGAAAAAACATGGGTTGCGGGAGAGTGATCGAACGCATTGCCAATGACACGGGCAACGGCATAAGCATCTTGCCACGGCAGGGGTACCACTTGTTTTGTCTCGGTGAGCTCGCGGGAGCAACTACCGGTTATATAGAACTACTCTGACCCGGAATATAGGCAACGTTCGTATAATAGTATTATATCAAAATGGTTCTTATGCTTCGGGTCAAATTGGTGTGACAATTTTACGAGTACAGCTCTTTGAGGATAGCCCATAGGAATGTTGGTCGGGTTTGCACAATCTCGTAGCTTTTTCGAAGTCATATTCTTGGGGGTGAAAGGCAATAATTCTCTCGTCTGCTGCACCACGGTCGAAGATCCTGACGCCTTTTCGAACGGATGGAAGCCGATCGCGGCACTATGTATCCAGTTTTTTTTCTCAATGTAGCCAGCGCGTAACCAAAGTCCTAACACACCTAACGCATGCTGCACTGTTTTTGGTTGGCGGCTTAGCTGGTTAGTGAGTTGGCTGACTGCTGAGTTGATTGGTTAGTTATTTTATTCATTGATTGGTGGGTTAGTTTATTGCATTGCTGAGTGATTGGTTGGTTGGTTGGTTTGTTGATTGATTGGTTGGTTGATTGATTGACTGATTGATAGATTGACTGATTGATTGATTGATT
This sequence comes from Saccharina japonica, assembly GCA_008828725.1. NCBI lineage: Eukaryota > Phaeophyceae > Laminariales > Laminariaceae > Saccharina > Saccharina japonica. The sequence goes on from MEHQ01002413.1 coordinate 109,798, forward strand.
GATTGATTGATTGATTGATGGATGAATGCATTGATTGGTTGAATAAATTGATTGATTGATTGGTTGACTGTTTGCTTAGATAATTGGTTTGTCAGATGGTTGATTGATGGGTCGAATGATCTCACCTTCAGGACGGACAGCACCGTGGTGTGCTTGTTCAGGAAGGCCTGTGCACGCAGAATCGAGGCCAAACAAGAAACGGGGCAACATATGAAATCCGTGCCTAGGTTTCCATTTCTTGTTTGCCTTGGATTTCTTCTCATTTCCGGGCGTGCCGGTCAACGTTGAAGCTGCGGTAGTCCAATAGTCTACTGTACGCCAATAAGCTACTGTAGTCCAATATACTACTGTAGTCCAATGGGTTTCCCTTGGTTCCCTTCTTTCTGGGAATGTTCATGAGTGGTCAACGTTGAAGGTCACGTTACGAAATCTGGGATGACAAACATGAAATATTTTGAATATCAGATCATATGAAAAACCTAATATCGAGACGCCGGTAAGGAATTGTTTATGCGCAAACGATACGAGTTGGTGTACGTCGTAAACGTAGCATGATAGTATAATCAGTACCCTAGTCGCACCATTCCACTCACCGTCTGGGCCTTGCCCCAGCAGTCCTTGTCTTCCTTCTCCAGGAGACTTTCCAGCCTGCGTTTGTCCTACATGGATTCAAGGATAAAGAAGCGAAATGAGGCGGGTTGGGGGAGGGCAGCGTTAGTCCCTGCATAAACATCGTAAACTACAACCAACTCGGAGTATTGGTCTTCCTTCTCCAGGAGACGTCCAAGCGTGTGCTTGTCCTGGGAAAAACAAAGTAGTTCAATGAGATATCGAGGGCTATTATAAGTAGAATGGTGACCATAACGGTATCAATAGAAGCAACAGCTCTAGTATCAGTATCCGTATCAGTGTAGCAATATACGTAGAAGTAGCTATATCTATAGCAGGAGCAGTAGCAATACCAAACACAGTACGGGGTAGCAGCGCCAACTCATGGACATAGTTGGGGGCACCCACCGAATCTTTAGAAGCCCTTCGAAGGACGAGACTGAGGAGAGGGGCGATCGGCTCCCTCGTTGACAGGTCGAGCTCGTGCACGAGCGCGCGGGCGATGGTCGTGGGAACCGGAAAATGAGACCTTCACGAAAAAGAACGAAAGAGGAAACGGAAACACAAAACAACGCAAGAGGGAACAGAGAGCGGAGGAGAAAAAGAAAGATAACGGGAAAATAACATACCAAAGGAACGAGAAAACATATAAAACGAGGAAGGAAACGGAAATGGGAAGGGGCAGGAAAGGGGAAAAGGGAGCGAGATAAATAAAAGAGGATATGGAGAGAGGGGGATGGGAAAAAGGAGAGGGAGAGGGAGAGGGAGAGGGAGAGGGAGAGGAAGAGGGAGGGGGAGCGGAAGGGAGAGTGGAAGAGGGAGAGGGAGAGGGAGAGAGAGAGAGACATAGGGCGGCGAAGAGAGGTGGGAGAGAGGCATGGGTGAAGGGAGAGGGACAGGGAGGTGGAGAGAGGGAGAGGTGAGAGGAGGAGAGTGAGAGGGAACGGGGAGGGAGAGGGGGGGGGGGGGGCAGGGTGAAGAGGGAAATGCGAAGGGAACGATATTAACGAAATACAGCATTAAAATGAGAAGGGGAAGTGAAAGGTACGAGGGTATGACACTTAAGAGAGGAAATCCAAAAGCTAAGCGAAGCAAGGTGAAGCAAAGGGTAAATCACGCCAACACGCATTCAAAACTAAACCAAGACCCACTGCGACTCAAGACAGCCAAACCCACCCGGGTCAGGAATTCGTTGAACTCACCTCCCGTTCCCAGTGACGGTTATCCACTGGGAATGCTTGGCACCGATCCACTTCAGGGTGCGCTCGACGAGGACGGGACTGTTGCTCGGCAGCACCGAGACATGGTCTCCGGTAAAGTACCTGTCGAGCCAACAGCGAAAAAACAAAGCGTCTGTACGGTGTGGTGCGCTATGCCATGGTATTTCATGGCATGGTGGGCTGTGGTATGGGATGGTATAGTATGGTGTGCATGCCATGGCATGACATTATATTATATGGCATGGTACGAGTCGGTCTGACCATACCGTATACTGCTCATAACTCACATCTGAGCGTACTGTGTTGTTTATTTGTTTTTGTTTTGCTATCATTTCGAAGATCCGACCATCTATCGTCGTCTCAGCAGCTGAAACGTGGCTGGAAAATTCATACTAAAAAATATTTACCGCGTGCACACCTCGGACAGATCATCTACAGATAGATCATCTACAGATAGATCATCTACAGATAGATCATCGACTCCCACCTCGTGATTAGATCTTTTGAATCATACTTCGTATATATATATATATATATGTATTCCCGAGCTTGTTGTATGATTTAACTCATGTTGCCAAGTGGGACCCACACAAGCAGCGTGGTCTTGCGCACGTTTTTCGGGATGGACCTGTACTATGCAGATCCCACACTAGCAATCTCTCACAACAACGGCGGTTGAGGCGCTAGATGATCTATCTGTAGATGATCTGTCGATAGCTAGATCATGATCGGTCCGAGGTATTCACTGCTATTCTCTCACGTGAGGTTCGGGTGCCGGGACAGGTCGATCTCCACACGTCGTGTCGATCTTTCATCCGTGGCTGGCTTAAGCAGCTCCTCGTTGCTGAGGAGGGGGCATAAGACGTAACCCTTCCGCACGAAGTTCTCCTTGTGCTTCATCGCCCTCTTCACCTGTAGTATGTCATGCACCAGGTGTGCGATATATATATATCACAGCATGTGTCAGATATCACATCAGATACGTAACACCAGGTTTATCATACCTGGATCATACGTTCCAGGTTATCAGGGTAAACCTTCGTTTAAATATGTAACACCGGGTGTATCGCCCTAATTGGCTAAACCATATCCTGCACCAGGAAGGTGATACATACCGGAAGGTGATACATACATCACAGCAGGCACTGGTACAATATATCACATCCGATACATATGACATCAGATGCAGCATACCTACAGCATCATACCAAAGTCATTCGGAGCTTTATCGTCCTCCTGCGGTTATACTTGTCTTCCACGTAACACATGCCGAACGATCTACCGGACACAAACCGAATACCGTTACATATATGTATACATGTTGATATCGACCACTCTATAATTACCTCGGTGCAGTCGGCTTCGAGAAAAGGACACCCGCGGCGCGACCTGTAACCGATAAAATGCCGAACGGTCGACCGAACATCGACCGACAGTTTCGACCGGACGATCCTTCACCGAACGATTGACCAGACGTCCAATATTGTACCAAACGCAGTCGCAACAATGCACAGCTAGATGTATACCTCCTTGAAATCGGGATGGAGGAAACGGACACCCCCCTTCGCCGCGATCCATTCCCAACCGAATACCAAACGATTGACCGAATACAGACGAAACGATCGATCGGATTATCCACCGGACAATCAATCAAACACCAGTTCACATACCAAACACTAGATCGAACATAGTTAACGATCGATCGACCACATACTGAACGTTCGACACACACGAATGTACATGTTTCCCCTTTTGCTGTTGTGGTTGAGCATACGGACACCTTCCTTTCGCCGCTACCTGAAACCGATCGTTTATCAAACGATAAGCCGAACAATCGACCGAAAAATTGACCGAACAATCGACCGGAATCGATTATAACGCCGAGCGGCCGACCGCAGCACACCGACGGAACGATCGACCGAAATGTTGACCGAGTGAAATACAAAACATAAACTATTGTTTCACCGAACAATCGACTGAACAGCTTTCACGATCGTCAAAACACAGACGTTCTCCGCAGCTTGCAAAGTTGAGTATCAACTACAGCACTTTAACTCACAGCTGACGTACTTATAATAATGATATTATGACGGGGCGATCGATATATATATACCCGTTACATGTTTACCTCTTTGCAGTCGGGGTCGAGGAACCGCACACCTCCCTTCGACTCGGCCTCCGTGTCCTCGACCTGCGCCGTAACAGCCGCCGTTGTCGGCCCTACTCCAAGCACGGGGTCCAGCAGACCCTAATAATAATGGTTTGAAACACACAGACGAACATAAATATCGCATGATAATTAAGTAGGAATACACGCACCATCAAATTAATATCAAAACAAGGTTACACGCTACTAATAAACAAAAACAAAACAGAAACTGGGCGCAATATGCATTGCCTATTCACCGGTCTACATGTTTTTAGGAGCTTGCACCTGGTTACTGACACTTGCACATAGTTCAACTGGTTTACACACCAGGGACTATTCACTGATAGTAAATTGTTAGTGGGGGTGAACATAATAAGTATATATTGCTGCTTTTTCGAAGATGGTATACTACCTGGTAAAATAAATAAAGTATACCAGGGTAACGTCAAATCGGAAGAACAAACCGAACACAACAGAAACAAGAACATCTCGAAACACAATATTAGAAACGAAACGACCAACCTCGAAGAAAGGTACGTATTCTAGGCAGAATGAAGCGAAAACAACACGAACAAGAACACACAAAAAGGAACGAACACAAGCTCCAGCGCGCAGAAGACCACAAATCACAAGAACAAATAATCTAAAAATCAAACAAATAGCACGATCACAAAACAGGAGAAACAGACGTACCAGAAGCACGAAGCCAATAGCCTTACGAACACTAGTAACATCCAACACAACACTAGTAGCATCAAACAAGAAAACGAGAAAAACACACACATATATTTACATACACCAGGTACATAAAACAATATGGACACGAACCTAACCAAGTTACGGCCGAAACGTCAAGAACACTAGTCGGGAAGCAAAACATCTGGCTTGTTATGGCGTGAGAAGGTAGAGAAGGGGTGTTCAAGGAGTCGGGGAGGAAGCATCCAACTTGCGGCGCCATACAGTAGTCGTAATAGTAGTACCGTATACCACGCCCAGTGATTAAATTCAGAGCCTAGTTTCCCCTAACACCAAGCGAGGCGCACACAACGAATACATAGCGGCATTGGGGAGATATCTTCGAGATATTAAACTAAGTAGCGGCATTGGGGAGATATCGTCGAGGTCTTGAAAACACGATCGGTAGTGGGGTGATATAGTCGAAATCTTGAAACAAATAGCGGGGAGATGCCATCGAGATCTTGAAACAAATAGCAGCATTATTGGGGAGATGTCGTCGAGATCTTGATACAAATAGCGGCATTGGAGAGATATCGTCGAGATCTTGAAAATGAATACCGGCATTGGGAAGATATCGTCAAGATCTTGAAATATATTGCGGCGTTTGCGAGATATCGTATAGGTATTAAAACATACAGCGGCATTGGGGAGAAACCGTCGCGATCTATGAAACATATAACGGCATTGGGGAGATATCGTCGAGATCTCGAAACAAACAGCGGCATTGGGGACACGTCGACGAGATCTTGGAAATAAATAGCGGCATTGGGGAGATGTCGTCGAGATCTTGAAACGCACACTTAGCGGCATTGGGGGGATATTGTCGAGACGTTGCCATATCGACACGTCGTTGTCGGTGTTAGCACTCTCCCCGTTGTCGATAACGTTAGTCGAAGGGGGTGTAATATCGGCATCACCCGGTGACACATGCTAAGTTAGGGGTATACACGGTACCTATTTGTCCTTGAGGGTGGTTTCTCGAGAAGCTCTAAACGTCATCAGAACCTTGTTGTTGTAAGAAACAATATGGGTGCAACCCGATTATCAATCTCATGGCCGAGGCATACGTAAACGACGCATGCTACGATAGAGGTGTGCCATGTTTTTTTCTGAGCTCCTCACTTAAGGAGCGCCATACATAAACGAAAAAAATGAGTTTGGAGGAAAATAAAAGTGCTGCCGGATGATAAATGTCATGACCGAGGTATACTCAGAAGAATTATTCGTCACAAAAACGAAAGTCGGACGAATTTAGGTTAAGGAGCCCGATCTTTCAGAAAACGATTCAGCCAAAAAGTGATACCTCTACCGTAGCACGCGTCAAACTCATAATTGAAAAAAAAACAGATTGCATTCTGATGATTTCGGGTCAAGAAGACCCGTCATTCAGAAACTAATTTTAACCAAAGCGTGCTACCTCTATCGGAGCACGGGCCGGTAGTACTTGTGGGATATAACTAATGACGGCACCTCAACCCGCACAATACACCCAGTAGGCCGAAACTACTGGAAACATGGCCCCACGCACTGCAACTAACCCGAGCACCCCCCCCGACCGACCGGCAAGGCACAAACAAACACACACACACATGACGATCACGTGCAAAACCTCTACGACCTGCGGTAGTCAGGGGTCACCCGGGATACATCCCCCGGTTTCCTACGTGGGTATGTATCTTATGACGGGTAATGATGACTAGATAATAAGTCAAGAAGACCCCTATCCAATTCCATACTCGCCTCCCCTCTGTCCCATCGCTCCGTCTCTGAAGGGATGCGTGGTCAACGGTCAAATGACTAAGGCAAGCAACTAATAAGTACGACCCCCCCCCCCCACCCCCCCGCGTCCCATCCAACTATACCCCCTCCAACATAAAACGCCCAAACAAGCCTCCAAACGCCTGAACAAGCCTGAAAGCGCCTACACAAGCCCCAACTGTTATAATTGTTTCCGCACCTGCCAGTCACGAACGGATTTTGCCTGACCTTCCAGCTCGTTGCCCAGCTGGATCTTGGCGAGGGGGGTAGCCCCGAGGCGCTGCCATAGGGCGTCCATCGTCTTGCCGGCCTTGCAGAAAGCCGGGTAGGCGGACGAGCCCAGCGCCATCAGCGAGTACCTGCAGGTTTCGATTTTCATGTTGAAGTTGGAAGTAAATGTGTGCGTTGGGTTCGAATTGAAGTGTACTTTGTACCTGCACGTTGTAGGTAAGGTTGAATAGCCAAACACATATTTCCGATACAAATGGCAATACAAATGGCCAGCAGGCATTGTCGAAGGGTGTTACACGTTTTTAGCCGACCTTGCGGAAGCCCTGTTAGGTGGACGGGGCCGGAGTCACCAGCGAGTACCTGCACTCTCGGTTTTATTGTTCAAGTTGAAGTTGACGTTCAGTGCATGCAAAGGATTTCATGTTGAAGATACATATCTATTTGCACGGTTAAGTTCAACTTGGGTTACAAGACATTCGTTTTTCAATATAAATTGCCTTGAGGCGTTACCAAAGGGTGTCCGTCGTCTTGCCGGTTTGGCGCAAGTGCGAGTAGGAGGATGATATCAGCGATATTAACGTAGAGAGTACCTGTACTATATTTTCCCATTTTTAACTTCAAGTTGAACGTAAACGCTGGAGTTGATGATTGACGTTGAAGTTGAATATATATATATATATAAGTTAACGTCTTGTTGGACGTTATGATGCCACATTTCGATTGCAAACACATTACGAATACATACCTCGCAGTACGAATCAGAAACCTATGTCGAGTCGGGGATCCATAATATAGTCACCAGTAGCGAGTCGGTCACAGCAACGCGACGAGGCACCACAGCAAGCGGTACAGCTGCGTCCAATGTCGGATACAGATATGTGCACAATCAAACTGTGGCTTCGTGGATGAACATTTTCACAACTGTGGGAAACACACCTATGCCACCTCCATCGAGGGGTATTATTATGTATAGCTACCTTGCAACACAGCAGCGGGGGTAATCGTCGCATCGATAACAGGGCAAGTGTGCATGTACAAACCGGTAGAACCATACGCAGTACAAAAACCTGTCTCCAGCTATATCCTAATCGCTCGCTCACCGTACACCCGTGAGAGCCCCTGGGCTGAGTCCTTTCGTTTTCTCGTAGAAACCCTTGGCACCGTTAGGCATCCCGCCGTCTCCGAAGGTGCTCATCACCACCAGCACGGCGTGGACGTCTGGGGCCGTCAGCTCCGAAAGGTCCATCCGGTCCAGAGGGGAAACCTTTTGAGGCGTTTCACGTTTGGGGTATGCTTCAGCTACAACATAACGTCTATATTTCGGTCGTCGAGTCGCGCTCGAATAATTTGACATCACATTAGTTTGTCACCAATAGCTTGATGCCAAAGTATTTCTTCATGTTGATGTGGAAAATAGGGTCTCGCCAAGCCGTGTCACAAGCCGTTCCGTGTCATTTAAAAGCAAACACGACCATGTATAATCGTGTCATACTCAATGCGAACTAACTTTAAATAAAAAAGGGCTCCAGTCACTACCAACCCGGCGTGGACCCCAGGGTCCATCAGCTCGAACGGATCAACACGCCTCAGAGGGGAAACCCAACTCACAAATCGGACATGTCATCATCCAGATAATGTAGAAGGCACGATCTACTGTAGGTCATCGCAATGGCATGATCTAGATCATCTAGGAGGCATGTCATACACAATCTAGGAGGCATGATCTAGATCACCCAAGAGGCATGGTAGGAGGCATAGTCTTGATCATTTACTGTAGGAGGCAGTTTTCTGGGACTCGCGACTTGAACGGATCCGGACTTTGCAAAACAAGGAAAGTACAACCATCCCATGGCGTTCGCATACAGGGGACAACATCGCCGAATAAAGAGTGACATTTCTGATCATATAGGGTTAAGGAACCCCCTTGTCATTCAGAAAAATGGTTTAACCAAAACGTGCTATATGTCCCTATCGTGAAACGGGTCTAGATCAAAACTTGCCCGCAGGATATGCTGTGCAGGATTTGTATAGTTCAGATAAGGATATGTACAAGTACAGATCCAAAGCAAGGAAACACGTGACGACTACTAGAGTTGATCATACGGATCACATGGTTTCCATCCCGGCAACACGAGCTAGATCATACAGATCAGGGGGGTGCCTTCCCTGAAGTATCTACATCGTGAAGCGAGGACCGATTATCTGTGGTCCGAGGTGTTGAACATTTGGAGGCGTGTTTCACGCCATGTCCGTCTATACACTTCCATGTTTCGAACGTCGCGGAGTGCTTCATACCAAATTTCTTGGAAAACCTTGATGCAAATAAGTCGTTCCACACTATATGAGACAATTTGGTGAGGGAGTCGTTCTACGATAGGAGGTGGTAGCCCCTAACCCGTCTATGTGCTACGCCTATAACACATATACTAGTACAACCAGTATAGGCCAGCGCCACCCGGGGAGAATAGGGCCCCATCTCCGGATAATAAAACAAAATTACACGTCTACAACTCCACCACACCGGGAACGAACATGGTGATCCCCGGGGTCGATTACACTGCGCACCCGGGTGTTGAAATACTACAGGTAAAAAAAACACATCCTACAACTAGCAAGCTGTGTAACCGGTAGTTGCACGCTTGTAGAGATCACCTGATCAGAACATATTGTTTCATAATTCAAAACTGCCGTGTTTTGGCACTACTTAGTCCTTCTCCCGAACTTTCGTAGGGCACCCCCTCCCGCCCACTCCACTTCCAATTCAAAACGCTTCTCTCTTCTCACATGGCAGGCGAACGATCGAAGCCTCTCAGCCGTCTGGTATGCATACCCCTCCGCCGTTCCTGTCTCCGAACCGTAGAGCACCAGCACGCGTTTCCGCGCTGCTTTACCGACCTCGGCGGAGCTTGAGCTAATGGGGGAGTGGGTAGAACGCTTAACAGCGTACATCTCCGCCTGCAATAGCATTGACATAAACACGGAAATAACATGAAGTTGTTAGCGGCGGTGGCAGTGGAAGCGGGGAAGGGGGCAGATAATCGGGAGGGCGATAAAGGGGGGAGGGAGGGTAGGGAGGTAGGGAGATATGCCAATGAAGGAAGATAAATACAGGGAGAGAGAGGGAGTGGGCGGATATAGGTAGGAGAGAGGGAGCCGGACTCTTAAACAGTATTTTTAATCACAGCATTTTGTTGGAGACTGTCTTGTGGTCACGTCTATACTACTGTAGACTAGGGAGATTCGTTCACGTAAAACGATACCAACAGCGACACAACAACGACAGGCTCACCTCGCCCCACCCCATCCGTCCATTTGAGAACTTTACAACTGCAACAACAAACCTCATCACCCCCCCCCCCCCCCCCCCCCCCCCCGCCCATTGAAAAATTTAAAACCCCAAAAAAAAACCCCCTCCCCCCCCCCCCCCCTACCCGCCCCATCTAACATCCCCCGTCCCCCCCCAATCCAATTTATCACGGCGCTAACCTGGTACACGAAGCGGGGGTCCTTGTTGAAGTGACGCATCTCGTGGTGAAAGACGCTTGTCAGCGATCCCCCAAGGGGGGGCACGATCCAGCTCCACTGCGCGGGGCACTCCCTCCCCTCCCTCTTCTCTCGGAGGTCGTGGGTCATGAACTGCTGGGAGGCGGTGTGGTGGTCCACGATCGAGGCCCCGTCTTTTCGGAAGGAGTGTATCACCTACCGTCGGTAGTGGTGGATAAAATATACGTCGGTATTTTGAGGTTTTAGGAGTGTCGGAAAAGTAACGCCATGAAATATCAATAATCGTTTGAGCGCTTGATGTGAAACAAACAGAATGGAGACTCCGGCCCTTCGGAAGGAGTGCATCACCTGTCGTCCGTTTTGGTGCATACACGTCGTTTGTTTGCGCGGTAAGACGTCGGTACATTGTTTAGCGTGGCACAACTGGAATGGAGGCTCCTTTCGTTCGGAAGGAGCGCACCACCTACCTTCGGTTTTTATGGATATATACGTATGTTTTGATGGATGTGTACGTCGGTTTTGGTGGTTAGACGTCGCTGAATTGATGCCATGGAATATCAATGCGTACCGGCATTCGTCTGATCGCGTATCGTGAAAACTACTCAAATGGAGACCACGTCCTTTTGGAAGGAGTGAATCACTTGCCGTCGGTTTTAGTTAATGAATGTTGCTTTTTCGTGATTGGCCGTTGGGTTTGGTGGTTTAAATCGATAAAATGACGCCAGGAAATAGCAATACTCGTCAGATCGTCAAGCTTAAAAACGACGAAACCAAATTGGTATATAAGCGTCGGAGTGCTTTTATTTGACGGTTCAAGTACCATACCACGCGTAAACAAAACGAACCAGAACAGAGAAACGACAATACCAGGTTGGAGCACATCATCGTTTTATGGTTACCCACCATGGAGGGAACGACTTGTCGCTATTTTGTTGTTGTGTTGATACGTCGGTTAAGGTGGTTGTACGTCGATTTGGTGTTTACCTCGATGTATCGGTTTGTTCGCTGGTCAGCCGGATATCTTGAGAGTTTAAAACCTGGCATGCCTTACTGAGCACGATGAAGTTCATGATTATCTTATCTGTATATCTATTAAACAATTCAATTAACATCAGCCGTGGAAATGGGATTTCGTCGAAGCTGGTCCGACGCATGCTACGATAGAGGTGCACCATGTTTTTTCTGAGCTCCTCACTTCAGGAGCGTCATAACTCACCGAAAAAATGATTTTGGAGGAAAATAAAAAGTGCTGCCGGATGCGAACTCTCATGACCGAAGTATTCTCTGAAACATTATTCGTCACAAACATGAAAGTCCGACGAATTTGGGTTAAGGAGCCCGATCGTTCAGAAAACGATTCAGTCAAACATTGCTACCTCTACCGTAGCACTAGTCGTCCTGACAAGCTGTGTGCGTTGCTTCAATCGCGCGTATGGATATGCACCCTATGAATAAAATCGGCAAGCTTACTGTTACAGGGAACCACAGAAAATACGACCTACGATGCACACAAAAGTCCATACATTTCCCTATTTCTACGAGCAATATCTGGTAGAAAATACGACCTACGATGCACACAAAAGTCCATACATTTCCCTATTTCTACGAACAATATCTGGTCGTATTTACTATGGTCCCCCCGTTATAATAGGTTCGTGAACTCACGGCGTAATTGAGCTCGAGGAACGTCCGATCCTTCCAGAAGGGGTCGGTGTCAGAAACCTTGATACCGAAGCTCTTCGCGATATCGTGGGACCGCCCGCACCTCCCGTCCTCCATTAGATCGCGCGCAAGCTGTGCCCACCGCGCCGACAAACATTGGGCGAAGTTGACAAACGTGAAAGGCGGAGGGGGGAGGGCGACGATCAAACACTATGTACTCTTGGGAATATGCGATGTTAAAGCACGATCACGACGATGGTTGTGGGTTTGTGTCATACTTGCAGAGCTTCGGAATATACCTACTAAGGCCAAAATAGAAGATCAAAACTACTGGACCTACTAAGGCCAAAACCAACAAAAGAAAATCGCTACTGGAATTAAGGTAGGGAGACTATTACGATGCCATATTTTTTGTCCCCCTCGTTTTGCGCGGGCGAGTGACTCTCTGTACCTTGGTACACAATGGATTTCAATTTCGTTTGTTTGAACAGGGTAGCAAACGTCCTCATGCCCGTAAATATCGCGAAAACGCTTAGGGCTTGACCTGCACTGACTGTACATAAGCCTAGATCTGACTCCAATTCCAAGTGTTTTGTGCCCAGAATAAGGCTGCAGTGGTCCCGTTGTAAGGACGCCTACACAGGTTAATGCTGCACATCGACAGGGTAGTTATCCATTCGGTCGGAGTGGCTCTCCGAGCGGCTGAAAAATAAGGACCGACAAGTGACAAGTGACACCCTTTCCCCTCCCCGTGTATTCGCCAGTCTCAAAATGAAAAAGTTAGTATCTTTCGTTGTTTCGTTGTCCCTCTTTTACCCACCTCACGATGTGCAGCATACACGTTAAAGTCAACTCCCCATGGGAAACAGCTACCGCGGGGGACCATAGTAAATAGGACCCACGGTACACACAAAAACATATATATATATATATTTCCCCATTGTCTATTTCACATGATTAGGTCCTATTTATGTTGATCCCCCGTCATAAAATGATCAGAAATAAATACGAGGGAAACCAGCCAAGGAACAATAGTGTACTATGCCCCCCCACCACCGTTGGTTGGTTGGTTAGTTTGTGGTTGTGGGAGGCGTGTTGTTTCTTCACCTCGGTGTTCATGAACCAACCATTGAAGGGGCAAGCCGTGTAGTCGATGCCTCCGAGATTCATCGTGAAGTCTGTCCAAAAGCAGGCGAGGAAGAGGAAACAAATTATCTCCAGTGTTAGGAAGGAAGTAGGAGCAGTTTGGGGTTCGACTCGTGCATATGTACGAGGTCTCCTCCCTGTTAATCTTTTCCAGTTTTCGGGGTTCTTCTTCTGGCCGTGTTTGTAATTTGCACGAAAACGCTTTTTTTTGCTGTTCAGATCTCTGGACAAGGCCGTTTTCACCGGTGTGTTCCCTTCTATCCCCCCGAAGCTGACCTTCATTGCTATCACTGCTCGTTGATTCGCATCGACCTTGGAACGCACACTGCGGTAGAGATGCACCATGTTTTCATGAGGTGCCTAACCTCGGGAGCTCTGTACATCGCTCCAAAAACTGAGTTTGATGGAAATATAGAATGGTATCCGATTAACAGTACTGGACACAACAAACGATATCGCAACACAGGAATAGCGTAAAAGTCCGACAAGTGTGGGCTAAGGAGCTCTATCATTCAAAAAATATTTCACGTAAAACGTGGTCCCTCCGTTGCAGCACGTGTTTTGGCTAGCTCATGCTGTCGCGGTTCCCAGGTTAAGGTGCGCTTAATGTTGATGCGCGCTCCCGCCGCTCGTAGACGGTTGGACGAAACACCAACGTTGTCGTCGGTTTCGGCCGCCACCTCTCGAGGTCCCCCGAAGGGGTTACCCCAACGAACATTTTGTACCACGATTGGGTTTCCAACAATAAGGCATTTCGTATTGTGTAGGTGCTCAGTTGAGAAGCTCCGTTTAGTCCAACCATTGTTTCCCCCCCCCCCAAAGGTACAGTATCCCTATCGTAACGTGCGTCAATGGTTCATCACTCAATGGTTGATCACTCACTGGTAATGGAAGGCACGGCTCCCCACTTGAGGCCTAGTTTCGCGAACTCAGGGTGGTTAGGGTGTTCCAGCATAACCTCCCTGAACAGGGGGGGGGGGTTAGGGGGCGGAGGGAAGTGTGACGGATGAGCGGAGGGGGGCAGTACTCAGTATCATGCATGGCCGTAGTCGTATGATCATTGACCCTCGCATCTCTACAATGCCGGGACGGGGCAGGGATGGTTCGAATCGTAGAATGCTGGCGGCAACAGTAAGGTGTAGCTGTAGGAAAGACAACAAAAAAATATCGCTTCAGTGGTTGCCACCGTTGCTACTGTCACACTGTCACCCCCTCCCGCTATACTTCGAGGTATTGGTGTTGGTGTAAAAGCAACTTCAGCTCTATTTCATCACCTAGCTGCGCTCGGAGCGACAGGTTGCATAATGTCATATCTCCCCGCCGTCTGTCTCCATCACGATCAGAATTGTGTCGAAACACCACTCGGGACACGGTGGCAGCCCCCACCTCAACCCCAACCCGAAACTGAATCCACATCCCAACTTAAAGTTCAACAAGCCGTGTTGTGGTATGAGTTGTTCTTTTAAGACCAAACATTTCTTGCCGACGGGCTTCGCAGCTGAGTATTGCACATAATACCCAATATGTTTGCATCCGATGTGTATGTATTGCACACTGCTATTTGCAAGATCACTTGCATGACGTATCGCACCAACCTAACATCCTCTAACTAGGTTATTAGGTGGCCTACTGCAGGTATAGAGATCCTACACTATAATGAAGTGAGGGGTCTCACAACAATAAAGTGCTACCCTTATGTGGCACACACGCTTCGTGAGATCTTAACGTCAAACATCACCTGGCGCACTCGGGAGGCACGTCGAACATCCGTATCTCGCCGTCGTCGGTCTCTAGCACGACCGGGAGCGTGTCGAACGGTCCCTTCGGCTCCGGAGCCGCCCACCCGTTGTCCAGCACCGCGTCCGTCAGAGCTAGGTTAGCCTTGTCACCCATTACGGATCCATCCGGCATTCGGTAAGCGGCATATCGAGTCTGTGGTTTTTGACGTGCGATGCATTGAGAGGATCGGTCAGACGAGGAGGCGGATATCGATACATATTATTAATATTATTTCACTTGCCTACCGACAATATGCAGGGAATTATTCATTGAGAATGGAAATGCTGACACGATCCGACGAAACACTCCCGCTCCCCGTTGTCCAGCATCGCCCCCGTCAGGGCCAAGTCGGTCTTGTCGACCACCATCGACCCCTCCGACATCAGGTTTGATGGCATACCCCTTTTGTTCATTTGCATTGTACTTTTGAAGATGAGTTTTTTTACCGTACGAGCCGTTGAGAATGACGTACATCAGAGAGTATCGGGAAAGCAATGGTGCAGGTGTCACTGCATACAGTAGTTATGCATTATACACGCACATCAAGTCTTCGGAGTATATCCGTGCCAGGTATGCATTCTATCAATGTCGTACTACAAAATTTGCTGTCGATCACTCCCGCCGGCTGGAAACGTCGCATATTTTGGTGTATTATCTTCGCGGTGGGCAGGTATTCGGAGGAGAGTTCGACAATACCGCATTCAATTTGGACGGAGCACGTTTCTGCAGTGTGGTGAACAGCAAAACTTCGACAAATGTATGTTCACCCCCCTAACTTGCACAATATGGGCATTAAAGCTCCTTGTGGGGACATTGCACAATATAGAGCACCATTGGGCGTACCGATTTTAGAGGTTGTCGACACCTTGCGGGGTTTGCTATGAAAGTGCATTGCTCAATGTCTCCACACGCAGTTTGTTTACGCGCCCACGTCGTGCAGGGGGGGGGGGACCTGTTCCCCCGACAATGCTCACTATTCATTTTGCGGCGTACCGAGTCCGACGCTAAATTATACCACAGCCGTGATTGCTTTCGTGTAGGCCGGATCACGGGGGGAAACACAAAGAGGGTTTCGGAAGGGTAATATATCTATATATTCCTCTGTCAGTATCTAACACAGAGCTCGTGAACCTATATATATATGTGCTGCGATGGGTATGTTCATCAGATGGAAGGATCTTGACACATGGTTGAATCTCGAATCAATATTGGGGGTTTACCCGGCGTTGACACTGCGTTGCCTGGGAAACTATATATATGGTATGAACTACCGTCGCCGGCATCGACTTTCCTTTGTCCTTTAAATGGCCGTGGCCCTTCAACGAGGATACAGACAAGCTTATGCCCTAGCCCCTGATGTCCACGAATCCTTGGGTCATTATCCCACACCGTCTCTCATTCTACTAGGAGAAACTCTGCAAATAATCGTTCGAAACGTTCTACAAACAGTAGCTATGATATGGTAATATGAAATGTCATAATATCTGTTTTATAAGCGGATGGTTAGATCAAGCCGGAAGTAAGTCATAAAGGGAGTTAGACTTCGTTGCTCGTAGGTTTTCCTTGTTTGTTTTTCTTGTTTCTGAGAATGTAAATGAGTGAACAAGGTTGAACCTTAGGCTGCACATAGTGGGATGGATAGGGCAATACAAATTCGAGCTCATGCTAAAAATAGTCGCATCGCAAGGGTAATAATATTGAAGTAGATAATAAAGTTACTCAAGAAATTCCCAGAAGGGGAATATATTTTGTGCATAGGTTTCTCCTGTGCTTTGGTTTCCCTTGGTTTTCGTCTTGCGGTCGATGTTTTTTGAGTGACGAACGTTGGAGCTACTGTAGACCAATAGTCAACTGTAGTCCAATACTCTACTGTACTCCAGTATTCTACTGTCGTTCAATAGTGTACTGTGGTTCTATAGGATTCCGTTGTGTTTTTTTCCCCTTGGTTTTCGTTTGGGGACGGCTTCAGAGTGACCAACATTGAAGCTCATGCTATGCATTGTTCGATAGAACTACAACAACAACAGCAACAACAACAATATAGATTACAAGCGTATCAATAAGGAACCGATCTCCTCGGCAACTAATGTACCTCGCAGCTGATTGTAAGCGGTAGAAGTTTAGGCTGCACTGCACATTGTCCGGACGGGAGGCAAGCATGCACACACAGCAGAGAACCGATCATCTCACCGTTACCCGGAGCTAACAGCCTATTGCGACGAAGATCATTACATACCTACATGACCTACGTACAGTTTTCCGGGTGCCATTCAGGTACTGCTACCGTGGCAGATACCTCTTGTAGAACATTTTTGTCGGGGGATGAGCTATGAGAGATTTCACACGAGCACGCTCGTGAACTGTCGAATGTTTTGCAAGCACACCGATCCAACAGGGCAAGCTTACCTGTACCTTCCCCGAACGACTTTATTCAAGCAAACAAACGAAACAAAACACACTCACCAACTGGGGGCTCCAGAATCGAGTGCCCATGCGCTCGCCCGGAGCCTGACGACGAAGGTTGGAGGAGTTTCATAGCGGCGTATAATCGGGAATGGGGACGGAAATAAGGAGGGGAAGGGGGTGGAGTTGATGAGGGTGGGGGAAGGCTGGGAAGGTGTAGGATGGGGGGGGGGGGGGTGGGGGGAAGACGCACAAGCGATCATGCGGTGGATTGCCACCATTCATGTCAGTGGGTAGACATGTGGGCTTTCAAGATTACGCAAGTTGATGAGGAGGGGATGGGGTTGATGGAGGGTGGAGGAAAGTTGGCAAGATAGAGGGGGGGTGAGGTGAACGGGCACAAGAGATCATGAGGTGGATTGCCGCCATTCATGTCAGTGTGTGTAGTCATGTGGGAGTTTGTTTGAGCAACTCGAAATTACTCGGAGTCTCAATTCGGGTGCCGTTTCCGGTCGGATATACCACTAGGAGTACTAAAGTACGGCTAACATACCACGGCGATGCCTTACGAGACATCATTTCCTGAGAGCATGACCCCATACATGGCAAATAAAAACAGTCAATCAGTGTTGTACGTGTAAGGGTTACTACTCGCGGATAGTATATGCCAAAACGACAAAAATACTACGCGACGACGACTACGTAACAGTTGTCCTGACGGAAACGGATGGCTTACCTGAGGCCTGAAGACGGTCATGACGGACTTGATGCTGAAAGGGTTGACCACGCAGCGGTGCCAGGTTCGAACACAACCGAGGAGGAAGACACGTCACAAGAGAGGCATAGGGGCGGGGGGGTTACTGGCGTCATGCATGGCCGTAGTCGTATGACCATGTACCCTGGAATCTCTTCAATGCCGCCGAGACGAAGGACGTCGGGTGTTCGCCGACTAGACAGAAATTGCGTGCACCAAACGCGAAGCGTGATGAGGTATTGGCCGAGTCGCATGAAGACGCATGCTACGATAGAGGTGCACCATGATTTTTCTGAGCTGTTCACTTAAGGAGCGTCATACTTCACCGAAAAAATTGTTTTGGAAGAAAATAAAAGTGCTAACGGATGAGAGATCCCATGTCCGAAGTGTACTCTGAAAAATCATTCGTCTCAAAAATGCAAGTACGACGAATTTGGGTTAAGGAGCCCGATCGTTCAGGAAACGATTCAGTTAAAAGTGCTACATCTACCGTAGCACGCGTCTGAAGGGTGAGTTGCATCCTTCGAAGAACCGATTGTGAAACGGACTTTCCAGTGTAAGGTTACAGCGTCAAATTCATTGATTTGTTTTTCTGGATAGGCCACGGGGAGGTGAGGGAGCACAGGGGGGTGGGGGGTGTAGATAAGTTCGGAGGTGACGTACGAGTAGAAACTTTGACAAGGATGATAATGAGAATGGGCGGGACGATAATGTAACGACTTACTGTAGTACCGGTACTCGTTACTTACTACTAGTACTAATGGTATAATGACTGACTAATAGTACTAACCAAATAATAATAGTGCGAATGACTTACTAATAGTACTAGCAGGTGACCAATAGTACCAATGACTTACTAGTACGTAGTGTTAATGACATGGAGATAGTACCAATGACTTACAAAGAGTACAAATGACTTTCCAACGGTACGAATGACTTACCAAGAGTACTAATGATAAAGTAATAGTACTGATGCCTTACTAATATTAATAGTACCAACAACTTACTAATAGTACTACAAAATGACACACTGAAAGTAACAACGACTTACTAGTAACTTGCTAATACTCCTAATTACTTACTAATAGTACTAATCTCATACTAACAATACCAGTTATTTCCTAATAGCGCTAATGACATACTAAAAGTTGCAATCACTTACCAAGAGCACTAATGACGTACTAATCATACTAATGACGTACTAGTAGAACCAATGGCTTACTATTAATAATAGTACCAAGGACCTACTAATAGAACCAAGGACTTTCTAATAGTACTAATGACTTACCTATCGTAGTACTATTCATAATAGAATACCTTTAGTACCAATGGCTTACCAATTGCACAAATGACTTACCACTAGTACCAATGACTTACCAATAGTACTAACGAGGTACTGATAGCACTTATGACTTGCAAACAGTACCAATGGCTTATTAAAAGTATTAATGACATATTAATAGTATCAATAACTTACTAATAGTGATAATGACCTACTAAAAGTACCAATGACTTACTAACAATGAGTAACAATTACTCTCTATTAGTACTATTAATAACGATATACTAATAGTACCAAAAACGAACTAATAGTACTAATGACATGCTAAAAGTACCAATGACTCACTAATAGTACTTATAATGACATACTACTCATTCAATGACCTGCTAAACGTACTAATGACTTGCCGATAATACCATTGACTTACTAATAGTACCATTGCATTACTAACTGTACCAATGACTTACTGATAGTATTAATGACTTACGAATAGGCTCAATTATATGGCAATAGTACCAATGACTTAGTAATAGTATAGAGCAGACTGGTGGGGTCACGTTTAGGTCATCGCTTGTTTACCCGCTGTGAGCCACACTTAGCCGATTGACTCCGCTGTTCCTGTGTCGACTTGAGCGTTTACGCTTTTTGGTTTCGCGGTACGTGCTTCCATCGGATCGTGTACTACGCTGCGCTAACAAAACATTTTCGAATCCAGTTTTGAGCAAGGGGCAACGCCACTCGCCTTGTGGTGGCCTATACCCGGTACTGACGCATGCAACGGTAGGGATGCACCATGTATGTTTTATGAGGATCCCTACTTGAGGAGGTATATACTAATACTAAGACCGAATATATTTTTGGAAGAAAGTGGACGTTATGTTTTTATGAGGATCCCTACTTGAGGAGGTATATACTAATACTAAGACCGAATCTATTGTTGGAAGAAAGTGGACGTGTTTCTCGATGGAGAATCCCATGGCCTAACTGTACAACAGTGAACATCATTGCAACGCAAAAGTCAAATGCCGACGATTTCGGGTAAAGAAGCCTCACCATTCCAGACGAACAAAAAAGAGGTTCAAAGTGGTATATGTGTCGTAGCACGCGGAATGCTACCTCTCTCTTGGCACGCGTCTAATGAAAATGACGATGGGACGCGTGCTACGGTAGAGGTAGCACTCTTTGGCCGAATCGTTTTCTGAACGGTCGGGCTCCTTAGCCCAGATTCGTCGGAGTTTCATTTGTGTGACGAATAACGTTTCAGAGTATACTTCGGTCAGGATATTTCGCATCCGGCAGCACTTTTAGTTTCCTCCAAATTCATTTTTTCGGTGAGGTATGCCGCTCCTTAAGTGAAGAGCTCATAAAAACAAACATGGTGCACCTCTATCGTAGCATGCGTCATGGCATCATAGCCTCGCTACCGTAGTACCAAGAGACGCACGCTACGAACGAGGTAGCACGTTTCGGCTGGAAAAATTCTGAACAAGGGGTGTCTCTCCTTAACCCAAAATCGTCGGCATTTCTTGTTTTTTTACTTACAGTAGGCGGCGGGGTTGTTCATCGCGTAGCGTTTAGCCTAGAGCTTATCTAGTGAGTCTGATCCTCAGAAAATTCTGTAACATGGTGCACCCCTTCCCTTACGTTAGCATGCGGCCAGCTGGCACCTCACGCGGGGAACCCCAGAAAATGCTACTGCCTCCACTGCGATTATTGTTATACCGATTACGGCCACTATCACCACCGTAATGTGAAACAACAGGCATATTATATAAGCAGTACAATACTTGGGTCCCTCGTAGTTGGAAAACAATTATTGTCTTGATTAATTAAACGAATAGCGTTATATCATATTGGTAGGTTTTGATGAATGTGCAACGGGGGCCGGGTGTCATAGAAGTGCAATAACTTGTTTCCGCAGGGTCATCTTTAAATACAAGTGTTCGGTTATTGTAGTATCACCTTCCGTCTCCCATGGCGAGTCGTTGGTGCTCCATGCACTCCGCAAACATCTCACCAAGGTCGGTCACGTGCCGCTTATCTCTAACCATGAGAGTGTTCCACGCGATCCTTCCGATGCACCTGTCACCCGATCCGACCCGACCCGACCCGACCAGACCCGCAGGGCAAAACAACACAAACACAGTAAGCAGACAAAATTTTGAACCTTTATTGAATTGACACCGGTGGCGTAGATTGGGGTTTCTCTCGGGCAAAAGGGGGCTAAATATTTGTCGGATCAGTTGTCACCTCAGGTAGCACTTCTAACATATGTATCAACACGGGTTCAATATATTGTTCACAGAAGAGGCTTGGGTAGGAGGGAAGGGGGGCGTTAGGAAGGGAGGGGGTGGAGCAGGGAATAACAAACATGGGGGGGGAGGGAGGGAACGGGGGCAACTAAAGGAGGGAAAGGAGTGGAGCGAAAATATAGGACGGAGTGGGAGATTATATGAAGGGAAGAGAAGAGGCGAGAGTGGGAGGGAGAGAAGGAGACAATAGAGCAGAATTAACTAAGAATGTTTGGAATACCCGGTGACGATAAATACTGGTCTACGAAGATTTGGGGTTTATATGGAGCGACGAGGCAATCTTATAAATGACTAATGTGTCCCCAGATACAGCCCGAAGCCAGTGGCTGGTTTTCCGTGGGCAGTCCGTGATGTTTGATATATTTATATGTCCCATGCATGTCTGGGGCCCGTGATAACATTATTCGACTCAATAATGTGTGTATGGAGGAGTCCGTGACATAATGACTCGAGACTCATGCGTGCCTGGCGTCCGTGATACCATGACACGGCTCGATTCACGTGTGTATGATGGAGTCCGGGAGACCTATGATACGAGACTGACGAATTTCTGGTGCCCGTGATCCTACGATGCGGCTCATGCATGTGTGTCTGGAGTTTGTGATATAGTTACACGGCTCGAACCTCGTTTCCTCTCTTGAACGGCACGTAGTCGAACGGGATGCCGTCACTATAGTAATACACGGTGGTCTAGTGGTTAGCCTTAACTACTATGAGCTTATGAGGACGGCTGTTCGAATCACGGCAGGTTCCTGAAACAAACAAACGAAAACGTTTACGTGCTATTTTCTCGTCGCGGAAAGACGAGAGCGCGACCTAGCCAAATTCAATGAAAATCGACAAGCAGTGGGAAAGCTGCATCTCTTTGCGCGATCAACACACAAGCAAGGCAACTGGAGGAAAGGCACCTGTAACCCCACTTGTGTCCAGGGACTTGGAAAGTAAAAGTGAGGGATAACACACAAAGACTAAACATATATTCACTAAAAGCTGGGAAGGGGGGAGGCGCGAGTGGAATGCTAATACGTCATTACTACAGTAGTGCCATACGTAGTAATATATACGGAATCTAAAATCTCACTTTGCGCTGTTTCGCCAGCAAACGCGTGCGCCGTGCACTAGCTCCTCCGCCGTGTGCGAGTAAGTTCCTCGATTCATCACCTCGCTGTAGATGGCGCCTGCATAC
The DNA here is from genome assembly GCA_008828725.1 of Saccharina japonica. Classification (NCBI taxonomy): domain Eukaryota; class Phaeophyceae; order Laminariales; family Laminariaceae; genus Saccharina; species Saccharina japonica. Next base: position 132,531 of record MEHQ01002413.1, read on the forward strand.
AAACGATCAGCGAGTCGACCAATCAATCGGTCCGTCACTCAATATTGCCAATAACTCCACTAGTCGACCCATCCATGAACCTATTCATGGATCAAAGAGTATCTCAGTCTACCAAACTATCCCACCAACTAATAAATGGGTCAACCTATCAGTGAATCCGTCAACAAGCCAATCACTAAATCCACCCATCAATCAACCAATCAGCCAATCAATCAATCCAACAATCAAGCAATGAATCAATCAATCTATCTATCTCTAAATCAATTGACCGATCAGTCAATTAACTCGTCCATGAATCAACCACAACATGAAGGCAACAAAGCGACTACAGTACTTACTATTTGTTGGCGAAGCAAATTGCCGATGGATCGATCAACCAATCAGAACGAAAACACCTCAACCTTCTTAAGAACCAAGACTATATATTTACCAGGTTGCAACCATTATATATATGTCAATCATACAAGCATCGTCCACCCATAAAAAACCAACCACAGAAACAAAACCGAGGGAAAAGAAGAAAGGAAATCTTCATGTATACCGATAGGTTTTGTGCGTGCTTCCCTCTTTTATCGAGCCCTAAGTCGTGTTTGTTGGAGTGGTATTGTACGAGGGATCAACTGTATAGCAGTAGTCCGTTATATGGTCGTACTACTAGTCTACTGCACAGGTGGCTGGAACCCCCCCACCCCCCTGCACGACATGGGCGTAAACAAAATATGGTTTCTTGTGGAGACATTGATCGATGTATCACACCATATTAGGCGTACCGTCATGACAAGGCTGTCAACGTCTAATAGTTGGGTTCGCTACAATGTGCTATGCCTCCAACGCAATGTGGAAACACACCCAAGAGGGGTTAACACCTCTTCATACGGCAATAGACTACTGCTACGACAGCACATTAATAGACTCCTACTAAAGGGCATACACTATACTGGCCCAACAACACCATTATTGCCCCCACAAGGACTGTTGCACGCCGATATTGTACACAAGGGCGGCGTCCCAGTCACCTGGCTATGTGTGTTGTTGTGTCAGTCTACCTTTTACCCGTGTAACCCTTCCGCGTCTTAGTGTACCAGTCGTAGGCTGTTGATGTATTGTCGTAGCAGTAGTCTACTGCCGGATTGTTGTACCAGTAGCCTACTACTGCTGTATTTCCCTCTTACCCTTTCGCGTCTTGGTGTACCCTTCATCCCAGCTCAGTTCGTGAGACGCCTGATCGATCCACTCGTAGGCCTTGGACACCAGCCGTTCTGCGTTGACCATCGGCAGCCGTACCTGACGCAGAACGATCGGGGTCATGGTTTAGAGCTTGGGTTTCCACACATCCACCGCAGGCGGGCGATTAATTCAACCGCCAAACGTCAATTAAACATAACACGTATGTACATACTCGACAATCAAGCAATTAACCTTCTCAACCCATCAATCACTCAATCAATACCCTTGTAGCCAATCAATCAACCAACCAATTATTCAGCCTATATGTGCCCCACCAGGCCCCGTTTCCTCGATCAATAAGCTAATCAGCTCAAACCAGTTCCAACAACATGAACGACCAAGCGGCATCAAACTATCGAAAGCAATCAAGTATTTCGACCACTACACCATGAAACAACTCAACCAGTCAACCAACAAACCACTCAACCGCCCAACCGCCCAACCGCCCAACCAACCAACCAACCGACTGCCGACCGACATAACAACCAACCAACCAACGGACGAACGGACCAACCAACCAACCAACCAAACAAACAAACAAACACCCAATCAAACAAACAAACATCCAACTAATCAACCAACCAACCAACAGCTAACAAACCAACCAACCAACCAACCAACCAACCGACCGACCGACCAACTAACGTTCCGATCAGCTCAACAACCAGCCAGCGAACCAACCAGCCGACCAGAACCAATCAACCAACCAGCTAACCATTTAGCCATCAACCAATCAACGAAACAACCCATACATCAACCAACCGATCGTCCAACCAAAAAAAACACCCACCCAAACCACTCACACACCGACACCCACCCACCGAACCAACAACCACCTAACCACATCCACCACCATCGAACTGACCTGCATTGCCGTGCGCTGCCAGGCCTGCCCCCAAAGTCTTCGAAGTTTGAGACACTCTCCCTCCGCCCCGCCAGGGGAAGCGGTGGTGGCGGCGGTAGCGGCGGAGCAGGACGAAAAGTCTGCCAACTTCTCTCCGAGAACCTCCATCAGCACCTAATCGACAAACAGGAACCATTCCCTGTTTTTGTATCAAGAGTTGGTGTTTCAAGTGTGTTCAATACGCCTTTCAGCGTGCTAAACGATTACTGGCACGTATATGTACTTTATACTCGTGTACAAATATTACGTACCATACATGTATCGTATTTGTTTCGTATTTACTCTATGTCCTTGGAAACGAATACAACAACACCTCGGCTGTAAGATCGGAACATCCCTCAAAACGTAGAAGATGAAGAAAACAAGTCTCCCAGCCTTCTCTCTAGAACCTCCATCGCCCCTGTTGGAGTTGCAACCTTTCGTCGTCAGACAACAAAGGTCAATGGTCCTCAGCAAATACCCAAGGTATACAATGTTTTACACTACAGTACAGTACAGTACAGTACACGTAGAGTTGTACCACGTTAGCGGTGCTAACATAAAATGGTTAACACGTCCCAAGCAGGACGAGCTCAGCATTAAGTGCAACCCTGGGTTTGACTTCAACCGCACTCTCAATATGAAGAACAATTCCATCGGTCAGACATTTATATTTAATAGGACTCGGTACTGTGCCAGGATCATCTGGCAGTGCACCGTAGAACCCCAACCAAGGTCGTACGTATATTTGGTAGATCTTCCTGTGACCCAAACAAGGGTGACAAAAACAAAAACAACACGAACACCGAGAACAAAAACGCCACCACGACAACGAAAACCAAACACGACAACATAACATCACCACCACCACCACCAATTTCAATGCCATCGCCTCCCATTACCTCACTGAGCTTATCGTGGGCGCTCGACGGGAGTCCAAGATCGGCGTGCGCGGCTCCGAGCTTCCGAATCGCGGGCATCATCTGCTCCGTCCAACGGCCGGGCATCGGGGTTGAGTCATGTCTATGTAGGGGTGGGGAGTACATGGTTTGGGTTGGAGTTGGGTGTATGGATTGACACATGCCACCTTAAGGTTGAGGTGCACAATTGTTCTCTGAGGTTTTGCACTCGAGGAGCTCGATACTAATAGCAAGTAATTATTACTCTAGCACGTCATCAGTACAACTACTGTAGCACGTCATCAGTACTATATGCAAGTCACTATTACTATTAGTAAGTCATTAACACAATTAGTACGTCACTAGTACTATACAAAAACCATTCGTTATACCACTAGCGAGTCACCCAAATACAGAGGTTTTAGAATCACTGAATCACTGAGAGTGCAACCAGACGAACACCCAATCCCATAGTAAGGACTAGGTATACGCAAACTCATACAGTACTCTTAAGACCAAAAAGGATGGTATTTCCCCGACGAGTTATGGGTTAAGGGGGCCCGTTATTCAGAAACTGGTTTCGCCAAAATAGCGTTACATATTTTTATCGTCGCACGGGTCGACTGGGCTGCTGGGGTATGGTTAGGGTTGACATTGTGGGTACAGAAGGTAAGGATTACATTGCGGATGGGTGCTACGATGTAGGTACCACTTTGTTTTTTGCCTTCCGAGCCAAATGCAAACATTTAAGACTGAGGTGCCTTCTCAGCTGAGAAACTACCCAACAAGGCGGATGCCTTCTGAGGCAAAAAAATCTGACTGGGGGGACTTCTCAGCCGAGGAACTTCTCGATACGGCCTATGCCTTATTACAATACGTTTCGAAAAATGTATATGCCCCCATGCGATTGCTCATCGAGTGAAGCGTGCCTTTGTTCATAAACAAAACGTCGTAGGTGATATCTACTAACAGAGCTCGTCAAGGGAATATTCTCAGAAAATTTCAGATGCACCCCTAGCACCCCTACCGTAGCGTCGGTCTGGGAAGGGGGGGTAGAGTGGAGCCGGGGGCGGGGGGGGGGGTGGACGTTAGGGGTCAAGATCGCGGATGGAGGTGAGCTGTGACGTCAGTGGGGCAAAGGGTGGGGAGGCCTCGGTTGTGATGGTTTACCCTATAGCATACGGTATAGCTTTACCCAACGACGCCTGATTGAAGAGGGTCCTCCCGACAATGTTCGGGATACATCACGCGCTGCTAGCTGCACCACCAATGACCGCTCCATATATATTGCCGCAAAAGACACCTTCTGCTCTCGTCAACTCCCTGCCCCCGCGGAAGAATCCCACGATACCGACCAAAACATGTTTTCAATATCGCCTTCTGTCCTTGTCAACTCCCTGCCTCCCGCCCGCCCCACGCGCTATGCGGAAGGGTCGCACGACACCGAACACAATGTGTTTTCAATCAAACGACACGAAAAGCGCTCCACAAAACACACATTGGTTCTTACCGTCCACATGTCCCCGAAGGACATGGCGACAATCTGGAGCAAGTCGGAGAGGCGCTTGGACAACGAGTCCATGTCGGCGCAACGGAAGAGCGGTACTATCTCGGGGTGGCGGGAGAAAAGTCTGGCGTACACTTCCACTCCGAGGGCCCACTTCGCGTTTGGGTTGTTGGAGTACAGGAGCCAAGACTTTGCGAGCTGGGAAGACGGTGCGAAATCGGGGTCAATGCAATTGTGATATTGAAACACGCATAGAGACAGAGGGGTGGGAAGAGTGTTGAAAAGTGTTGAGGGAATAGCAAGAGAAGACATGCAAATCTCAGACAAAGAAAGAGATGAACAAACAAGCAGACAGCGTAGACGAGTACAATCCAAGGAGGACTGCATAAGGCGTTCCGAACCGCGGCTAAAAACGTACGGGAGCCGTTGACCATTGAAGGATCTTATGAGAGAAGTGCACAACGAAGCCACAGTAGAAATAAGGGCGGTCGTCCGTCTCCTATAGGAGGCATGGGTGGCCAATGGTCAAATGGCTAAGGCAATCAACAAGCAGTATGCCCCCTACGGCCATGGGCCGTACGAGTGAACGTCCCCACCCACAGACTCACTCTCCGCCCCCTTCAACACCACCACTGCCACCATAACCACTACCAATACCCCCTTTGCCCCAAACCATCACGACCATCACTACCACTATAAAGTCCGCCACTACTGACACCACCCACCAGTTTAGCGTTAGACGAGTCCTCGTACACTTTATCCATGGCATTGATGGCAGCCACAGCCGGCGATACCACGTGCTGCGTGAAGAACCGATAAAGCGCGCTCTCCGTGCCCAGCTCCATGTTCTGCAGCTCATACGCCTCCATATACGGGGAACTCTTGAGGGAATCCATCCACAGGTCTCGAACCACCTCCCAATGTGTCAGGTGGAAACCTTGCTCTGCTAGGGCTTGGGTGTAGCCTCCGATTTCCTGTTAAAACGGTGGAATTGTTTCGTAGGGGTGGCGTGGTGATATTGCCGTTGTTGTCGTTGTTTTTTTTCGTATGGAACTATGAAAAAATAAATGAGAACAAAACAGAAAGCGCTACGTATGTATACAGCTAAAATGAATATGAACGTTGAAATTAAAAGGCATACGTTGTGCTAATAGCACATGTTCAGAACCGGGACACATAATCGCTTCGCACTTCATTGTCGAGGCCCTTCATTTAGGGTGGACGTGTTCTTGATCTAGATCCTCGAGTGGGAATATATGGATCTGCCGGCGCGGTGTGTGAACTGTTCGGGCCTAGGCGTGCAGCAAGAAGAGGCGTGCTACGAGAGGGGTGGCGTATTGCGGCAAACTAGTCCTGGCTGGCAAGGCTCACTTGCGCTAAACGCTATTCTTCGATATTTCCCGAGGCCATGGCATTTGCCACAGGTGCACCATGTTTTCCCCCTGAGGGTCGGTCACTTAAGAAGCTCTTAGTCAATAACAGATTGTGAAGGAAATCAAAAGTGCTACATATACGTATAGCCGATGAACAATAATCCCATTGTCTGAAGTGTAAACTTGAAAATATATTACAACATACGAAAATGAACTTCCGATGAATTTGGGTTAAAAAGCCCCCCCCCCCCCCCCCCCCCCCCCCAATAAAATATATTAATATAGTTAGTAAAAGGTTGGGTTGGCGTCGGTTGGCAACACGACGCTGGTAATTCACGCCACTCGCGCTGCGTAGCTCAGACAACACAGGGTCGCCGTTTGTTTTGTTTATCTTTTTGGTGCGGGTTACCAGAGCTGGAAGTCGAGCTAGATTTTTTCATTTGTGGGCGGGGGAGAAACCTTTGGTTCGCAGCACAAGGGGATATGGTGACGTACACGTAGTGTTAATGATGGTAAGGCGTCCCCGCGAGGCAGCTACATAGTTAAACGCCGATTCTGTCTGACGAATGGGCCACACCAAGAATTTAAATTAAGCTACCACTTGAAGCTGTCGTCCATATGCAAGTCGCGCTGGCAGAGGGCGGTTCTTAGCAGGACAGGGCTCACGGGCCTCCATGCGACTGCGGGGGCGGCGCATACCTGGCACGGCGTTGTGCGGCGCTTGTGGCAAGGCAATGTCTGCCTGGTTGGGTGAAACCGCAACGCGCTTCGCGTCCCGGCATTGTAGGGATGCCGAGGTCTATGGTCATTTGACTACGCCGTGCACAACATGAGTACACCCCCGCCCCGCCCCCCGTCACCGGCAGAAAAACGTTGCAGCAAACAAGTGCTACAACTCCATCGTAGCACACGTCATGACCAGGTTATCGGTGGCCTACTGCAGTATACATTTTATTTCCCCTAAATACGCTAATCTCCTTGCTCACGGATTTATAAGGTATAGCAGGTGGCACCCTCGACCGTGCATGAAACACAAGCCCTTAAATCGTAGGGACTAAAGCTCACATCCGGTCGTAGGGGAGGTTGGGGTGCACCGCCTGGTACGACGGGCTCCTGGAGATGTCTTCCCGTCGACAGGTCTAGGCGGACGCACGCGCTAGGCTCAGCATGCCCGTGGAGATCACGGCGCTGGCGAACACGTTACAAAGTTAGGGTCGTCTTGATTGTTGATTTCGCGGCCGAGATGTTGGTGGTCGCGCCATAAACAGGCAATACGAGATCAGAGTAACGACAAAGAAACGAAGAGAGCTTTGGGTAAACATATTAATCTCCTCACGAGGTAGTTCTTTGTCCTTGTAGGCTCATATCTTTGAAATGTTTATGGGCCGCTAGCGTTGAAACCGCTACTAGATCTGAGGCTACGACCCGACTATGCAGATATGTAGGAGGCGAGAGGAACACGAAGACGAATATAAACGAACAAGAGCGGGGGGGGGGGGGGGGGGGGGTGCGTATGTATACCTACGTGGTGCTGTCAGGTCGTTCAGGCACACACCATCAGTAGCTCGCTTGCTGCTCTTCCGTGATGGGGACGAGCGAGAGAACAAATACTAAACGTGTATCATGCCGTCGAGATACAGCTGTGGTTATTCGCGTGATGAGTTCGATGGCGCCGCTAACACGTCGGTGGATGAATGAGGGGATGGCACGATTTGAGTCCCTCACTGAAGAAACCCCTTCCATTCTGCCACCAAATATTAGGAGATCCTCCGGTTACAAACAATCGGCCCAAACGTACTCCTCTACCGGAATACGGCCCCTACCCTATCCTCCACACATCCTCTCCCTTCCGCTGACAAACCGTTCACCCCAAACGACTACCCTTTCGTCGCCGTAGCAACACTGTTATCCCCTATCCCCTTCATGTTCCTTCCCTTCAGGTCCCGCTTCCGGAAAATGAGGAGTCTCGCCGATTACGAACAGTTCGACCCAATCCAGAACACCCCCTCTACCGCAGCACGGCTGTTATCCCGTGTCCCTTCCTTTCCGAGCCACCATCATACACGAGGAGCCCCGCAAGTCACAAACGTTCCGGCCCAGACGCCCCCTTCTACGTCGTAGCTCGGCTTCCATCCCCTACCTCCTCCCTTGCCCACCGCCACCATAACCATCAGCCCACCTGCAGATTTGGCGTGAGATCGCCCAAGGTCTCGGGAAGGGAGGGGACGAGGAAGAAAAGCCTTTCCACGATGAACTCCAGCATTATGTCCAACCACGCAAGCACCTTGTTGTAACTGACGATATCAAAAATGAGCCGGGGGAGGGGCGGGGTTGTGGATATTACGCGTGCTTATTATGTAGGCGGCAGGAGGGGGTAGTACCATGAACGAGTAGGTTTACTGTAGGTTAAGTTTGACTGAATAAATACATTCGATGGGTATTAGAATGTTTGACTTTGTGACCTCCGTCGAGGGGTTGTGTTGGTGGGTGTTGGTATATGCAATTGTTTCTGCCGTAGTAGCCAGTAGCCTACTATCTCGTTAATCGGTATCAGAGTCGTCTACACCGGGTGGAGCAATGTGGTCGTGACGTTTAGGCCCCGCGTATTTATGCATCTGTGGTACCACTTTCAGGCTAGGATAGAGGTAGCGCGTTTCAACGAAATACTTATCTGAATGACCTATTAAAGCCTCCTTAACCCAATCCGTCCGAATACCACTTTTTTTCCCCGCAACGTCATTTTTGTATACGTAGCCTAGATCATGGGTTTTGTATAACCGGGTTGGGCGTTCATTTTTCTCTTAATCGGTTTTAGGTGGATATTGAGTGCTTCAAGTGGGCAGCCTCAGAGAACAACTGGTGCACCTCCACCTTAAGGTAGCATCTGTCTAGGAGGGCGCTTATGCCAACATCATTAGAAAGCCAATCAATCTTGTGTTTCAGTATAACGCTTGATATACCTAGGCGAAACTCGTAGTTGCTACCCACAGACCCACCCCCCGATATCCTCCATTGATGAACCGCTCCTTACCCCGCTCCCTTGGCGGAAACAAGAAGAGGATAAGACACTTAGAACGTCTCTAAATGAATATAGGGCAAAACGCAATGAGCGCCCGAATGTTGGATGTGTCTCTATTAGCAGCAGCAACGGTGCTCCGTCAATGATCAAATTACTAAAGCAAGCAATAAATGAGCACGCCGCCCACCCCCCGCCCAATTGAAGCCCCCATGTTAACCCACCTGTCCTTCACGATGACGACCTCGACGTCGGTAAGAGGGGAAGCGGGGCTCGCCGTCCCGTCCTGCGGGAAAAGAGTCGCCCGTCGACGTGCAGACTCGAGCCGGCTCAAGATCTTCACCTGCACCGATCCGTTCACCCATCCACATCAAAGATGAAATCACATCGCATCGTCATGGAATTGCGTTAAGATGCGTCGTTGCCACATCATACAGTAAATATATACACTTTATATATATCTTTTCACATTATATCACACTATTTGTACTACATCGCATGTTGCTGTGGAGTTGGTCTGGCTTGCTTGCGTCCTGTATGTCACTTCAAAGGCTCCAAGCCTTCTCGAGACCTTCGCCCGCCCGAACCATGCACATCAACGTACGACATCACACCACGCTGGTCCACATCGCATCTTTAAATTAGCAACATAATAGCGGGTTGCGCCATTGCCACGCCATATGATTCGTGCTACAGACGCATGCTACGATAGAGATGCACCATGTTTTTTTCTGAGCTCCTCACTTAAGGAGCGTCATACCCCACCGAAAAAAGGATTTTGGAGGAAAATGAAAGTGCTGCCGGATGAGCAATCGCATGACCGAAGTCAATTCTGAAACATATTTCGTCACAAGGATTAAAGTCCGACGAATTTGGGTTAAGGAGCCCGATCGTTCAGAAACTACTTCAGCCAAAACGTGCTACCTCTACCGTAGCACGCATCTTCAATAGAGGTATCACGTTTTGGCTGAAACGTTTGTCTGAGCGATCGGGCAGCTCTTCTTTTTGCGTTTCAATCTGTATTCAGAGTAGCTTGTTTGTCGGCTGGCACTTTGTTTGTCGGCTGGCACTTGTATCTTCCAAAATCCATTTCTTCGGTGAAGCATGGAGCTCCGTAAGTGAGGCGCTCAGAAAAATCATGGTGCACCTCTACTCTAGCCTTCGTCATATATACTACAGCATTGCATCGCTTTCAAAATATTCCATCGGGGACGCGTGCTATTAATGCTATAGAGCTATAAATAGCACTTTTGGGCTGAACTGTTTTTCTGAATCAATCGCGCTCCTTAAGGCCCGAATTAACGAGTATAAAATAAATTCAATTTGGAAAAAATAAAATTCAAATTCGCTTTTCATTGGTCAACACACGCACCAGCACCAAAGATTAGGATCTTGGGGTATAATCTTGGGTGGTGGTGCGGGTTCTGACCAATGAAAAGCGGATTTGATTAAAAAAAAATCCAAATTGATATTTTTTTTTCTTCGTTAAAACGGGCCCTTAACCCAAACTCGTCGGATTTTTTTTTTATGTTTTTTTCAGTGTCTGTTTTGACCATGGGATTATCCATCGGGTAGGACTTTTAGTTCCCGTCAAAAAATCAGCTTGTGGGGGAGGTATAGAGCTTCTCAAGTGATAAGTGACCACCCTTATAAGGCAAAAACATGGTGCACGTCTGCCTTAAGGTAGGATGCGTCGGTGCAACCACGTGGCACCTGGAAAATTCACCACGAAAGCCACTGTCCGAATATGTCTCGCGATGCGTTTATTCTCATTGAAATTACCGCACGGGAGATGATCATCTGCAAAGCATCCAAAGTAAGCCCGTACGAAGTACCAGGTGCCTCACACTAAGTGTTTAATATCTCAACACATTTCATGGACTAAAAGGCAAGGAACCAATAATGCAAGTCTGGAGAACATTATAACGTAAACAAGCATTCCATTGTTTGGTTTGACGTCTAACAATGTCAAGCATCCAAGCGTCGATTTACTCGTATACATCATGGGGATATAATCTTGTTAATTGTGATTTTTATGCATGTCATGCGGCATAAACGAGTCGTAGCATTGCGATGCCAAATTGAGTGGTATCGGGGGTTGTACGCAATCCACAACCCTGAATGTTTTGGACATTTCCGGGTATTTTTCTGATCTTCCACAATATTTGTTTTTTTAGGTTACTGCCACGGACGTTTCCATGCAAGTAAAATATACCCTCATGGAAGTTTGTTCACTTCTATGGAAGCAAAAATGTAAAACACTTCCATGGAAGTTGGATTATGCCACTTCCTCCTTGGAAGGTGATAACAGTTTCCACTATGGAAGCTTCCATCAACTTCAGTGGTAGCTTTCATAACTGTATATGCAAGCAAAACATGCACTTCCATAAAAGGTGGATTTACTCCCATCGAAGGTTTGTACGCTGGCATAGAATTTGACTCCATCGGATATTCCACCCCCGCCCGGCACCCTGCTCCCACTCAGTACCGTCACCCTGCAGCGAACCCTTCTCGTTTGCCACCCTGCTCCCGTCACCTTGCTCCCACTTACCACTCTGTACAGAAATTTAAGCACCGTTTTTACACGAATATGCAATAAAAATGGTGCTTATATTTCTGTACAAAGTGGTATAAGGTGAAGACATAATAGCCGTCCGCAGGAGCCGCCGGAGTCCCACCAGCCACCCCACCGGCCGTCCACAGTCAAGTCCATGTAAATAAAAGTAAAACTACTCCCATCGAAATAAAGTTTAGAAGAAAAGCTTTACTCCCATGCAAAAAAAACAGTGTCCATGGAAGTAAATCGTGTGTTCAGGTCTACTTACATCCACGTCCATGGAAGTAATGGAGTCTATGGAGGCTGGTGGATGTAATGGAAGTCAGTGGACCGTTTCTTGCAGAAGTTACTTGCAGCTTGAATACAAATCGTGAACGTAGGTGAGAGTCTGTAGGGGAATAGAGAAGCTCTGGGCAGCTTTCACCGAACGTGGTTCTGGAAGCTTTTTGAGGTGATGGAACTTAGTGGTAGTTTGTATTTCAACCAACAGCAGTGGACGTTTTCACGTACTTCGATGGAAGGAAATCAATAATACTTCCATGGAAGGTTTTACCTTCGACGGGCGCAATTTTTACTTCCATGGAAGAATGTGGAAACTTCCATGGAAGTGAAAACACAAAGATAGATCATGTTGTGGTCCCCGTTTTCACGGGGCTGACGACAAATGTGTGGAGTAGTGCCGGTTGCCAAAATATCGTGCCGGTATGGACGGCTGGCGCGTATCGGGTTTATGGAGGGACCACTACTACTACTACTACTACTACTACTACTACTACTACTACTACTACTACTACTACTACTACTACTACTACTACTACTACTACTACTACTACTGCTACTACTACTACTACTACTACTACTACTACTACTCCTACTATGCACCAGGTATAGGGGAAACTGGACAAATAAATAGAGTAATATACCACTACCTGGCAACTGTTATTTATATATACTTCGTATACATATAGGAAGTATACGTGGTATACTAGGATATACTCCGGAGTAGATACAACTATTGTATACACCAGGAATAAACAGGTGCGATGGAATTCTCGCCTGCTCGCGAACCTCGCAGCTCCTGGATGAAATCGCCCCCGGTCCAAACACCGCATCTGCCCCCCCCCGGCTTGCATCGGCCTCGAGCCTCATCTCCAAAACCACCGCCATGTCAGGGCAACGGTGCCAACCAGCCGGTACCGTTGCCACCGCGACATCGACGCCGGAGGTCTTGAAGAAATCAAGCGGCTGCATCGTCTTAGACTCTATCGTTTCGAACACGTCCTCTTCCCCTTCTGCTGCTGCTGCTTCATACGGGTCGGGGTCGCTGCTGGTGGTGCCACGCTCGTCACGTGCTAAGACCTGCCACAATACGAAGTATGGGGAACAAACCGTTACGTCATGTCGGATGGTGTGGTGCAATCTGGCAGCAGGACTGCAATACAAGGAGATGTACGAGAGTTGCCGACTACAGCTTGCTACGGCTACCCCCAAAATTGCTATCGTGCATGTCTACTTCATATTTTCCTTATTTATTTGATATTTCCATGCGCCGTGTGAGTGTCCCATGTTTCGTATGTTGTATGTACGTTTTGTGTGTGAGTTGCTACAGTATTTCGTATGGAGTCTGCATCTTTGGTTTGCAATGCACTGCCAAATCGATACACGTTCCCATGTCTTAAGTCAATCGAGTTTTGGGCTCCCTCTGTGCATTATGGGTTCCGTTTTACACACACAAGGTCTGAACAAGCGCTACACGTTCAAGCTTCAGCCCGCCTGTGCCCGTGGGTATGGCTGCGTGTATTGTCAGATGAGAAACCACATATAGTCGGTAGCCCTTTTTAAGGCACACCGCGACAAGGGAAAATGTCATATAAGATGCCTAACATTTCTGCACACCGTTTTAACCCACTCTCTGACTTGTTTTGGGAGCTGGTCCCAGCCCTTATATGGGATGCACTGCAATAGCGTCCCTTACAAGGGGCTACCTACTCTGCTGTGCATGCTCTCTTGTCTCGTGCTCGTCGACCAGATAGAACAAGAGAGAGAGGGAAAGATGCTTGCCGTCTCTTGAGGGTGGCTTATCAGCATGAACACAGAGACACTGACTGGGTGTAGTGCTGGAGGTCGAAGGACTTGGCTTCACACAGACGCTGCGTCTTATGTGCATAACACATAATAATTATCCTTGCTGCATAAATCTGTTTGCGATGTGTGACTTCCGTCTCTCGTACTGCAGTGCTTGTTCCTCTCCAGAATGAAGAATCGCCCCGGACTGTCTCTGTATGTAATGTGTGCATATAATCAGCACGAACTGACACTGCGTGTGCTGGGTGTCGACGGGGAGAAACCAAACGGTTGCCTGTGAAAGAACACACACGCCCTCACACACGCAACATAGATTCCGCGGCTTGAAAGAGCAAGCAAGCTGCCATACAGGGCATACCCTATCCAGAAGGCGGACACTGTGGCGTATCTATAAATGATTAAGTTGCCGTACTACGACTGCGAGGAGATATCTTTACCACGACGTGGGACCACAGTAACTAGAAGCCTACATATTTACCTATTTTTACTCTAACTATTTGGTCGTATTTGTTATGGTTCCCCGTGATAGCGCTTTTTTAAGACCGCACTCCACGTATCCATGTATCCTTCACTAATTCCAAGTAACATACCACCAAAGGCGGGAGTGCAGGCCTAGCGGGGTTAACCGTATTACTTGGAATATGTGTACTGTAGCATGTATTTGGATGTACAGCAGGGCCCAACTGGGAGAAACACGCACAGCAGTGGTCGGCGTTGTCCCTATTATTATCTGACAATGTGCTAATCTTAATTCAATCATAACTTGCATAATATACCCTGGAAGTTTTAAATTTATACCCGTGTCAATTATTCAGGTATGATTGATAGGTATATATGATTTAAATGCGAATGGTATGATTAAAATAAGACCTGCACAGTATCAGATAACAAATGGAATAATATTTATACATCTACTCAGCATACAACTGGTATATGCTTCACACCTCGGATAACATAACACTCGGATAACACTTATCTACGTTATGGGGCCTAACACAGGGACTTGGCAACGTACTAACATAGTGTTAACACTGGAGGGGCAATCACGGTAACGCGGTAACACAGTGTTAACACTGGAGGGGCAATCACGGTAACGCGGTAACATAGTGTTAACTGGAAACCCACGAACGTGCACACGCCTTAACGTTATGTTACACTGTGATCCGTCCTTCAACTGCCACTTTAGCATAGTGTTAGGCTCTGACCCAACACGTACATTATCACTCTGACATTCCCAGATCGATATTTGCAGATTTACTAACACGATAACATAATGTTACTGTCCACGGAGCGTTAGACATAACACACTAACTTTGTGTTACCCTTCGAATGAGTGTTAACGTTGGGTTACAAATAACACACTAACATAACACTAACATAGTGTCCAGCACTACTATTAATAACACTACGTTCTTCGGACCCCCAGTCTGATTGCCTTAAGGTCAGATAACGTAACCTTTAACATACGTTAGACACGTTACAGTCTTAGCCGGCCGATACGTAACACTATGTTAGGGTGTTAGCCTAAATACTGAGGTCTGCCTAACATTATGTTACGGTGTTACTGTCAGTAAATATATCTGATTTTAACATTATGTTACTACTGTGTTACCAGAAATATCAATCTGGGCGTAACATTATGTTACCGAGTTACCGTGGGCGCCGGAGTCAATCTAATGTAATGTTACGACATTACCCTTTGGGTCTTCCCACGCTCTAACATGTGTTACCTTTGTTAGGGGTAAAGCGGCGTCGCGGAGTAACATAATGTAGCCGTGTTATCCAATTTTGCTGACATCCTAGTAACACAGTAGTTACTAATGTAGTAATTTACTCGTAGTGGATATGAGGCGCGACATCAGTACCTGCAGTAGTCAAATCTGCAATGCATCACGCTAAGGGAATACTGATTGTGCTGAACCAACGCGAATGAACATCTACGTATACGTGCCGTTTGAGTTACTTATTTATATTTCGAGAACAAAATATCGTCAGCATACAGCAGCAGCAGAACAGCAGCATCAACAGCATGAATATAGGTCGATTTACGCTCGGCTTGTCGGTCTAACCCTAGAACCCTCTGTAAAAGTATTTAATGTATTGTGTGTCTCCTGGTTCCCCAAAGCGGTATTTATATTCGGCATAATTTGAAGACTAAAACTCTGCACCTGTGATTCGTACCTGTCCACAACAACAGATATTTTCGTAACATAGGTGCCACCACTCCTACTGCTGTAGGATATTTACAGCATCAGAGCTTCTTCGTCCCCTCATCAGTAGGAGGGTGGGCCTGGCCATACCTCGCTCGATACGGACTGCTGCTGCCGCTGCTACGGTAACATATAAGAATGTCAATGTTTTATTGACTATACATACTCTAACGTGTGTTAGGATATCCACAAGGAATTCCGCTAACACACTAACATACTCTAGTGTTATGTAAGCGTTTAATTGTCCATGGACGTTATCCGTCTGAAGTGCGCCAAGGTAGCAAGTAAGAATAAGGTAACATGCTAGCATAACTTTGCTCGCTACGGGCTGGTGTCGCTAATACGGTAACACAATGTTACGTAATATTGGTAATTCCGCTAACACACTAACACATAGTGTTATGTAAACGTTTATTGGATCATGTATGTACGTTATCCGTCTAAAGTGTGTTACGGCAGCAACTAAGAATTCCGCTAACACACTAACATAACGTTACTCGCTGCGGGCTGATATCGAAAACACAGTAACATAATGTTAACGCTTCATTGACCATGTACGTTATCCCTATATCGTGTGTTACGATGGCAACTAGGAATTTCGGTAACACACTAACATAGTGTTACTCGCTATGGGCTGCCTACTTTAACACCGTAACACTTATACTGCGGTCATCACGGGATCAAGGCAACACTCTAACATAATGCTACGCGATCGCCCGCCAAGATCGTAACGCACTAACACTACGTTATCACAAAATCCGGAATTTGGATAACGTAGTAACGCAATGTTACGATTTTTTCCGCTGGCGCGTAACATTAACATAAAACGTTAAGTGTTACGTTATCCGAGGTGTGATATGCTTATAACACCACCGCTACATCACGGAACCCAGGCAAGCTTTTGCTGACATATGCCTGCTACCACATATGCACAGGCGTTTAGGACGCAAGGGTACATACACACCTGCTGTGATTTCCTACAGCAGTCATTGGCTCCAAACCAAGGGTACCCCTGTGATTTCCTACAGCCGTCATTGGCTCAAAACCATGGGCGGTAACAAACGACCGAACACGGTGATTTTGGGAGCCCCGCGTCGAGATATTTCCGCAGATGTATGCATATATCGCGCGTTGTGTGCGCTCTCCTCAAGCCGTCGAGAAAGCCGGCTTGGAAATTAATCAGAGGGCGTGTGTGTTGTCTTATCACCCCATGTGATATTTCACGGTCGTCATATCCCCGTCTCGAAAGGGATGCGTGGTCAATGGTCAAATGACTAAGGCAAGCAACAAATGAATACGCCCCCCCCTCAAGGCGCTTCGCGCTTGGTACTAGCAATCAATATCTGCCTGGCCGGTGAAAACCGGACATGCTACGTCCCGGCATTGTAAGAATGCGAGGGTCTATGGTCACACGACTACGGCCATGCATGAATATCGAGTCCCCCCCCCCCATGCGTGTCAATGGTCAATGACTAAGGCAAGCAACAAATGAATACGCCCCCCCCCTCTCTCTATAACCCCCCCGCCCCCCCCCGCCTATAATATATTGATATATTTATAAGGTTGGGTTGGGTCGGTTGGCAACTGACGCTGGCAAAACAGCGCACTCGCTGCGTGAGCTAGACAACAGAGGTGCCTTTTTTCCTGTTATATTTTTTGTTGGCGTCACAAAGCTGGCGGTCATATATCATTTCTGCGGTGGAGAGACTTTGTTCCGCCACAAGGGCAATCGTCGTATCACTAGTGTTAATATTGGTAAGGCGTCGCGAGGAGTACATAGTAAAACCATTAGTGTCTCCGCTGAATGCACACAGAAATAAATTAGATACTCATTTGAAGCTGTCGCGCCATATGCAATTCCGCCTAGCAGCGGTTCTTAGCAGGATGCAGCTCACCCTCCATGCGACTCGCCATAACCCTCACGCGTTAGCGCTGTGCGGAAGCCAATGTTGCTCTTGGTTGTGAAAACCCAACGCGCTCCGTCCCGCATTGTAGGATGCGAGGGTTATGGTCATTATGACTTACGGCTGGCACAACATGAGTACACCCA
>MEHQ01002413.1:150354-406284 GCA_008828725.1 Saccharina japonica
CCCCCCCCCCCCCCCCCTCTCTCTATAACCCCCCCCGCCCCCCCCCGCTATAAATATATGATATATTTATAGGTTGGGTTGGTCGCGGTTGGCACGACGACGCTGCAAAACACGCCACTCGCTGCGTGAGCTAGACAACAGGTGCCCTTTTTTTTTGTTATTTTTTGTTGGCGTCACAAACTGGCGGTCGAGTAATATCATTTCTGCGGTGGAGAACCTTTGTTCCGGCACAAGGGGAATGGTCGTATCACGTAGCTGCTTAATATGCGTAAGGCCGTCCGACGACAGTACATAGTTACTAAACCCATTGCCTGTCTACCCGATACTGGCCACACCAAAATTAAATTAAACTCATTTGAAGCTGTCGCCCATATGCAAGTCCGCCTCAGCAGGCGCGACTTTAGGGCTCTCTTACGGACTGCAGGCGGCCGTGAGCGAACAGGCGCTCGCCCTCACATACCCTCCTCATGCGGACTCTGCACGCCCGAGACTACCCACGGCGTCTTCAGTTGTCGCACCGCACTCCGCGTTAGCGTGCCTTTCTTCGTGTGAGGCACTTCGTTTCAGCGCTCTCGGTCACCAAGCACGGGGTCCCTGGCGCGCTGGGGGTGCTGGGGCGCGACGGCTTGCGGTTGAAAAAGCCCCAACCGCGCTCCGTCGGTGGCATTGTAGGGCATGGCCGCCTGTGTAGCGGCAGCCTGCGACGGGCTGGTGGGCGGGGGGATGTCAGCGTCGCGTTCTCGCGCGGGGCGGTGGTCTGACATGGTCTCTTTCTAAGTCGGCCAGAACTCTCGCTACATTCCTTGTATGTGTAGGACGTCCCTCGGCGTGCCAGTTGCACCCACATCCGATCGACATGAGGCCGCGTCGGCCGTAACGGTTGCTCCCCATATTGCTATTGTTGGCACGGCGGAGGCTCGGTCGGGAGTCCTCGTGCCGCCTTGATTTGTCTAGCTCATATGTAAGCCTGAGACCCGCGCGACGTCGGCGTGGCAACAGAGACGCATGGCGCTGGTGCACGTTGGGGGGGCTACCACCGGGAGGCCAGCAGCGACCCGGACCCCCCGTCTGTAAGCGAGCCAGCAGCAGTCAGGAGGGTAAGGAGGCGTGTTGCGAAACGCGATAGAAGTTTCTTACTGTCTAGTGTCTCTGCGCTTAACCCGCTCTGATAGACGCATGCCAGCCCGCTGATCCCTTCTTAACAGAGCCTCCTGGCGTCATGTGGTGTCGCGACAGCGGTGCACAACGGGTACCCTGGTCTGGACGTGGCCTACATGGCCGTGGTTCTGAGATCGAGGCTCGAGGCCGATGCAAGGGGGCGGTGCGCCGATGCGGTGTTTGGACCGGGCGCGATTTCATCCAGAGCTGCGAGGCTTCGCGAGAAGGCTGAGAATTCCATCGCACGTGTATTCCTGGGATACATAGGTTGTATCTACTCCGGAGTATCTCCTGTATACACGCTATACCTTCCTATATGTATACGAATATATATAAATAACAGTTGCCAAGGTTAGTGTATATTCACTCTATTTATTTGTCAGTTTCCCTATACCTGGCTGCATTGGAGTAGTAATAGTAGAGTAGTAGTAAATAAGTAGTAGTTAGTATAGCAGTAATTTAGTAGTGAGTAGTGTAGTAGTAGTCTGGTCATCCATAAGACCCGATACGCGGCCAGCCGTCCATACCGGCCACGATCTTTTTGCAACGGCATACTCCACACATTTTGTCGCTCCTAGCCCGTTGAAACCGGGGCCACACATGATCTATCCCGCTGTGTTTTCACTTCCAGTGGAAGTTTCACATTCTTCCATGCCGAAGTAAAAATGCGCCCGGTCGGAAGGAAAAGCCCCCCCCCCCCCCCCCCCCGCCTATCTCTCACGAATTCTCCCTGTCCGTGTCTCTCTGTGGTGTGTGTATCAGCTCGAGAATACACTCTGCGACAGCTCTGTACGCCTCACCTGACACAACTCCTAAAATGTACCAGGTGTACCACAGCAATGCTATAATCGATGCGGCAACCGATATCTGATCTCCCTCTAGCTCCCATGTTCTTTAAGTCTGTTGTATGCCCACTTGCCTCGAGGGTGATGGTGTCACCCGCTGGTATCTCCAGCCATACCGTCCACTTGGGTGTCGCTTTCGGGGGGAGACGCTCGTTGTTTATGGCGACTTTGTACACCCACCCGGGGAGACATTGCTCAAGCTTCACCTGTTACGGGGGAACATAGGAATGTTGTTGTTGTTGTTGTTGTTGTTGTTGTTGGTACTGTTCTTCTTGATGTTGTCGTTGTTGTTGTTGGTGGTAGTCGTGGAGTTGTTGGTGGTGGTGTTGTTCTTATATTGACTTACCGCTACAATGCAGTCCGTGGTCAATAAAGCACAAACGTATTTAAGGCGTGTAGACATCGCGGGGTGCATTACATGGTGTTTGGGTTCATCGTGGGCTGTGATTACTATGACTGCCCCGTAATGACCGTACCACTAGACTAGTAGTATTGTTGATGGTGACGTTGATGTTGACAATCGGAAACAAGACGGGGTTGATGAAATGTTAAGTGCCTACTTACTGCAACTTTTACTTCGGGGTTGAATCGTACGACGAAGTATAATCATGCGGATGTGGAGAAAGCATTCAGGCTGTCGCTAGGGAATCGCGCCACAGGGTGTTTGTAACTATGAATCACTCATGTCAACAATAAGAGCTCGCATTCGCTTATAATTATTCGGGTTGTACAACGCATTAATATTTTTATAATTGTAATTATTATTTTTGCCATCCGACAATGAATTGTGGTATGGCAATACTAAATACATTTTTTTTATTTGCCTTCCGACAAGGTGCAGGGTATTATTCATTCAGAATTAAAAAGCTGACACAATTCCACGAATACCACCAATCTCATCCAACCAGTTTAGCAAAGAGACGTGCACTAGTAATAGCACATGTTTGTGCAGAGGGCTCCTTTGTTTCCGTGATTTTCTTTTTTCGGGGTGCCATTAAGTGTTCAGCGTCTAAAGCTTATGCTACGCATTGTAGGAGGCAAGGGTAACACTAATAGTATACATCACGTACCTGTTATGTATGTATGTAAAATACTGGCATCGTGTCGACTGGGTTGTAGTCGTGAGGAGTCTAAAATGACATTCTAAACGTGTTCCACGGGGCCTTCTAAAACCAGTACCCTTTTTCGTATGGTGTTCTGCATAACACACGAAAAAGCCAAACCCAACTGGGTGAAATCATATCGTTTTTGTTCATGATCGCAGATTGTAATCAACGTGAACCTCGTGTTGGTGATTGCGCCACCAAGCCTGCAACTGACCTCTCCGACTAAATGCATCCTCCCGGCTGTTTCCTCTTCGATTGTGCTTGTGCGAGGCGAATACATGCAACCAAAAAGGTATTACCATGACCGCGCCCCTTAGTGATTGACCCATCATTTTTATACCAACCATAACCAATCGCTTGCTTATTGTTTCTCTTTCCAATAATTGTCATCTGATGACATACTATCCACATTACGAAAGGAAACGTTTGAGGAACCTCATTACTTCAAATATGGAAGATGCTGTCTAAATAATTCACAAATTCATGCAGTCCTCCTCATGAACGACACTAATAATAGTACATACTCAACTAAATAGAACCTACGGTTAATACCAAAACCTATATATTTACCCATGTTTACTAACAGGATTTGGTCCTATTGAACGGTCCCCCGTAAAAACTAACTGCTATGCTGCTGTTGTTGTTGCTCGTTGTTTTTGATCGTGCCATCACGAGTCCAACCTCTCCGACTATTCCGGGGAGGGCATACTGTTTGTAGTATTATATCTATTCATTTACTCATTTCGTCCATCCCATTTATGACCTGCTTTGTTCGTAGCTCATATCTGGCGTCACATAGTAGGCTCCTCTTCCCCCTTCCCACTACGGCACATGCCTTGATTGCCACCGTGAAAATGTTTCAGCACATCCTTCCCTCGTCGAACCGGATCCCTCTACGGTCACCCACCCTATTTATTTATGATTATCCCTAGTAGCTAATCCCTAGCAATTGACGCGTCTCGCCTGCGGCTTGCTATCTATCTCCGGAGGTTCAAATAGCCAAACTTTAAACACGACCACGGCTTTCGTGAACACGATCACGGCTTTCGTGGATATCACTCCGACCCTAAATATAAGCACCATGCAATTACATGTGGAAATAAAGAGTTTCCTTACATTCCGGATCAGAGTGGTATTATACTTCGTATATTATATATAGTATTATGTTGGAGTGTAAGAGTGAGTTAAACTTATTAATTAACTCAATAGGCTATTTATAGTGATACCTATATTACCAGACACATGGGATGATATGTACCAGCCATATCATGCTGACTCCGTTTACCATCTGACAACGTGCAGCTCTAGTGCAGTCACAATACTTTATTAACCATACCTGAATATTTGACAAAATTATACTAATAATGCTGCTATCCTAGAATACCTTGACGTGGTATATTACTGTAGTACATACTTTAAATGTGAGTTCGACGGATGGAGTACGTAGTTGGTACGCAACGTTTCAGGCTGCGCGGTTTAGCAATAATATGACACATGTCGCATAATTCAATGAATTCATAACTCTGTATGCATGATGATTATATACTTTTTAGTATTGAAATCACCAGCCTAACATCTCCCACTCACTGTTAATAAAAGCTTCTTCCGGGCCCCCCCCCCCCCGCCTTTATCGATCCAGTTCTAAAACCAATACGTACCAATTTTGTATGGCATTTTGTCTAGAAATAAAGCGCACTAAAGACAATATAGCTACTACTTTACAGTAGTAAAATAAATCAACTACGTAGTCTCGGCTTACTTAGTTCGATTCTGATTGAACTACAGCAGTATCGACATTATTGACAAATGTTAGTGTTCTCATAATTTAACCGTTCTCATAATTCAATATTTATTCAAATCCCAACTGACTGTATGATGATTGTTAATCTCCATGTTCGCCATCACGATTTTAACCTCTCCCATTCCAAGCTTCTTCCGGACTGCGCCCCCCCCCCCCCCCCCCTCCCCTTATATATTAGAGCCTGGTATCACTATAGGGGTACCCTATATATACCCCCTATACGATATGACATCTCCATACGAAGTACTTTCGTAGTCATGTTTTTTTGGCCGGAATGTGATAAATATACCATATAGTATAACATCGCTATATATAGGGGCTTCCAGCCATATAGGCCTATATCGCGATTCTTATATTTCGTATATGATATATACGACCGCTATGAAGTAATATATAGGCCTATATATATGGTGATAAAAGTCGATATATCGGCCTTTATAAGATCATGTAAGTTGATATATCTGCCGATATTAGGTGAAATACGTGATATAGGCCATCCCGATATAGGCTACGGGCGTACCAAGGTATATCACATTGTACGTGCTGTCTTGACGATGTATCTGTATCTTTCGGATGGCATATATTTGGTGGAATATATCGCTGTACGTGTGATATGACACTATACGTGTGGGTACGACGCGTGGCGCACATATGATGTACCAGGGGTATACAACAAGGAGACTAACCGGGCACCAGGGCTTCCTGTGCGATAGATAGCGCCTCGGGCGGTTTTGATCCGCGATGAGCGAGAAAGTACCTAGTAACCCCGGCTTCCTCGGCCGCTTCGGAGCGCGATGTTTCGGGGGCAGGGCACACCATCACTGAGAAACGTTCAAGTCTGAAATACGAGAACGCCGACAACATAATTTTCCCATACTCTAACCGGCACCTACCTGTGGTAGTGCAGCCAACGACGGCTTTGTTCGATACGTACACATACTGTAGTATATGTATGTATGGGGTCGACAATAGCGCACGAAATCGATATACGAAGTATATGGGTCAGATAGCGAGTGATATATCACATTATATCAGTTATATGATATAGCACATGATGTACAGGGTATATCACATGATATATGTATGATATCACATTATATATCATATACTTTGCATATACCACATTTCATAAGGGTATATCGAAAAACGCCGGGGTATATGGACATGACTAAAATGTATAAACTTAAAGTACTTTCCATGTTTTTTGAGGGGGTATATATACATATCATATACCCCCCGATTTTTAGGGTATACCAGGCTCTGTATACTATACATCACGCCCATTATAAAGCCTATACAATGTCTTGAATGTCGTTCAGTATTGCACACTAAAAAAAGCCATGCACCTAAACTAATCAACTGACCACGGCCTTCGTTGTTGGATCTTTTAAAACAAAGATGTGTCCGCATAATTTATCCAACGCACAACTGACTAACATATACTCGTACCTGGTATCTATTAATATCGAATAGTGCCCTCGACAGTGTAACCTCTCCCACTCTAGAAGCTTTAAAGTACGTCCGAGCTTCCTCCCACTCATGGTACCCGTTCCAAAGTCCCCACATATGTTGTATGGCGTTCAGTATAACACACACCAAAACAAAAGCCGTACCGCTAAACCAATAAACTGTTCACGGCCTTCTTCGTGATTTGATCATGATTGTATAATTATCAATAAAATAACTTTTGCATAAAATGAGCAACTCACAACTAAGTGTTCATTGATAATGTTTGATAATCACTGCCATTACAAGTCTACAACCTTCCCCACGACAAGCCTCTTCCGGGCTGCCCCCGCCCCTACCGCTCCCATTGATACATTTGGCTTCGTGTGGCGTTCAGTGTATGACCCTGAACCAGTGATGGAGATTGCCTCCGGCAACAGTGCCGATCAATTCTTCAAAAAGATTGCCCCCGAAAAGGCAATCTTGATCTTTTCGGCAATCTTGGCGAAAAGAGGCAATCTTGATCTCGATCTTCAATCTTGATCTTTATGTCGCCAAATTAAGCAGGTTTACTGCTTTATTTTCGTTCGTATACATATATAATACGTGGCTCTATTTGTTTTCAATGTACGACTGTACGACTACTTCGAGTATTTGGTACCCGCATTTTTGTCCTACATACGTACCAGCTGATTGGTACACTACAGCAGTATCATACACACACCTATGATATGATTAATGATCAGAAACAGGACAAGCTGGACCAGGCTCGATTTCTTATTCGATAATGGGATAATTTCTACACTAATTCAATACATTACCGGCCCGTTCAGAAGAAACTATTTCAGAAGAAAGTCAGCGCGAAAAATTGAAAAAAATGGTAAAAAGCTCTCAGCCTATACTCGTAGTCAGAGCCTAAGAATGAATAGTAGTTCACAACAAAAAATCTTGTTGTGCACTAATAAACCTGGTACTACTTACTGTGAAAAGACATCGTGACTACAGTACAGGGCACCTAATAAGAAACAGGATAATTATAAAAACACGTTAAGTTTTGAAGAAAAAAAAGAAAATCGGGAGTCGTTATCTTGAAATTTGTGTGGAAAGCACCCCCTATCGAATAACAAATCCAACCTGGACCAGACTTCCTGTTTCTCATTAGGTGTCCTGTGCTGTATTATTAATGGTACTTACTGTAGGAAAAATGTCTTGTCGGGGATCGAAACTAGAAAGTGCACCATGAGGAAGTGAGCTTTCGCGCGCACCCAGAATAAGACAATCAGCCTGAGCCCGATTTAAGGTTTCTTGTGAGAGGGCCAGTACTGTATAACAGGGCATTTTCATTAGGTGTTGCGCTGTTGCGCTGGCCCATCATTTGGTCAAAATAACCGTTTTGCGCAACAGGAACAGTCGCCGCAAGGCTGGTTGCGCGCAGCGCAATACGCGTATTTGGGGGCGCAACATTTTTCGCCGCAGGCGAAAGTTTTTGCTGCGTTTATTTTTCGCCGGAGGCGCTAATTTTTTTTGGGGTATTTTTTTCTTAATAATTAGCCGTAATTGAACACCTTTTAGGCCCTTCGTACTATTCGCCATACACTAGTCAAAAACAAAAATTAGGCACCTTTTGCTATTCGCCGTAGGCTTTTATTCTTTTTGAGGCACTTTTTTCTATTCGCCGTACGAGGCCAAAAATAAATTAAAAGGCTTTTTACTTAGTTTTGAGGCATATGTTTGCGCATAGATCGCTGCGCGCAACACACCTTGCGTCGCGTGTTGCGCGCAGCGCAACAGACGCCGAACCACTAATATATAAATTCCCTTCTGTATAACGACTCCCTATTTTCTTATTTTATTTTTAATCCGAGCCTGCCTTTCTTATTGCGCGTTTTGTTCTGATGTGCCCTGTGCTGTACCCCAAGAAACTTCGTATTTTATACTGGCTTACCACTTCCCATACATAAAACACAACAACCTAAATCGTTACAGCAAGGAGGCATCTATCTACATATATATATATGGTGTCGAAGCACTGGGCGCAAAGGTCAGCCTATCAGCCGCCTCGAGAGACCTTTGAATGCTCAACATGTCCGAGGTAGACCGTAGATGTGTGCCGGCGTGCGGTATACCTGGTATACAGTACGGGCCTGCATAAAAGAAAGGGCATTTGGCAAAAAGGGGGATACCCCCCATATATCGTGACAAAAGGGGGGACACTACGAAGCACCGGCGGCGAGGTTCTCGTTCCAGAGGTGGTCGTCAACACCAATCCAACGGCCCAGCGCATTAACGGTAAACTCATAGTCATATATTGACCATCACTGTGACCGAGCAGCTCAACAGCTCACTGCGTGGTACTATAAGACTCTCCTCTCTTCTACGCCATGGTACGTACCTGATATACGCGTATACGTATACGGCGGTACCGGGACTATACTACATATACGACGTGTAGTTCGCGCGATCGAAGTATCCCACTCAGCTTGCAAAGATGAGTTTCGATAAAATCCTCGATCTCACAGCTGTGTGTGTTTTTTTTTTTTTTTAATATACGCACAGCAGCAAGCAGTACCAAAGCAGTAGTACTACTATCCTGTGGTACGTACATATTTATATACTTATACTCGTATATATGTTGGTGATTTTTGGGGGCCACGGGGCACAGGGCGCCAACCAATGTAATGCATTGATTCGCAGGGCCACACCTTGAAACCACGATTGATTCTGAACCAGATGTGCGTGTCACAGGACCTGCTGTCATATATGGTATACAGACAGTACTCACGGAATCATTTGCGATATATACGTACATCACGTATGCTGATATGCTGACCACGTTTGCCTGGGTATGGGCCGTTGATCTTTTTGGCGTTACAGTTTGCCTAGGTATGGGCCGTTGGTCTTTTCGACGTTAGACGTCGTCTGTTGGGCGTGCCACAACAACCAGAACATGGAGTGGTCACTTACTCGTGGTATTTTGTATTTTTGACACAGAAAGGGGGATATCTCTCCGCAACGTGACAAAAGGGGGGACGTTACGGAAAAAGGGGGACTTTTCCAAACTTAGTAGATGGAAGGGGGGAAACCCTAGCGTGGGCAAAACAAAAAGGGGGATATGCTCACACTCCCCCTTTTGATCGCTCTCGTTCACCCGCTAAACTTATGAAAAAAAAAACTGCTGTGGGTGGTAGCGAGATGACATGTGAGTGTGGCAAACACATCAGGTTTTAATTTCAAGTCGATTTGACAGAGTACATGGGCGTACCCGGCGGCGAAAACCGATGTCCCCCTTTTTGTCACGATATAGGGGGGGTGTCCCCCTTTTTGTCAAATGCCCCAAAAGAAACGCCTAACCTGAGAGAGCCTTGAAACCTTAACACTATTTTAGCATACAGACAGGCTAATACGCACCAGTAGGATCTAGTGAGCACTCGCCGCTGAGCACGAATTCTTATTCCAAAATTCTTAACGTCCTTCCCAACGTGAGCCTTATTTTCTTAGCAGGGTGTTTCTTATTCGTGAGCCCTATTTTCTTAGCAGGTTGTTTCTTGTTCGGCGGCAAAGGTTTGCCTTTGGCTGATGTGTGTGCTTGTCAGTTGGTTTGTGCGGGGTGTAGAGCGTGAGGGTGCGTTTTATATGGGTTTCCAGTGATATGACAAGGCGTTATTTGGGCGGGATCCAAAAGATCAAGATTGAAAGATTGAATCAATCGATCTTCGATTCTCGATCTAGATCAGAATTTCGGCTGCGAAAAGCACCAATCTGATCTTGAGATTTTCCGAAAGATCGTGATCTTTTCAGAGCAATTCAATTCCGATCTCCATCACTGCCCTGAACACATAACCACCAAATCACGAATCACGGCCTTCGCGCTTTCGGATTATTTGTGGTCCATAATTTAATCAACTCAACGACTGGACTGGTGATTATTCTCGCCGAAAACTATTGTCGATACGTAGTCTTGACCTTTGCGACGGCTGCCCCTGTGTGTCACGCGAGGCTCATACGGTCCATACAGGTGAACTAGAACTCTGAACACGGCCTTCGTGAATCTGATCGCGAATAACAAGCAAATGTTGGCGTATTGAAGTAAACTAAAACAGGCTGACTGCGCGATGGTTTGTTTGTTTTCGTATGTGGCCATCACAAAGTAAGTCTAACCTCTTCCTGTGGGGTCGCCTCCCGCCCTATATCGTTCCCGCTGTAAATTGTACAACATTTTTTGCATGACGTTTAGTATAGCACACCTTAAAGGCATAGAGCGACTCGAAAAATAACGAACTATTAATAATCACGGTCGTCGTGATTGGACTATGATCTAAAATGATGTTCGTGGTCGCATGATTTGAGTTTTTCAACAACTAAACTGTTGTCCACGTACAGGTAGTCGTGCTGAGTACGCGTATTCATGTTGATTACGAAATGTTATTGGTTGTCTGACCTCTCCGACTAGAAGAAAGCACATCCCCGATTGCCCGACGTTCATAGCGACCGTGATCAAAAGTTTGATCGAAACTTGTGTTCGTGGTCGTATAGTATAGTCAACACAACGACTAAATACACTTTATCTTGTTGGTTATTTATCGTTGATTATTATTGTTGATTTTTTTACCCCCCGACCAGAATTATCTCCCCGCTGGCTTCATCGGTCGCCCGTAATTCGTGAATCTCAACACAACCAATATGCACGGCCTGTCGCGACTGAATCGTGTCCGAGCTACCTCCCCCCCATATCGCCTCCGTTCGATCTCATTCTAAAACGCGTGACACGATTTGTATACCGTTTACTACAACACAATGTAACCCATAATAAGCTACATACTCGTAGAATAATAAGCTACTCGCGGCCTTCGTGCTTAGATTGCGATTGAAAATATGTTAGTGGTCGCGTAGTTTAGCCCATTCAACAGCTGTACCGGTCGATTATTCTTGTTGATTGTCTAACCTCTCCGATTAGAAGCATCTTCCCGTTAGCTTCCCCCATCGCCCGAGGCTCGCCCCTCCCCCCTGAGCTGAGCATGCTCGCGAGGAGGTCGCTGCTGGCGCCGCCACCGCCGCTGTTACTGCTGCTGCTGTTGTTGCTGCTGCCGTTCCTGGCGGTGTTGATGGGAGTCCTTGCTGTGCTGGTGCTGGTGCTGCCTCTGGTACTGCCTCTATCCCCTGCAGCCATGGACGCAACAAGCTGCTGCTGATGATTCTGTGGCTTGCCTGGGGGACGAACAGGGCATGCTCCATGCCGCAATGATGCAGCAGCACTGCCGCTTATCCTCCGGGTGATGATGCTGCTGCTACTGCTGCCGTTGCTGGTGGCGGTGGCGGTCGTGGCGTGACCTACATCAGGCGAATGTAAAAATTACCCGTAGGGTGAGAGAGTCGCGGGCCGGGAGGAGAGTCGGGGCGGGGCGGTGGACGCGTACATTGATTGGCCAAACAGATTTTCGACCGACTGTGCTCGTCAACTTGAGAAACTATACCCGCTATCGTACATAACGAAATATAAGTACTACACAGTTGACTCGTAGTCGGGAGAGTTCACATCTGACGTGTTTCTTAGATTGTTAGTATAGTAAAAGTACTACACAGCAGTTTGATGATGCTGTACTGTAGTGCCTTACAAGATGCAAATCGTTATATGCCGGTTTGTTCGTCACTGGTTGCCTCCGCACAAGGAGAATGCCCGTATTACGTATAGTGTGTAACTGGTAGGGCACCCACGAGACATATACATAGTACTCTCATTGCTGTCTCTGGAAGTGGCCACACCAGAAGTCAATTAAATTCATTGGGGGCTGTCGTCCATATGCAAGTCGGCCTCACAAGCGGATCTTAGCAAGATGCACGTGAGACTCGTCCGTCACCTCACGGCGCTTGGCGCATGACCTAAGCAATGTCTGAATTGTTGGTATAAGCCCAACGTGCTCCATCCCGGCATTGGAGGAACGCGAGGGTCTATGGTTCTGCGACTATAGCCATGCACGTCACGAGTACACGCCCCCCGTCATACGACTACGGCCTTGCATGAAAATAAAGTAGGCCCTCCACCACCCCAATGAGCGCCCAAACGTTGGACGTCTCTAGTAGGAGGAGAAACGGTACTTCTCCGTCTTGAAAGGGATGAGTGGCCAAGTGTCAACGGGCTATAGGGCAGGCAACACGTGAGTACGCGCCACCCCTCCCCCCCCCCCCGCTTGGATGACGGCTTCTTAATCCAATATCGTCGGAATGTCATTATTTCTTTGCAATATGACGTTTTGTACACCTATGACGAGGCGATGGGATTGTTCATGGGGATGCGCTTTCGAGTTTTCCAAGAACCAGTTTCTGGTTAATTTACTAATATTTATAGTAGTATAGATTATCTGCCAACAGTTATATGACTTACTAATAGTATATATGTATTACTTACTAATAATATATATCACTCACTAATAGTATATACCTGGTATTGCTTACTAATAGCATAGATTGCTTACTATTAATAAAAGTATAGATGACATACTACTAGTATAGATGACTCACTACTAGTACAAAATAGTACATATTACTTACTAATAGTACATATTACTTCCTAATACCATATAGTGTTTATTACTTACTAATAGTATATATATAACTTGATAATAGTGGATATTTTACTTGCTAAGAGTATACAGCCCCTAGCGTGAGAAACAACATAAAACACTGTGGTACATCCTTACATTTTACCTAGCACGGTAGAGGTAAACCCTCATGCTTAGAAGCCTGGCCACTCGAGGAGCTCTCCATACCTCACCTCACCCAACAAATTACTTCGAAAAAAGCTGAGAATATCACCCGACGAAAATCCCATATAGCCTAAAAATACCACAAAAAACGGAGGAAAATCCGAATTGGTATTCTAACCATATCGGGCTAAGGAGCCTGGTCCCTCACAAGTATTCATGTCAATGCGTGCTGCCTCTATCGTCGTGTACTCGTGCTACGTACGGTACTGTAGGGATAGCAATGTTTGCCTTCCGAGGAAAATACTTATTATGGCTGATGGGACTTATAAACTACCTGGTACGAAAATATGTTACTCCAGATATCCGCAATTTTTCTCGAGATGTGAACCTGCGTAGGCCATGTGCATTAATATTCCGTTTGCCAGCTCTGTTGTTGCAATTATTTTCACCATCCATCCACATATGCCTATCTAACGACACATGCTACGATAGAGGTGCACATTGTTTTTTCTGAGCTTCTCGCTTAAGGAGCGTCACACCTCACCGAAAAAAATGATTTTGGAGAAAATAAAAGTGATGCCGGAGACGCATGCTACGATAGAGGTGCACCATGTTTTTGCCTTTTAAGGGTGGTTACTTATTACTTGAAGAGCTCTACTCCTCACCCCAAAGTGATCATTAAGGGAGGGAGGAAAGTAAAAGTGCTATATATCCGATTGAAAATCCCATGTATGTCCCAAGCAAACAAGGAACAGTATTGCAACATAATAATGATCAAAGTCCGCCGATTTCAGGTTAAGGAGCTCGATCGTTCAGAAATCATTTCAGCCAAAATAAGGTATACCTTTATCGTAGCACGCGTCCGGATGCGAAATATCCTGGCCGAAGTATACTCTGAATCATTTTTCACCACAAGCGACGAATTTGTGTTGAGGAGACCGGTCCAAACGAACCAGCCAGAAAGTGCTACCTCTACCGTAGCAGGCGTCTGCCAATCATACCCGAATACGTGATAAATATCAGTATTTGGTTTCACAGCGTACCCACTTTCCTGAATCCATTATTGGGTTACCCACTAATGATTGAGTACATGAAGAGAGATCGTTTTGAGCGAGGAAACTCAAAAACGTATTCAACCTGGGGCACCCCTACACTATAGTCAAGTGAGAAGCCTCAGGGAATCATGCAACATGGTGCACTCCTATACTACAATCAAATGATTACCACAACCTCAGGAATGTCTGTAACATGGTGCACCCCTGTACTACAACCAAGTGAGAATCCTCACAACCTTCTGCAACATGATGATCCCCGATTGTACTGAGGCGTGCTGCGATAGAGCTAGTAAGTTTTGGCTGAAACTCTTTCTGAAAGACGGGGCTCCTTGACCCATTCAGAACTGAACAAATGTACCACGCTAATTCCAAATAGTTTGTCCCCAAATTCGTGGGACCAGTTCTTAAGGGGTTAATAGCCCAAAATCGTCGCAATTTCCCTTTTTTTGTGTTGCGATGTTTTTCATGTTATACTTTTAGGCCAAAGGATTGTTCATCTGGTCGCACTTTTGATTGCCTCCAAAAGAAGTAGTTTTTGGACTCACCCCACGGCATACAGTTCGGGGTCGCAGTTAGTTTGTTCCTTCTGAGGCAATATTTTGTCACTGGGACCGGTTGAGCTCCTCAAGTGATCAGACTACCCGCTGGTGTGAATTTCCTTTTATAGAATATTTGTTTGAGGAGTAGCCCAAATAGCTGTCGGTAGGATTACCAGAAAACAAATACATGGTCTTGGAAGTCACATTTCGGGTGAGCTAGCGAGCTCCTCACGTGATTAGCTTAGACAATAGTAAGGCACCACCCCTTCAAGGGCAGTGGCATTGATCGCTCTGAGGTATGGAGCTTCTCGAATGACCACCAACGTTGGAACAAAACGTGGTGAACCTTTACCGTAACACACCGTCTACCAGTTTTGCTTGACAACAATCGTTGGACTGAATTATCAACTTAATAATTCAGCCAAGTTTACGAGACCTCTTGCTTGAGGTGCTACTACTGTATATATACGAGAATACTATGTATATATCTCACCCAAAATTACGCATTTTCGAACAAGTTTACCGATTTACGGATGAAAATAGTTCACCACACTAAGTCCAAGCAGTGTGTCCCCAAAAACGTCGGATGCGGTCGTAATAGGGTTAACCTGGGGTTAGGCCTATCTGTGTCGAAAACGTTTGTCACAACGAGACGATGAGACATTCCTTGTTGGATAGTTCTTTAGTTGAGAAGAGGCTTTCTCATCCAGTAATAGAGAGTAATATGAATTTGTATTTGCCTTCGAACGCTAAAGCGTGCTGAATCTATGGTCGAACGCGTCGTACTATCTGTATTGATCGTACCACCGCTGATACCTTATTAGCATCCCTACATAGAACGCAGAAGAAGAACAGCAACAAATGAAACTCGAAAACGGAAACCTAGTATGCACGATGCCTAACGCCTTTCTGAACCTACTTCTTCGGAGGAGGGCTGTTATTGTTTGGAGACTCATCGCGCGGTAAGGGGCTGCACAAATTTCGCTGCACAGTGTTCGGACCGGTGGGTCTGGGGAATTGAGCATCCACTGAGTGGTAAGCTAAATTGATTGGAGTTGTATGCTTGGTGTTAGGGCAAGCGAATAAAAATATTAGCCCGGGTGCGCGCGAAGAACTTTATTTGCAGTAATGTCTCGGTTGAAATGTAGAGCGCGAGGAACTCAGAAAGTATGGGAGCAAGCTAACCGTAGCATTTCTCCTGGAGTGTTATATCTGGATATACTGCGTTGTGTTTGACCCGTTTTGACCTTGATAGTTTTTGTTAATTTGTTTCGCGTCCACTTGCAATCTATCACGTACTGCATATATGTGCGCATTGCATTCATCGCGTGTCTCCCACACGGCTACCGTACAAAAAGTCATTCGCCTATTCTTTTTTAATGCACGCTCGCGAGCACGAGTTAGAAAAAAAATCCGACGCTAATCCACGATGCAGTGGGGGGTGCAGATCTCTCTGAGCGATATAAATGACAAGGCACGTATCATGGGTGGGGGGGCATCCTATATATATATACGTATATGTGACCACGGCTTGTTCCGAAGCCCGTCGAGCGAAACTCTACGTATCCTTCTACTACGAGTTGATGTTGAGCTGGAACGAAGAAGGGAGGCGGCGGCCGGCACCCACCCCCCCTTTACACATTGTGGGCGTTAAGATAACAGTCTTCTCATATTTACATTTGCCATCTGACAACGTGAAGCATGATGACCTTTAACATTGATAACTCAGCACTCCGATTGATAAAAGCCAGATAAACCAAAAGAAAGAGCTCTCGGCACAAACGTTTTACTCAAGTATGTACTTCATACTGCTAATATCAATATATATGCTTGCCATCCGACAAGACCAGGTAGGTATAGATATAGCATGAGCTTCAGCGTTGATCACTCATAATCACCCCAAAATGAGAAGTCACGGAGACAACAACGACTCCTCAGAACATTATTGTGCAGGCATTGAACAATATACCAGGAAAATATTAGACAACCTCTCGAGGTGTCGACAAACTATCATAATTCTCAATTCGGTACGCCGCCATTGTTTTTGCTATATTGGAAGCATAGGTTCATCATGAGGGTGGTCACTTGAGGAGCTCTATACCTCACTCAAAGACCGGTTTTGAAGCGGCATGAAACCGCAAACGAATGGATGATCAATCCCACGACCTGAGGCTGTTTCTTATGGAAGTTCGATTTGTTGCAGTTCGATTTGTTATTTTCAGCCCATCATTGGTGCTTTTGACCGGGAACGCCGGCAAATCAAACGTGCGCTTCTCGAGATGAGTGTACGATCCATCCCAGATCCAACGCTAAAATCCGCTTCTCCATCGAAGCAGTGTGGGATTCTTGAGGATTGTGGCATTTCCAATAGTATCCAACAAATAGCATTCAGAAGCACAAACTATTCAAAATTTACAGTAATTTATGACTGAAAGTAACTTCAAATTGTATTTGATGCCTTTTGTTCGATTTGTGAAAATGCTGGAAATTTCACACTGCTTCGATGGAGAAGCGGATTTTTGCGTTGGATACCTGTGGGATGGTAGGATAATGCATTCCGAGAAGCGCACGACCCTTTCGACAGCGTTCCGGGTCAAAAAAAGTGTATAAATGGTCAGAAAAAACAAATCGAACTGAAACGAATCGAAGTTCCACACGAAACGGCCTGAGCATATATATGGCAACACATAAACGAATTTCCTACGAATTTGGTCTAAGGAGCTATGTCACTCAGAAAAAACATCAGCCAAAAAATGCTAACTCTATCGTAGCACGCCTCATTGTTCAACATGTCAACATGGTGGATTTTTGTTTAAGCCCACATAGTGCGAGGAATGCGGGGGCGGCCACTTGTCGTGTGTCGGTAACAAAAACATACCAGTAGTCTACCAGTCCCACCTGCCTCCCCCTCTCAATCGAGCAACCGGGATTCTGGCCGAGGCCATACATTTATAATTTTATAGGCGAAAAATTGCGTGTGTGTTCCATACGAACTTAAAACGTACCAGGTAGCCGTCAGTTATTTCCCGGACATTTCCGAACGTGAGTTTCTTGTGGACGGGGGGGGCTTACCACTAATTCGAGAACATAACCAACACGGTTGAGGGGTTGATTGTGAATGCGGCGAACATAACTAACACTAACCCCAGCTCTGAACCAATCAGACCAAGTCAACCATAGATACGTTGGCCGCCCCTTGTATCTCCTACACAACGTGCACCAACCATTGCGGCGGTAATGATAAGCTCCACGCGTTCTCCTGCTGCTGCTCTGTTGTTGTTCTTGAGTGGCTATTTTTAGTATAGGCAGTAGAGGTGACGTTAAGGCCGGTAAAGTGTACATCCATTTAGCATATGACGTTTCCCTACAAAAAATGTTATCGCTGTTTACCGGTTGCTTGTTATATACCAGTATATATTATATATATGCATAATGTCATCTTGGGCCCTGACGGCGGTGGAAATATCGACATTTATCCACACACCGGAGGTAGCAGCAACAGCAGCAGCAGCAGCAGCTTGTTCCGCTGCTGGTGTTGCGTCCTGAGCGGCTGGCAAAACAGATACACGACACGTATATTTCGCATCCCTCTGCTTGTATATAAATGTGTAAGCAAAACGCCCGTTAACTCTAGAGATGTACTGGTTGGTAGGTAGAAAAACGACGTACGGTGAGCAATACGTTTGCCGATCAGCGGGAAGATAAAAGCTTAGTTTGAAAAAGTAAAACTACGACCTCAATCAATCAATCAACCAATCAATGTCTTGAACTACGAGTACAGCTGGATGAAACCATTCGTGTTGTTTAGGCGGTGCATTGTAGATATGTATGCATGCATGATTGTCAAAACGGGGTCCCTGTTGATCGCAGGAATATTACTACCGTGTTCGCAGGAATGTGTGTAATAACGCCGGGAAGTAGTTGCTAGTTGCTGTCATTTTTTCTGCGCTTCCGGCCGCTATCGACCCGACCGACCGCGACGCGCATACACTACGCGACAGCAGCTAATATTCCCCTTTCATAAGGCTTCGAGCTTGGGCGGGTATTGGGTCAACCCTTTAGCAGTAGACCAACGGGCATGGCTTAACAAATGGCATCGATGGCAGGGCATGGGTTGTTGTCGTGGTCGTGAGTTCGAATCATGCGAAAACGCCGTTTAAAGAAAGGCGAAGTTCGTCATGTCAGAGCCTGATGAACATTCTTCCCTGGGTCCCCAGAGAGTTTATTAAGAACTTCGGACCTACGACCTCGTACCATGACCAGCGATTACGCTGTTCTGACGGGCGGGAGAGTGTTATAAGCTAAGGCTTGGTTCGGGTGGGTATTTCGGTAACCTTTTACCAGTAGCCCATCGGACTCATGCCGTAACAATCATATAAACGTTGGCTAAGAAGGCTCGCGGCTTATTGTGGTGTCGGCCTTGAACGTAGGTGGGCTAAGTTACAACATTGCAGGGGAAGTATTTCGTAGCATTCCTCGCCGAGTACAAATGAATATGTAATACGAGTGGTCATCGTAAATAGGACCTACGGTATACCCACACACCTGTATATTTCACTATTGTTACTATTAATAGTACTTTTTGGTCCTATTTACTATGGTCCCCCGTACTAAATAACGGCAAACTCTTTAATAACCAAAAGAAAACTAATAAATTGCTGAGTGAACACAAAATTATCAACCCACACACACACGCGTACTGTTGTAAATATCGATAAACCTGAATAGAATCATTATCAGCAGTGAAATCGAAGATTTCGTAGAAACTTATCTCTGCACGCTGCGTGTGTGCGATGGATACTTCGATGGCGCGGGTATACTACCTGGCATGGACGTGTGTATACGCGGGATTTATTTACACGATGTCATCACGCAGTGTATATATGTATTATATTTTATATGAAGCATGCTGCGGTAGAGGCGCAAAATGACTTCTCTGAGGGAGGTCTATATATATACATCACCCAAAACTGGTTTTAGAGCAGGGAACTGAAAATGATACCTGTTGGAAAATCCCATGGCCCAAGTATGTACCCAAGATAATATTTGCAACACAACAAATATTGAAACCCAGACGATTTGGGGTTAAGGATCGCCGTCATCAAGAAAAACGTTTTATTCGACAAAAAGTGCTACCAGGTACCTCTTATCGTAGCACGCGTCGTGGACGCACCCCTTCCTTGTTGTGGCGAAAACAACATCTAAGTAAAACTGCGTAACTTGCTATGTAGAGTAATCGCATACCGAAATACTTGAAGTATGTATGTGTATTATATGTCTTTTTTCCGATCCCATGTATTATCGTCGCCAGTCGTTTCTCTCTCCTTCCTCGTCACAACGCAGATTTGGGGTCACAGAGTAGGCGCTTCTCCCTCCCTCCCCCACTATGGTTCGTGCCTTGCATTTTTATCGCGAGAAGACTTCAGCACTTTCTTCCCTCGTCGACTCGCATCGAATTGTTTATATATTTATATTGTTTATACCAAGTATATACATGCGTGTTGCAAGCTGTGGAACGAAGTAGTAAGTAAATAGTGTTTGCCTCTGCCAAGTTGTTTGTTTTGGTACACGGGTTTTAAAACGAAGGTTGCTAAACAATTGTTACGCCGCAGACGCGGGGGGCGTTTCCAGCCGCATCCCGGTGTGTAGTATAAAAGGCATGTATGCCTTGCGCTCGTATATAGAACTGGCTTTACAGTAACACAATGTGTCTTTACAGTAACACAATGTGTTACTGTAAAGCCAGTTCTATAACATGCCATATTAACATAACACCAGGTACGATACATACATATATTTAGTGCTTGTGCACCACCAGTAGTAGAAAGTCGTTGACTTGTGCGTTTTATTTTTCTTGGACCGTGACTTCCCTTGGGTTCGACTCGTTATTCTGCCTGCCAGCGGACTACTGAAGGACTTCTAGGGTAGACTCCCTGCTCTGCCTTTTGGTGACGATTGTTGGGGGTGTATTACGGAGGCCCATAGTAAATAGAACCAGAGATATTGTTAGTAAAAATACGGAAATATATACCAGGTAGGTTTTCGTCTGTACCGTAGGTTCTACTTACTATGGTCCCCCGCCATAATAACCAGATACAAGTGCGGTGTGTATACATATAATAAGAGAGCATCTTGTTTTTCTAAGTCCATCGTGGGCAATAATTACTATTATATATATTATTATATATATATATATGTACGTATTATATAATAATATGACCCCGTGTAATAAGATGCTATCGACAACAACACAACGACTCACATCTTGCATTAGGTTTCTTGAGAAAACTATTCCCTCCCAGCAGAGTTGTTGGAGTCTGTCCTGTGGCCACGGACTAGATTGAAACGGCGATGACTTCACGAAATAATAACAACAAACAGCGAACGCAACAACAACAACAACAACAACAGCAACAACTTGCAGCGGATGCCGCCTCAACAGTGGTCGAGATGACTCGTATTATCGTGACCTGTTATTTTATGTTCCTTCTTGGCATCCAACGACAATGTTCACCCTGACCGAGCTCCAACGTCCCTCGCTTACACAATTTCCCGAACCAAATAATGATTAACGGTGGGAAGCAAAAAAGGGAAGCTACTCTATCTGTACGAAGTCCACAGTAACTCCCTTCGTCCTGCTGTAGGCGCAACAAACTTACGTACGACAACTCACCGTTGCTCTTTGCACGGCTTGCCCTCTCGCCGTTTGGTGCCATGGCTCTCAGAAAACGTACCCCCACCCCAAGCGTTCCGTGGACAGGGTGCCGTGTGTGCCCGGCGCGTATCACCCGCGGGACGATCGGGCGGCTAACTCACACGCTCGGGGGCTGTTTTTAATGACCCGATGTACTGTAGCTCTTCCGCAGGATGGGTTTGTTCCCAAATACGTTCGTCCGAGTGCCACTGCTTGCCACGCCGCTTGCTGCAATGTGCTGAGTGTGCTGGTATGCCAGTGGCCTACTGATAACGAAGTATGCTGTTAATAGTAGAACAAGAAGAAGACGGAGACGAAGAATATAAACAGGAACGGAGGGGGGGGTAGGTAGTAGTGTGAGAGGGGTGGCGGCTTTCTGTTTAGTGAACGTCGGGTGCGACTGCTTGTTGTTTGGCTGCTTGCAGCGCAACGTACCGCACCACCACAAACGTCGTTCCCTAACAATGCACCAAAAATTTATTCATGTATCCACACAAGGAACAATGTACTCTGATGCGAGCTCAAGGAATGCATTCGTTAATTTCGCACGGATGGTATTGTAGTGGGGTGTGCTGGATATCCGACGGGTAGAAACGAAACAAAACGGCACATTGTGAAGATCGCACGGGCACAAAACACTCACGCATCATACCGCAACCTATTGCTTCACCTCAACATGCACTATATAGTACAGAGTAGTACTGTATATATATGTTGGGATACGGGATATAACATAGAATGCCAGGTATATAGGATGGAATTAATGTTTGCATCGGAGTATCGTTGAACGCGTTATGCGCAACATTCATGCCGTTCTCGTACTCAGGAGCGACATAACATTTGGATATCATATACATACTACTGTACAGCACCCGGTGAACAGCAGTAACTATGCGTTGTGCTTTATAAAAAAAATACGATGTATATGCCTCGCCTTTCTTTGTGCTGTTGACGCGTGCTACGGTAGAGGTAGCACTTTTTGGCTGAATCGTTTTCTGAACGATCGGGCTCCTTAACCCAAATTCGTCGGACTTTCAGTTTTGTAACGAATAATGTTTCAGAGTATACTTCCGGTCATTCGATTTCTCATCCGGCAGCACTCTTATTTTCCTCCAAAATCATTTTTTCGGTGAGGCATGACGCTCCTTAAGTGAGGAGCTCAGAAAAATCATGGTGCGCCTCTATCGTAGCATGCGTCTGTTACCGAGAACGTTGGCCATTCATTGAGTACTACGACGTTAAAGGTAGCCCTTTTTGACTGAACTAGTTTGAATGACGGGGGGATTCTCCTTATTTTTAGGACTGCAGTCCCGTTTTGGGGACAAACCACTCTAATTCTAAGTAATTTGTCCCCAAAACGGGACTGCAGTCCTAAAAGGGTTTAGGGCCAATCTTTTCGAGCAACATTTTTCCATGATTTCATATTTTTTTTTTCCAAACAGAGGAAAAAATAGGAAATATATATCGTACTTCCATTTTTTTTTTAATTCTTCAGAGGACAGAATGAACCTGGAAGGCGTCGCGTTCCCATATATGGAAAACAAAAATGGAAAAAATGGAATGCAGAAAACTGCGCGAAAAAAACATCGGAGTTTTTGGAAATTCATGGCTCGGATATGAATGGGCCTTAATAACCCAAAATCGACGGAATATTATTATTGTGGTCAAATACGTTTCTTTTTTTGCATCCTCGGGCTATATGGGATTTTGCTCATCGGATAGCAGTTCTACAATTTCCCTCCAAAATCATTTTTTGGGTGACTTACTAGTAGTAAAGATAACTTGCTATTAGTGTAAAGCTCCTCGAGTGGATAGCTTCAGAATAAACTGTAGAATGGTGTACATCGACTATACCATAACATAGCATTCGTCATGAGAAGGCAGCCCTGATTAACTGAACCTCAGGGGTATTAAAAACGATGCCACCACACCAGTACGTACGTAGGAGGGCAAGTAAGTGTGGTAGAATATACAGAGCATATACGTATTGAATATATATATTATATATATGATATATGTGATACGCTTGCTATACGATAGAGGTATATACTGTTTTTTGGCTGAAAATGTTTCCGAATGTCGGGGCTCCTTAACCCAAATTCGTCGGAATTTCATTTAGGTGCTGCAGTATTATATACAGTAGGGGGGCCTATAGAAGACGGTCTGAATAAGGCGGTCGTTCGAGATAAGGCGGTCAAAATCGGCTTGACACGACAGAATATGCAAAAAAGGGCGGCAACCGCCCTATATAGCAACCGACCCAATATAAGGCGGTAACAACCTCATTCAGGGCAGCTACCGCCTTATTCAGGGAGGCTACCGCCCTATCCACGGTCCATTTTTGCATCCACATCAGTATAAAACATCGTCCTGGTGCTGCGTTTGGGCGAGGTGCACCTAATAAGAAACATAAAATCTGGTCCAGGCTGGATTTCTTAGTCCAGCGGGGGTACTTTCTACACTACAGTGGAGGACCTGAAGGATGCCATAGAGGCTACCCGTATGCAACTCGATGCGGTAGACGAGATGACGGAAGCGTTGAAAGGCACTCACGTCAACGAGGTTAATGCTGAAGAGATCGAAGACAGCGATGAGGATACGACGGGGCACGGGGGCGGTGCCTTCCCGTCCTACGTGGAATTTTCGTCGCACTTCGTTTCTCTGGACAGCGCAGCGGAGGCGTGCGGCAATGGCGATGCCTCCTTCTATCTGCAGAAGGCCAGGATGTCGTTCATCAAAGCGCATGCCTCTAAGCCAGTGGAGCAGGCAGACATGAGGCAATTTCGTGAGCCTCAACAAGGCCAAGGGGGGGGGCACAGCGGAGGACTGTAGTGCAGTACAGTAGTCAGACAGCAGTACTGTGTCGTAGAATAGGTTGGAGCTCTGTTGTGAATGTGTAGCAAAGCAAAGAGTCCTCTCCGTACAACAGTACGGCAGTATATGTCTTCTATGGGTGAAGTGTGTCTTCGGCGGGCTCTGTCGCCCGCAGCTCAATTAATATTATACTTCTCAACATGCAAAGTGTGTGTGCACCCGTCTGCTCTGCTGTGCTTTGGTGTGTATTTGACACCACACATATTTACTGGGTTCAGCACTGGTACTGCTGCAACGCTGCACCTTCCTTCTCCGAGCACACGTATGATATCCCTCTTCGTGAGGCCCTCTGGGTCAGCTTCTGGGTCAGAGGCACTCTGTGCTGTACCTTAAAAGGCTGTATGCACTCAATAGGGCGGTTACCGCCCTATTGGGATATTGCCAAAAGCCCAATAGGGCGGTCAACCGTCCTATCTCCAATAGGGCGGTCAACCGTCCTATCTCCAATAGGGCGGTCTTTCGAGATAAGGCGGTCAAAAACCTCGGTACACTATACCGCCTTATATAGTCCCCCCCACTGTATATATATATGTGGTTCGTTGTATAATAAAATCCATGGGATTGTTTATGGGGCATTTAGCACCTTTGCTTCCCTCCAAAATCACTGCTTTGACTACTGCAGGTATAGAGGTATAGAGCTCCTCAAGTGACCATCCTCAGAAGGCAGAAACATGGTGCACCTGCATGCAGGCTACCGTATAACGTAGTATGCGTCATATACATACGTATCGGTATACTACTGCTTGCTGTATACGCGAAGAATAACGTTTATCCCCTTCCCACTATAGATTGACAATGTCATGAATGGATCAAATGTCACAGCAGTGTTTTTTACGTCAATGAATATGGTCTACCATTGACTGATTGTGCATGCCGCCAATACATATGCTTACAAACTACAGTGAAATGGTCTGCCCAGGGCTGACGCCACGGGCTCAGCTGCGGCTGTACCGCTAGATCGATCAGTTCGTACTAAGGGAGAGGTGCAAGTAGGGGTCTTGAAGAAGGGAACATGGGATACACATCTTCTGTTGTTTTTGCTTCAGATCGATTTGAAGAGTCACGGCTACATACTGTACTGCGGCATTAGAAGATATTATATTGAAGTCGGAATGAACCATGTATATGATGATGAGGATATTCTCACATTAGTTTATTCCCCTGAAATCCTGCCTGTGGATTCGCAAAACGTACATGTGATGTAAAACCATATGCCTCTCGGTGGGAGGAAACACAAACCGGTACGAAATAATGCGCATGGCACAGTACCGATACGCCAGGTACCGGTAATGAACGAGTGGTTGTTGTATACCATCCCGTATAAATTGCAATAAAGTAAGGCCACAGGAACATATCGGTGATAATATATGTACACCAGAAAACATGTATCAGGTGCCATGCATTGTTGGAGGGAGAAATGCAAACAATTCCGTACGACTGTATGAAATTCGATACATTAATTAGATACGAGGCACACGATACTCGTAGGGTTCATGAGTGACAAACGTTGAAGCTCATTCATACTACACATTGCCGGATGGCAA
Organism: Saccharina japonica; assembly: GCA_008828725.1. Classification (NCBI taxonomy): domain Eukaryota; class Phaeophyceae; order Laminariales; family Laminariaceae; genus Saccharina; species Saccharina japonica. The sequence goes on from MEHQ01002413.1 coordinate 176,118, forward strand.
GGATAATACAAATTGAAAAATAGTAATCAAGGATGTAATTATTCCATGTATTCGCCACGTGACGACGTAGAGCTCTTCTTACCTCATTTTGTTTTCTCCATCCCATTTACTATCTTCGCCCTTTTTGACTCACCCCCTCTTTAGTCGTAACTCAGATCCGGGGTCACTTAAGTAGAGGTTCTTCTCCTCCCCCCCCCACTGCAGTACTTGCCTTAAATTATCATCACGAGAAGATTTCAGCGCTTTCTTCCCTCGTAGACTCGGGTCGAATCCTGCTTACCCACGCTACGAAGGCGATCTCAGCTATTGGTTCCTTTCTACTTTTGCAAATAAAGGAAAAAAATCACAACGGTGGGATTTTAACTTGGTTACCACAATGCTATTAATAGTAGCATTTGAAGCTGACAACTAGACTACTGGGGCGACCGAAACATTGATATATATATATATATATATGCCTATCAATCATCCTACCTGGATACTTGACAAACTTATACCGGTAGACGCGTGCTACGGTAGAGGCAGCACTTTTTGGCTGAATCGTTTTCTGAACGATCGGGCTCCTTAACCCAGATTCGTCGTTTTTTTCATTTTTGTGACGAATAATGTTTCAAGTATACTTCGGTCATGAGATTTCTCATCCGGCAGCACTTTTATTTTCCTCCAAAATCCTTTTTTGGGTGGGGTATGACGCTCCTTAAGTGAGGAGCTCAGGAAAAACACGGTGCACCTATCGTAGCATGCGTCGGTACCCGCTATGAATGCCTTTTTTTAACAATATATTGATTGAGATAATAAGAAGAGGAAATTATTATTATGGTTGAGGGGGGGAGACGCCAGGGAGGGTGTGTTCCATGAATGGATGTGCCACATCATATGTACGTAGAGTATGCAGAATCCCCTCTGGGGGATCGAATCCCACAGAGGTGCTCGCAGAGTGTTCACTGGGAGCGGAATCTGTGAGATTGAAGATGGGATGGTGGGAAGTTGTGGTTCAATGTGCACATACATACATACATGTGGCGCCATGAGCGTCTTGGCTCGGGATTGGTTCTGGCGTGCACAGTAAGACATGTTGCCGTTCTAGGCCGAGTCCTTCCAAGTTGGCGTGTGATGATTGTTCGCTCCATTTTATATTCCCGTCCAGACTTGACGATTATCACCCCCCTTTCACCTCATCATAGCAAACTTGAAGTATGTGCCTTACTGGCCGTTTGGATACCTGCTTACTGTTTATAAGGCCAAAGTCGTCATTTCATTCACAAACAGTGCCTGATGCCGCTCTGGCCCCGGGAGAATAACCCACAGTTTATTATGGACTCTGTGGTATAAGTGTCAAACGGGTTTTACATTCCCGAGGGGAGTGGTATGATATCGTCTCCAGAAATAAAACTAATGAAAACGCATTCGCTCTACAGAACTGCAGTAACTCAAGCCTTAGGGGTTAGTTTCGACCCACCCATCATGCAAATCGCAATTACGGAGACGAGGCGAACAATCCAGGGGCGCCTTGAAGAAAATAAGAAAGAGCACACTACTCATATATCGTGCCTAACATTGTTGTCTTAAAATTATTTACGGGGGACCATAGTAAACAGGACCTACGGTGGAGACGAACACCTATACATTTCCCGGTTTTTACTACCAATATATGGTCCTATATACTATGGTCCTCCGTAGTAAGTAATGAACTTCCACCACCGACACTCCCTTATATGTACGAGTACCGAGTATGTGTTTTCTTCCTGATATGAAGTTATTCTTGCTGTTTGTCGTTTGTGTTTTCGTTGTTGATGTTTGCGGTGAAGTTTGTTTGATGCAGCTGACCCTGTCTGTGTTCTTGGTATCATCACAACGTTGCCGTCCGACAATGATGCGCAATGCCTTGAGCTTCAACATCGATCACCCATCATAACAAATCAAATAAACACGCATACCTACAAACTGTCCTTATTTTGTTGGTCAATACTTGGGGCTGCGGGACTGCCGGCTTTGCCGCTCGTCGGCTGCTGTTGGTTATAGAGCTGTACACTCCGTCATTTGAGCTTGCTTGTGGCTCTAGGCGTGTTGCTGCTTGTTGCCTTCTACCTGTGGTATAGGTAACATTAATGGTGGGTTGCTGTGGGCCTCACGCCTCGCAGACGTGCTACATTTTCGATGCTCTTACATTATTAGTATATATATACAGTAATACGTGCGCGTACTGTAATCGAAAACCTTTGAAGTACCTGGCACTCACAGCCTATTCACTAACTGTCTTGATTGAGTACATCGTCTCCTAACTTAAAACAAATACAATCAGACCACCGGAATAATTAGTTTGTAGTCTTCGCTGGCCCGGCCCGGGGGTGTACTCATGTCGCACATGACCGTGGTCGCATGAGCATAGAACCTCGCATCCCTACAATGTCGGGACGGAGCACTTTAGGTTATCGCCAACTTGGCAGTCATTGCTTGCGGGTGCACTCATTGCCATGCATGGTCGCTGTGTCGTACGACCACAGACCCTCAGATCCCTGAAATGCTACAGACCCTCGCATCCCTACAATGTCGGCACGGAGAGCACGTCGGGTTTTCACCGACCAGACAGACATCGCGAGCACCACAAAAGCGCGAGAAGCGCCGTGAGGTATTCGGCGAGTCGGGTGAATGGTGAGCTAACTGCATTCTGCTAAGAACCGGTTGTTTGTGAGGCGGACGTTCTTGCATACGTATGGATGGCAGTCTCCAATGGATTGATTTATTTTCGGGTGTGGTCAATTATGAGAGGATGTGGTGTGGATTCATGTTACGTTTGGGGTACATTTCGGTTACATTTCCTGAGTCTCCTCGCATATGAGGAACACTATGCCTCGATGCAATCAATTTTTTTGCCTTATAGGGGGCGTAGTACCTATTCTTTTCCCGAGAGTGTGCGCGGGTTTTACCGGATTAAACAAAGTTATTATATATACGTCAGCTGTGAGTTCAACCGATTGAATAGGATTGTAGTCTAGTATCTCCCATAATAACTCGTCTAAAAGCGGACCTTTGCGAAAACACGTACCTGGTACGCTTAACCTGACGAAACATCGCGTGTAATTCATGCTACTGCAGAGGTGCGCCATGTCGATTTATGAGGGTGGTCACATGACAAGCTTTATACCTGCAGTACTGTAGTCAAAACTGATTTTGTAGGGAAATAAAAGTGTCCTACTTCGTATATACCCGATGAGCAATCCCACTATCAAACACAATGAAAACTATTATCGCGAAAAACACGAGACATTTATTCCGACCATTTCGGACTAACCCATTCAGAGCTGAAAAACAAATATCTGACACGAATTCCAAGTAGGTTGTCCGCAAATATGTAGGGCCAGTTATTACGGGGTTGGAGAGCGCGATCATTCAGAAGGACGTTCCAGCCGAAAGGTGCTTGGTAGGACGCGTCATGAGCATCAAATCAGCATAAACGAGCAAACCACTTGAAAAAAAACAAACGAGAGATTCAAACAACATTGTGTGAACCAACCCGTTTAAGAACTGGTCCTACGAATTTGGGGGGAAAACTACTTGGATATACGTAGTCTGGGGCATTTTTTTGCAGTTCTGAATGGGTTGAGGGAGACACCCCCGGCAGCCACAAATATTTTGATCAAAATGTGCTATACCTCTATCGTAGCACGCGCCCCTCACCACAAAAACCTAGACGCGTGCTACGGTAGAGGTAGCACGTTTTGGCTGAATTGCGTTCTGAACGATCGGGTTCCTTAACCCAAATTCGTCGGACTTTCATTTTTGTGACGGAATATGTTTCAGAGTATACTTCGGTCATGATATTTCTCATCCGGCAGCACTTTTATTTTCCTCCAAAATCATGTTTTCGGTGAGGTATGGCGCTCCTTGAGTGCGGAACTCAGAAAAAACATAGTGCACCTCTATCGTAGCATGCGTCCCTACCTGATTTCGAGAAAACGTGAAAGTGCAAATCGATGAACAATCCCTAAGCCAAGGAATAAACGCGAAGATTGTTCCGATAAAAATCTTGATAATGGTATATTCCAAGGGTATATAAGGTTAACGAACATACTTCGGCCGAGTACAATAGTAATGAGGAACAAATGTTGGTGGTTAACAAATGGGTACATGTATGGGTTTCGGTGTGTATCATAGGTCCTATCTACTATGGCCCCCCTTACTATTAATAACGAATGGTATCGTATGAGTATTTTATGGGATTGGGTCAAGGAGTATACCATCACGGAGTATCATAGTAATCAGGACCAAATATTGTTATAAACATGAGGAATTATACAGGTTTTTGAGTGCATCGTAGGTCCTATTTACTATGCCACCCCCCGTGGTAATATTCAAGCGGAAATATTTATGTAAATAAGCATTATCCCCGGGCGGAGCATCCGTCATAGGGAGCAAGGCGGCTGATACCGCGAACCGGGGCAATTGACACATACATGTTGACCCTTACCAGGCACAGTTACCCCAGAGGGGGTGATATCATACCTGGAACCTTATCAGACTTACGCGTACCATTACAGTAATTTTGTGCCTTGTGCATAGCGGATCGGCCTTAATGTAGGCCGGCCCGTCACATTTTCTCCTGTAGGGCGAAGGTCTGGTTGGTGTAGGCTGGTCTTTCTTCTGGCCTTGTCCGTGTTTTGTTTGGAAAATTCTTCAAAAAGAAAACGCTGCGGATCCGCACGGCCACCGAGCGGTGGATTCTCGGGGAAACGGTTTCATTTCGCAGGAGAGGGAGGCGCGGTCCCTGGATCAGTTTTGGTCTTGAACCCCCCCACGGTTCATCTCCAGTCCGCATGCGCGTCACAGTCCCGGTTTCACCAAACCAAATGGTTGCCGCGTGATTGTGGTGGAATACTTTGTTTCGGAGGCTCATGGGGCAGGCCTTCCTTGGATGGTGTTGTTGTTCGACAGATGGGAATCACGTACTGGGTAGCCGCTTGAAAAATACTATCTGAAGGGTCAAAATCGTATGGTTGTCTATCGGTTATCGTTGGCCTTTTTTCATTAGGGTAAGCCGTCCTGCACGGCATATACCGAAGCAACCGTTCAACAGCTTTCGCCTTGTGCTCGGTCCCAGCCGGTGATCACGTATACTGTCACCGGGCTCTCGCTCCTCACCACAGACGCTTCGACGGATTTGAAAGAAATTACTGCCTGGTATCGTCATCACGCGTCCTACAACATGGATAGCACTTAGTTGTGTGCTTCCTTGTGAGCTCGTTTTGAGGCAAATGTCTCTCGCTAAATATTACAAGTATGACTATTAGTATTCTCCTTAACCCAATATAGTTTGAATATTCGATTAGTACATTTCCGGGGGACCATAATAACTACAGTATAACCTACAGTACACGAAAAACAAAACACTACACACGTATTCTCCTATGTTTGCTGCCCATATCTTGTTTTCTAAATGTATATGCCCCCCCCCCCACACTAGTGTTTTTTCAGATAATAATCTTCGGGATAAACCTAGGCTTTGGGATTGTTTGTCGAGTTGAACTTTCCAAATTATGTCAACATCATGAGGCTTTCGTGGCGAGGAACGCGCGTGACTACAGAGGGGGTAACATTTTGATCAACTTGACGATGACTGTCGTAGGCCTCCCTTAACCCAATATGGTTCGAAAATCGTTTGTCTCACCACAAAAATATTCGAGATAAACCTAGGCTTTGCGATGCTTCGTCGTGTTGCACTTTCGGCTACGCTGGACATCTTATATGTTGTTCACTACTATTAATAGTATACACCTTGTCACACGAGGAACCTCATAACTTTCTTTTTATTTCAGATGCTGCCCAAATGTAAGGCAAACCGTAGCACAAGTATCATATCTCGTTGGCATAACAAAACCAAACACCCACCGACCTCAAGCCCCCCAAGAGAGCGGTACGAGTCAGTATCAATAGAGTTAAGACTTAGGATTAAGGCTCAGTTAGGGATAAAACTAGGGCCGGTCACGTGGGTCGGATTAGCCTTGAGCCGCGGTCACCGCACAAAGTCCAAAATGAACACCATCCAGGAGGAGAGGGAATGTTCTGATTCTTTTTTTTGTTGGCCGGATCTGTCCTTAGTTCGGGATCGACCCATCCATGCGTATATATAGAGTACAGTACGTAGGGCAATGCCCCGGTAGGGGTCGCGACTAATTTCCTGAGCTCCTCGCATGAGGCGCTCAATACTCATGGTTAATAGTAAATCACCTTATTTAATCATGAATTCGAAGAAGGTTGTTTGCCCAGCCCGGCCAAACATTTGTTTGCGCTGTATGCGCTGTATGCGCTGTACGAGCTGGTCCTAAAATGATACACGAGCAAAGTCACCATGAAAACCGGTAGCTACTAATGAGAACCTCAGCCCTCAGAATATGTGGAGCAAGGAGGTACATCACCAATGGTGGCGGTGCAATTGCTGGTTGGTGGCGTGGGTGATTCTGGCGGGGAGGGTATGGGCAACCATTGTTAATTCCTTCCTTGAAATACAGTAGTATGAATGGAGAGCTTTTCTATTATTTTCTAGGAGACGATATCACAGGAGTTGTACAGTAGTCCAGCCATGTGCGTATGCCCGACCACAGTAGTCACTTCGCTCTTAGCCCTCTCATCCCTACCTGTGTCAATCTATGTACCACCACATACATTGCTCAGGCACTACTAGTATGTAATACATAACAGTCACCTGTGTGACGCGGTTTGTTGCGCATGTAACAATATGCGGGAGTATGCGGACTTATCGCACGCAGCACCTACTGGCATCTGGCGTGATATTGGTTTTGCATTTGTGTTATTATTCCATTTGCCATCTGACAATGTGCAGTGCTTATTCCGATCATACACATTTGTTTTATATAGTTTACCATGGTTCAGTACATTCTACTGCGTACATCACTATAATTTCATTTGCCGTATGCATACGCGCAGCGCACTTATTCCAATCACATGCATACCCTGCACATCTAAAAGGGGCAACTACCGTATAACTCTACAACGTTTACAGTCAGCTTCAGCGGTGATCGCTCATAAATATTCCTCGAATTATCCTGTTTTCCACTATGGGGTTCGCTGTCCGACAGTGTGCAGCATAAAGAACTTCAACATCAATCGCTGAGCACCCTTAGTCCCTATTCCAGAAATACCAACAAAAATTACGTTCCTGCCCGTTGTCGGGGATAGGCGAGATGTCAACAGTGCAGCTACCGAGATTCTGATAAAGACCCTCGTCGTGATGTGCTGGTTGTTCGCGGGGTGCTCGATTTCATTTTTTTGAGGCGCCACAGAGACGGTCGTGCGGCGGCTGCTCCGGTGGTCCTATACCTCTCGCAACGGCGGCATCTTGCCTCTGAAGCAATCAACAAACACTGCACAAGATGGCTTGCCGTCGTTCGGTTACAGCGTGGGATATACCGCGTCCGCGTGGACAAACTCCCCAAGTCCAAGCCCCCCCCTAACTGCAGGACGGGTGTGCAAGACATTTCCTGGCAGATGTCGGTGGTCAAATTAATCACACCGGCAAATTCAAACCCGACCCTAGACTAAAACCCAACCCTAACCCTAACCCTTGTCTTGTAGAGGGGTGAAATATGGCGGAGGCAGTCGCGCCGATCAGCCGTGTGTTTTGGTGGCATTCTTGAAAAACAAGTCGAGTTTTTCCACGGGATTCGTGGATTGGATTTCTCGATCGAAACAAGTTTGAAAGCCCACCGTATCTCTGTCCTCCCCTCCAAACACACGGTCTCGCCACACAGCGACATCCTAAACACCTCTTCGATGCGCGGTTGGCTGCTCTGCTGCTGCTGCTGCTGCTGCTGCTGCTGCTGCTGTTCCGCGTATTAGTAGCGCAATCGACTGCTAGAACCCGCGATCAGGACACGAAGCAAGGTTCAACTCTCCTATAAACCGCCCCCAGGAAGAGCACGAAAAACTACATTTTAGATCCTATTGAAGATAGGGAAAAGCCATCCAGACAAACCCCGTCGAATTTAGAGTGGACTGGAAACCGAGCGTTTCGATCCGCCTAATCCGACGACATACGAATTCGCCTAATGGCCCACGATAATAAAACATATATTGGGATGTGTTTGTCACGTTCGTCAAGTCGAATTGAGTCGGGTTTCCCTGTAAGAACATACTCGTACAACGTCTGATAGATGTAACCGCAATTGACATACGTACGGATACTTGGGGAGTTCCACATGATATAATTTGGATTTATCTTGGTTGGACATTTGGGGGTCTCGGGGATGTTTTTGGCGGAACACGCACGCCGCACGTGCACTCCGTTCCTCCTCTTCTTCGGTAGCACTTCTCTTCTGCGGACTTCATCTTCTGGGATTACGTAATACAAGTCTATATGCCTCCTTCTGGCCACCTTCACCGCGCCTCGTGACCCAAGCTCACCCGTACTGAGATTATCCCCTTACGCTAGCGTTGACTCGAGTTGGGAGCTCGCACGGAAAAAGCAGGTTACGATGGAGCAACTGTGTTGAGGCAGGATAGGAGAGGCTTCGGGTTTTTGGCACGATGCCTTTTGTGGTAAAGGCTGATGCAGCAGACTTGCCTTGGGTCAAGGCCATACTGGCGAAGGAAGCCGTACACGCGAGCAGGCCCGAGAGCATTGGGGTGGGGCATTGGACGGCAGAGGAATGGCAGGATCTAGGAGCTAGCGCGCGTTTGCGCCAGCAGCAGCAGCAGCAGCAGCAGCAGCAGCAGCAGCAGCAGCGAAGGGACGACGAAGTACCGGCTTATCTGAAATTGACTCTGGGAGAATTGGAGACCTTTATGGAGACATTTTGCGCGGACAAAGCCTGGAAAGCTCGAAAATACTTGCTGTGGCAGTACGGAACCTACGTCGGCTATGAACACCTAGCCGACGAGGAGTTCGTGAGAGCATATGAAGAAGCGGCGGTAACCAGGAATGCCGTCCTCGCGGCAGCAAGAGCACTGAGGGCAGAGAGGAAAAGCGAGCTAGATGTAAGCAGCCGCATCCCATCCCCAGGCAAAGTGCACGTGAGTGATAGACTTCAGGTGCCGCCGAAAATATGCGGCTCGTGTTCACAACAGGGACCACTCCAAGACGGACCAGAGGGGAAAGCCGAGGTTGAGCGGGAGCCCTCGCCGCCGGTACATCAGCAGCAGCAGCAGCAGCAGCAGCAGCAGCAGCAGCAGCTACCGCTGCCATTGCAACCCGCGCAAGCGACAAGATCGCCGCCGCCGCCGCCGCAACAGCCGCCGCACAAGCATAAACAGCAGCTGCGGCAGGTGCCACAAAAATTGGCTGTCGAGCAAGGAAAAGTGATGGGAACAAGCAAGGAAACGTTCGCGAGGGGCGGTGAAAAGCAAGAGGGGTCGGAGGAGCAGTACGTGCGGCAGATGCAGCAGCAGCAGCAGCAGCTACAGCCCACAGCACCACGGCCGCCATGGCCGCCTCCACGGCTACCCTCGTGGGAAATGACGAAGGCTGAATCACGAGAAGAGCCGTCGGCAGGCCTGCATGGTCCGACTGCGCGATTGGAATGTTCATCCTGCTCTGCGTTGGAGAAGAATGCTACTATCCTCAACGAGCAGGAGGAAGCGCTGGGGGGCGAGGCAGAGGCACCGGTACCACCGACGTTACCACCACCGCCGGCGCCGCCGCCACTGGAGCCGGCGCCGCCACCGCGACCCCCGCCGCACCGACGCCTGGCACTGCCGCCACCGCTGAAAGTCTCATGTGACCCCGCAAGGAGATTGGGAGGCGAAACTCCCGATCCTCAAAATGGCGACGCACAGCGGGGGCGGAAACAACAATGCGCCACAACAGACGATCAGCAACTCCAACAGGAGCAGGAGCAGCAGCAGGGGAGAAAAATGGCACGGGAGAGCGCATGCCAGCATCACCCACTGCGAGGTGCTGGAAGGCTCGAGATGGACGCTGAAAAATGCTGGAGCTGGGGTGGGGATGGCTTCGCTCCTTTTGCACCCGACTGAGCAGGTCTTGTGTTTGCCCTCCCCCCATCGGTCTGTTGCGATTTACTTTTCCACGGTACGTATTGCTTTACTTCATTGCAGGGAACAAAATGCATGCGTTGATTCATGTTTTGCATGCGTTGAGGCCTGCGTATCTTTACCGTAGACTGCCAGGCTGTTAGCAATGCTCCTACATACTCTAGTTCAATTCGTCCAATGTGTTCGTTTACGAGTTGGTCGAGGTTTTCGTGTTTTGTTTTGTTTTTCGTATACGGTGCGAACCATGCAGGATTGGAGACTTGGGCGTGAATGTTGCATGTAGGAAGGACGAAATTTAGCAGATATGATACCGAACGCAGCTTCTGATCCGCGGTGCAGCCTTGTAGCTTGGCACAAGTAATCACGTAGAGGGGCTAGCCCAGGCGTACCGAGCGGGCTGTTTTATGTGTTCGCGTACCTTATTGGTTGATTATTCGCACATGCGAGCATCGAATTTAGGGTCCAACTGCGTTTGACTGAGGTACGCCCCACGGAAAAACGTCAACACCTTGATGATATGCCCGTATATTTACTTTAGTATAGTCTACCGATGCAAACGCGACCGAAACGTTTTCATTCTTTATGTTCAGGCACATTTCCTTTTGATGCTGTTCGTGGATGGCATGCAAGAAGATACAATGGGGTATTGATGATTGATGGGTTTGATATAGCTGGAGCGTTGAACCAGATGAGATGTATGCTTATATGTCGAAAGAACAGCACACGAGCAGGGGGTGATGATGAGATAATATGCTCGCGTCTATTTTCCACTTACATCATACATTTGTTTGGTTTACGGTATTGAGACGGATGGATTGGTGAGCCATCATGGCGTATCGATGTAACGTCTAGGGGTTGTTAGAGGAGTTCACGTAGTTTTAGTGGATCACAGATTCGAATCATGGAACACATGTTATTGATCAGGGTGGTACGCTCTGAAACAACTCATGGGTTGCCGACATGTCCACTGTTGAAATGGGACAAAGTGAATTGATGGATAGATTTGTGCTTACTTTAGTTTTGAGAGAAGGGTTGCATGTATGTGCCTAGTGTAGGAGGGACTTTGGTGATATTCGAGTGTTGACGTTAGGGCTCCTTATGTACGCTGGGTATTACAGTTATACTATACGAGTGAGTGCGCATTTTCGTTGGAAAAATTGGTGATTCATGTTGGATGATTGGTGAATGATATTCGTGTACGAGAACTTAGATAGTTGAAGACTTGGCTGGCTGATTGCATTATACGAAGCTGTATACAGCAGTAATATTAATGGATAGGGAAAGGAAACTGTATGGCAGAATGTATTGAGGCGTACGGATATGGTTACGGGACTGGTTATTCTGGTGACGCGGACAACGAGATGTGGCATATATGTTGAGAAATCCCATGTTCGACTTTGGATATTTGGAGTTTGTGAATTCTGCATGATGAAAGGATTTAGATTGTTAGGGATGTTTGAGTATAGGATTTTTGTTTGATTTTGAGTATAGGATAATATCGGGTTTTTTAGGGTTGAGGTTTCCTTGAATGATACCTGGTACACATTTTGTGCTAGGTACGGAAATTTTTCATGTTTTTTTGCAGAGTTGAAACCCTGGAAAGGATGTGCACTATCATGACGATGCTACGAGTAGGAGGGATGTAAGAACATACTCGTACAACGTCTGATAGATGTAACCGCAATTGACATACGTACGGATACTTGGGGAGTTCCACATGATATATTTTGGATTTATCTTGGTTGGACATTTGGGGGTCTCGGGGATGTTTTTGGCGGAACACGACGCCGCACGTGCACTCCGTTCCTCCTCCTCTTCTTCGGTAGCACTTCTCTTCTGCGGACTTCATCTTCTGGGATTACGTAGTAATACAAGTATATATGCCTCCTTCTGCCCACCTTCACCGCACCTCGTGACCCAAGCTCACCCGTGCTGAGATTATCCCCTTATTCCCGTGCCACAAAAATATAACTGATGTGTTGTTGATTATTCAGACTTGTGACCAACCAGACGTAAATTCAATTTAATACGATTGACAAGCAATCCGATGGACTCGATAAAAAGCTACGTTCCGACATAACGGCCCTAAGCACTCTACAAAACAAATACATACCAGGGGAATGGGTAATCGGTACGGAGTACGCATACCAGCGTACTCCGTAGCATGTCTAATTGTTTATTTCAGTTACCATCATCTAACATTTGTTCCAATCCTATACCACTCGCATATAAAACGGGATCCAGAATATAGCCACTCAATCCACTTCAGACATGGAAGAAGTCACGAATCAGACCTGACAATACTTGACGAAAATGCTCGTAGACCCACAACGACACAGTGTATACTTATTGTACCAGGTAATTTGTAGTACCTGGTTATACTGAGCCCGCTTTTTGATTTTGCCCTCCGACACACCTGTGTCGTATTCAATCATACCATATGGTTCAGTCCATTTTATATTTCAGTGCGGAATCCATCGAATATCTTACATACCGCAAGCAGCATCACTCTAAGGGTTATTCTTACCGAAGCCGTATATTTCCAAAAACTCCATTTTGTTTTTCAAGCAATTTTCTAGATTTCCAATTTCTTCATTTTTTTCCCCATTTATTGGAACGCGAAGCCTTCCGAACATTTTGTCCTCTGAAGAACTCCCAGTATTTCCAATTTTCTTCAATTACTTCCCTCTTTTTTCCTTTTGTTTTTGGAAACTGTGGAAAAAGAAGCTGCTCGATAATAATTACCTCTTCTACCTCCCCCGACAAAAAGCCAGCTATCACTGTTTACTTGTGGACCACGAGAGAGAGGGAGTTCCTACATCCAGCAGGCTTTACAGCGGGGTTTGGGGTGATGTTTCTACTACTGTAACTACACTAGACCACGCATACTTCTACAGTTCTGCTGCAGCACCACAGCAGTGTAACACTTACCACACCCCCCCCGTACAGGGGATTACCCTCGACGTATTGTTTGAACACTCTCTTCTCACCTCGGGCAGATGAAGATATATCTGCGCAGCATAGATCATCTAGATCCTAACCTGCCGATAGGATATGGTGTGTAGGATATGTCGAGTATATAGAAACAAACCCTAAAGCATGCCCTAAATCATGCAGGTCAGAAGGCTCTCTCCCGGGAACACGAACTATTAATAGTCCATACAGGTCATACAGATGAGGAATATATCTGCCCGGAAAGATCTAGATCATCAGGTGGGAATCGATTATCTGTCCTGGGTGTGGACACTTTAGCCTGGCCCGGTTTGGCCCCACCGCATCTGAGACGCATGTTACGGTAGAGGTGTAAACACCATGTTTCTGCCTTCTGAGGGTGGTCCCTTATAACTTGAGGAGGTCTATACTTCACCCAAAAACTCAGTTTTGAGGAAACTGAATGTGCTATATACGTACCCGATGAACTTACTAGTGTAAATTTGAAAACAAAACATTGCAACACAAGGATGAACGACCGACGGTAAGGGGTGCCTTCGGTATTTAAAAAAAAAGAGTACTGCTCGAGTGTTGAAAATATATATATAGTTTCGTTGTTTTTACAGCAGCAAGTACTATTTCTGGTTTACTAACACCAAATCAGTATTCCTTACGGAAAACGGCATAGCTCCAGTTATAATGCTCAGACCTTCGACCGACCAACGTATAGCTTGTTCGTTGTAGCCTCTAGGAGATATTGGGACTCTTGGATCTGCAAGGGAGGGCAAGCATTGCTGTGTTTACATCACGAAACGAAAGAGATCCGCGGCAAGAGTTTGGTCGTTTCGGGCTCCTGTTCGGTATCTACACTCTGCTGTGGCCACGTAAGACGCCACGGACGGTCGAACTAGAGGCTCAGGTACATTCACCTACAATTGCTCGGCGTCCTCCTCGAAAATCTGGGTTAAAACAGTATAAGCAGCCGGAGAAACTGCTATTTTTCGAATTCGTCTTGGGTACCAGGGGTATGGTGAGTCGTTTTCGAGTAACAGGCACGTTTCGTGATGAACAAGGCGTTCGATCGATATGCGTCCTGAGACACACATGTTGACCACGATCTAGGCTCTCTGAAACTTCTCATTGGTCGAATTTCTGAGCATTAGAACTGGAGAAATTCCGTTTTCCGTAGGGAGTCACGAAAATGTGGAAAATGTACCAGATATAGTATTGCAACTGAAAGAAAAAACAGATTTGTGTTTCATTTGCTCATATAGTTCTCGTCCGAAGGGGCCCCTTAAGAACCGGTCCCCCGTTCTTAGCGACAAAGTGCTTGGAATAAGTGTGGCGTTAGTTTTGAAGTTCTGAGAAGGTTAAGGCGCCCCGATCATCCAGACACCGTTTCATTCCAAGAAGGCTTCCTCTATCGTTGCACGCGACCTGATCCCTCACGCATATTGGGTTCCGAAAAGAAGTTTCTAGGAATGTTGTACGCCACCTCTTGCAGTAGCGGAGGAAATCACACACATGTATACCTCAACACAAACTAGTGGTCCCTCTATAGGGCCGGTCGAGTGGTGCCGGCTGCCCGCTATATTGCCTGTGGGATCGCGGGGCGCGGATGGAATCCACCGGCGTGGCAGTGTGCGGACTACTGTGGAGTCAGTTATCACTATATTGCCGGTTTGCTGTGGCTGGCGCATGCAGGCATTATTCAGGGACCATAACTCTATGTTGGAGCATTTTCTCCTGTGATCGTGCTTGTGGCACCCAGGTATCCGATCTGTGTGTGTGACCTCAACCTGAAAAGCGCTCGATTGAGTATTCACATTGATAACCAAAAACGTTATTCCATTTATTTACGGGCAGAGTGTAGTGTTCAGTAAAATCGGTATATGCCCCCCCCGGGACCGGCATGTTTACGTCCCAAATAAAGATGCATAATCCCGGAAAACACGCGAAACTAATTGCAGTGCAGTTCAAACCTACACATTCACACGTTCCGGTTAAACTTGAGAACTGGTCCCACGTATTTGGGGACAAAATACTTGGAATTAGTGTGGGATAATTAAGTTCAGTTCTGAATGGGTTAACGTGTACCAGGTATATGTGTTGTGATCTTGCCTTGAAGGACGGGGACACCTCTCTGGGACAGATATTACGCGATAATAATTCCAAGAACAAGCTCCTTCAAGGCGGACCCATCAATTCCCCATCCTGCATGATCTGAATCTCATCATCATGTTTTGCCGGGCTGAATCAGTAGTATTAAGTCTGCACGGTCGATTAATAACACATATGGCGTGGGTTGGACGTGTACCTTTTTTATAGATCCTGCATACCGTCTCGACACACGTGCTACTAGGTAGAGATGCAACCTCCTTTTTAGACACTCTACACGAAAAGACATTGTTAGCAAACCTAGAGAGAAACCCGATGAATAAATCTCATGGCCTACGCGGTATGCTTATACTATCCATGCTACTAGTATTGTTGTATTTGCCATCCGACAATGTGCAGCATGAGCTTCAACGTTGATCACTATTTAATAATAACATTCCCGAAAGCAAAAAAACATGGAAACACAGGAAACCTATGCATCGTGGTACGCGTCTTCTAATATCAGCAGGTTAGGATCTAGATGATCCACGTACCAACAGATGATCTATCTGTAGATAGATTATATGCCCGACACGTGAAGACGTGAAAACACCGGCAATTGCAGTAGTTACTCGCGTGCGGGAATGGGGAACGCGTAATTATTACATTCATTTGCTATGGGGTATTTTGTTTATGCTCTTTGCTATCGGACTACTGACTATGTACAGCGCACTTCGCAATCATACCATCCACCTCTAACAGGGTATTAACAGCAGTATACGCCGCCGTATAAAAGGCATGGAAGGTAGAGGACGTATTCGGGTGTCTTACTCGGGCGCGCTAATCGCACTCGTATCTACCTGCTGCGCTAATTCCTAGCGACAACTCTAACTATACAATCGTATCTCGATATATATTTAAAAATCAGTGCTTTACACTACATATACATTGGGTATATGGGCGGGTGACATATTTCGCCCCCCCCCCCCCTCCTTCACGAAATATATCTGTGGGTCATTGTTTTCTTGACCCGGTTCACTTCAGTCCTTGCCAGTTCTTCCCAATCACCGTCGGGGTGGCGAAACCGATGCCACGGCGCCTTGTAATCATAGATCACGCAACGGTGTCGGTATGCTTTTCCTTCTTGGTCGACGAACTCTCTCCAAACCATGGTACCCACCGGAACCTCACTCAGGACGCATGCTACGGTAGAGGTGCACCTGCATACAGGCCATGCTTCTGCCTTCTGAGGGTGGTCACTTATGGTCGCTTGAGGAGCTCTATACTTCACCCGAAACGTGATTTTGGAGGAAACTAAAAGTGCTAACCGATTAACAATCCCATGGCCTCAGCCTACGAATAAAAAATACCGTGACACAAAAAAAAACTGCCGACGAATTTGGGTTGAGCAGCCCCGGCATTCAGGAAACATTTCAGCCAAACATTGCTATCCCTATCATACCAAGCATCTCAGTGCATGTGCTGTGTTGAGGGTGTCGCGTTCCACCTTTTTTGTAGCGTTTGATGGCCTGGCGCAGCGAGCTTCGTCGTGTGGTACAACACCCACACCGCACGAAAGGCGTCCAGTTGCATCGGTGTGAGGTTGTTCAACACGTCCTCCTCCGGTGTCCAGCCTGACTACGCCCCATTCGAAAACCTTGCCTTGTACTCCCAACGCCAAGCTCTCCATCTTCTTTGCCGACGCGTGGTAGTCCACCAGGGTGTACCGCGCGGGTGCGGGGTGGTAAGCCTCGGGTCTGCGTCCCAGACGAAATAGGCGTACTCGCTCCCGAAATCGTGGCGTAGCCCGGAGGGTATGGCGTGAAAAGGCTTCATGGGCGGATGCTGCTGCCCGCCGCTCCCTGACTTGACTACCGTTGAGGACGACGTGATGGTAAAAACCGGTAGAAATAATCGACGCAAACCTTCAACGGTCCTGAACGTTTCACGTGCATGAGTTTACGGTGTTCTCCCTCGTGCCATAGGGTCGACTACGAGATCACCTCTCTTCACATGGGCTTCGGCGGAAGCGCGTTGTATATCCGCATTGCCACGGGAACGTTGATGCTGTCGGCGCTCGTGCCGTTTGAAGAGAGAGTTTCGTCCCCTTGTATATTTCCTTCAAGCCTCCTTGCGGTCTGCGACGAGGTTGTGAAGGCTACAATGTTGAAGGAAATCGCTGCCGTCCAGTCCAGGGGTCACTGAATCGATATGTAAACGCATATCTCGGCCAAACATCAAACTGGAAGGGGGTGGAGCTGCCTGGCAACCGCGGAAGAAGCGTCGTGCGTTGAAGCCTGAATGCCGGTTGCAGGTACTTGTCCCAGCACTTGAGCCAGTACGTGCCAAGCTCTGCCTAAGCTTCGAGAATCGACATACTCAGCCTCTCCCCTGTTTCTTATGCCCGACCGTGGTCAGCCGGTCAGTAGTAGATGGCCACCTTTAGCTAACGGAAGAGGTGAAGTACGAAATCCGCCGTGAAGATCGCCCCGTATCGAGAGAGGAACGCCGAACATCATAACTATATCCAGAAACTTCTCGGGCACGGTCTCGGCGCCCGTAGTCCTCAGCGGGTTAGATAATACAAACGTGCCGGCCCTGTCCAGCACGAGCTGAAGGTATCGATTACTCGCGGAGGATGTTTCCCCCATGTCCTGCTGAGTGTCCATTTTCAGCACCTCCCAAGGTTGTAGAAATCTAGCTGGAAGCGTGGCTACCCGTTGACTCGCCGACTCCGTCCTTCTTCAGCCGCACGAGAGAACGTACTCAGCGATGTCGCGCTTGTAAGTGCGCCAGTGAAACTTCCGTTGGATCAGCTCCGTTGTCCCTCCGACACCGAGGTGGGCGTAGGTTGTGTGGACCAGGGCCGTCACTCCGGGTATCATGGAATGGGGCATCGCAATCCGCGACGGCGAAGTGATCAGCGAGTGCCGCAGGGCAACCTCCTCGTCTAGCATGTACGTGCCGCCTCTTTATCTGTCGTTCATGTCCTCAACGACCGTGTCAAGAAGTGAGTCTTATGCCTGTCGCCTGATGGCCTCGGGTGGGTCCTGTAGACGATGCGACATCTGCTGCACAGTCGGTGGGCATGGGCGTGCCTGGCCGGCGATGTCGACGAAGCTGGCGCCGGAAGTGGAGGTTGCATCGGCAGCGTTGACAGCTATGCGGGCGAATGTTTTGGCGGCTGTGGCGTCGGCACCAGTAAGGCTGAGGGTTGCAACCTGGGTCATGGTGGCCCCGACGATGATGCAGAAGGTGTCGCTTGTGAGATGATGTATACGGCTTTGGCGCCACAGGCGGTGGTGGTATCGGTAACCAATGCTGTGCTGTAGGTGACCGGTCTGCGAGCGATGGCGTCGGTACCAGCAAAGAGCAATCCCACGGTAGGGGTACCTCTTGTAGGCTCAATACCTTCTGACCGGTTGTGCTCCTCACGTGAGTAACCACCGGATACAATTATTATGTTACTGGTATATTTGTTTTTGGACTACCGCATTGGAAGGTTTGGTCGGATTGCGCGAACGAGTGTTTCCGAAGTCATGTTTCGGGTGAGATATTGAGCTCCTCATGTGAGGAGCTCAGACAATTCTGCTGCTCCTCTACCGTGGGACGACTCTGAAGTTGATGGTGGCGGTGTCGTACACGGTATCGCCGAATATGAAGATAATGTTGCTCGTGAGATCGATGTTGACGGCCCAGACGTACTAACGGCTGTGCTGTGGGCGACCGGTTAGTGAGCGGTGAAGTCGGTACCAGCAAAGCTGACGGCGACGGTGTCGCACACGGCGGCCCCGAAGATGAAGATGGTATCGCTCGCGAGATTGATGTCGACGGCGCTGGCGCCACAGGGGATGGCGGGAACCGGCAACGAATATTGCGGTGTGGGCGACCGGTGCGTGAGCGATGGCGTCGGTACCAGCAAAGCTGATGGTGAGGGTGTCGTATACGGTGTCGCCGAAGATGAAAATGGTGTCGCTCTTGAGATCGATGTTGACGGCGCTGGCGCCAGAAGCGGTGACGGTATCAGCAACAACTACGGTCATGTGGGTGACCGATTCGCGAGCGAACGTGGTGTCGGCCACGGTGGGATGTGATGATACATGCATACAAGCGCCAGTGAGGAACATACGAGCAAACACGATCCACGAGCGTGCTTGCATACGGCCCAAGACCAAACATAGCCTGAGTTAATCTACGAGCAGGTAGTAACGTCGAGACTTCCATGGCGACCATAACCAGAACCAAGGGTGTTGCACTTTGTACTTCTAGATGTGGAGAAATTAATATGATCAACTTCCTGCGTAGAGAGTGAAAATGCTGCGATTACTACTTTCTACTCTTATGTTACAAAGTATTATCCACTGTAGTATTACTGCTACCTGTGGTACCCGGGTCGGATCAGACCGATTGCCTGTTTTGGTTCCCGAGAAGATCAGCAAGCACAACTACTATTGAATGCGAGATCCCCTTGATGCGAGCCACGCCCCCCCCCGCATATCCTTGCCAGCTCATAATGTGTAAAAGATGGCGGGAAATAAAACTTGGAAATTGAAAAACTTTGAATTACGGCAGCTGTGAGTTTTTCTATTTGAATGGTCGATACTCAACTTTGTGAGCTGTGTGCCCCCTCGGCCGTGCGTTTGTATGGCGGTACGGGTCAATGACCTCTCCTGGTTGCTGTCAGATTCAACATCATCATTTTCCCCACGGCGATTAGGGTTATTATATGCTACTGATTGTCCTTCATTTCTCTTGACGTTAAGTGGGTTGTTTAAAGCTGATTGAGTTGTGTACATTATATATCAAATACTACCAGGTATGATGCGAAGTACACCATGCGGTGGGTTTGTTTTAAGTAATGTCTCGGGGCATTACCTGACGTGGGATAGATGGCTTGACGTGCATACAGTCACCATATACTGTTGTGCTGCATTCAGTAAAGTAAAACGTGCCTGGTATGCACGTGTATATTTCAGTAGTCGTACGCGTATATGGTTGCGTGTGGCGGAGCTTGCTGTATCATCTCCTCATAACGCATAGTCCGTCTGGTGCCTTTACATAGAATACTATTAATAGATCGTCCGGTTACGTCCTGATAGACATCCTGAATCAATATAAGGGCGAATTCCCTAACCCTAACCCCAACCCCAAAATTGGCCACACTACGTATTAGTGACCTATAAAGTTCCCGGATATATCCTACGGGACGAAATGCGAACACTGCTCTGTGTATCTATCTGTGTGTATTCCGGTCGCCGCGGTAGTCTCCGGTCGCCCCGGCAGTCTGGTGGTCGACTTCAAATACTACTAGCATTGGTACCGAGTTCAAATCCCACCGTGGTGAGATTTTGACTTTATTCGCAAAAAAAAGGGGAACAATTGCCGAAAGCGCCTTCGTGGCGTGGATAGGTGGAATTCGACGCGAGTCCACGAGGGAAGAAAGTAAATGCTGAAATCTTCTCGATATAACAAGGCAAGGCATCTACCGTACATAGTGGGGAGAGGGGAGGGGGGCCCACTTATTGACCCCGAATCTGAGTTACGACTAACGAAAGAGGAGTGTGAAGATAGGACATGGGATAGGAAACAAAAAAAAAACACATGTTGAAAGCAAGGGATGGACCCAAACGTTCAGGCGGGGTAATTCAGAAGAGTTGTTTTGAGTCCATTGTATTCTTCAAATGCATTGTTTTGTGTTTTTTATGTACTTTTATATATTTGTTTTGGTTTCTTGCGACCATCTACAACTATATGCGCTATGGCAACGGCAACCAGCATGGGACTGCTATTGAATATTCTTTTTTCGTTTGTAAGAAAACCGAATCTCACACAATAGATACTATGATACTATACGTTGGGTTCCCAGCAGTCCAACGAAGACCAGCAACTGTCAGTGTACTCAAAACACTATTATTGGTATATATTGATGGTGTCGAAGACGGCTTGTAGTACGTTGTGTGTTGGCGTGGTGGCTCCATGTTCCCCGGCAATATACACTTGCCTTAGCTGCACGCCCGCTTGTTCAGCCGCCATGCTTGCCCTTTCGAATCAGGTATGTTAATGTCGATCGACGAACGAGGTGAAGGTAATGTGCCCGACCAGTTGATACCTGAACCAAAAGCAACGAAGTGTGTTGATTCTAGTGTCCATTCTTGGAAGTGTGACACCAAATACTGCACGCTTTTCAGTAAGTGCCCTAAAATGGTCGGCCCATTATCGCAGGATGCATTCCTAATTTGGAATAGGAGCCGACTCACAGTACTACGCGGTATTTGTGGAGAATACCCAACCATTACCGCGTTGGCACAGGTGTGTGTGTGTGTTGGTCACATTAAACCTTCCTTTCTACCCGTCGACATCCAGCACACCCAGTGTCCGTGCCGATTCTTCATCCTAAAAAGGTACTAGTTCTGTGGTCACAAAACTACGACACAGAGATACTACGCTCAGTGCAGTAAGCAGAGCAGACAATGCAATGCCATATACGACAGGCAAGACCTACCCTGCTATCAATCCAGGCGCATGCAAAAAAAAAAAGAGACAAAATAAAAAAAGCGAAAAGGAAAAAAGAATAAAACGTAAATATACTGAATCAAATCAACAATCAAGCAACCAAACAAAAGCATGACAAAATAAAAGAAATAAACTGTCGTGCTTCTCCCAGAGGAGATGCGACATCCAATACAAAACCAACTGAAATGAAACGAAATGAAATGGACCGAAAACAGCGCCAACAGAGCAAGACTAAGAACGACAGGAAAGGACAGCCAGCCGGAGCACACCAAAAGCACCTTCCAGACAGCCGAAGCAGGTTTGTGCCCGTAGTACAGGCAGGTTCTACCAGCTAGTCGGTCTGGTGCCTACTCTGTTTGCCGTCTCTTTCCTGCTTCCGTCCGCCGTGGTTTCCCTACGAACCCCCCACCCTCCGTCTCCATTCCCTTTGGCGCCACCCATACAACGGATACGTGGCCCTTCCTACTCAGTTCTGTTTCGTTCTCGTGTAACACACGAGAGTCCAGGAAAGAGAACAGGAAATAACAAAAACAAAATGAATACGTACGTAGCTAAGCAACCAAAGAAAGTCCCAGGAAAAATACGGAAGGCGGAGAAACAAAGGTAAAAGCGATCACGGTAACAAAAATAAGTAAAACCAAGTAAATGAAACAAATGATGCGAGGGGCTGTAGCATCGCTGTCGTACCCCCCTTGAGAAGCAACAACAGGCAATACAACAAGCAAAAATAAGAAATAAGGAAATCAAAACAAACAAAGGGAAAGAAAGACCACCAGAAATACCCAAGGAAAAAAAAAAGAAAAGACAAACACCCAGTTTGCCATCCGCCAAGCCAGGTAGTCCTTCTTTCTCATCACAGTGATAAGAACGAGAGTAACAATGAAACTGTCTAGGCGGGACTTACTGGTCAGCCTGGTACCTTGCTATCCTGTCGGCTGTTTCCCTCCTGCTCTCATCAGCCGCGGTTTCCGTACGACTGTTGCCCCGCCCCTCCCCATTCCCTTTTACACCCCCCGCAACGGATGCGTGGCGCTGTCTACTCAGTTCCGCCTCGACCTTGTGCCACCGGGTCATGAACTGTTCAGCCGCTTCGAGGACCCCCCTGTACGACTTGCCCACTTTAGTTGCTGCAACGGTCCACACTGCGGTCTCTACTCCAAACACCAACGGGACCTGTGCCGTGGACCCCTTGGAGGCTTGAAACACCTTGAGGTCCTCACCAAGGCATTTCTGCCAGGACTTTGGTTGTCCGCCCGGTCTGCGTTCCTCCCCACCCGTCATGGTCCCGAACATCACCCGACTGGGTAATCGCCCCTTGGGTTGCCGTACCACGGCTCCCGCAAAGAACAGACGCCGTTTACGGATCGTCGCTTCGATGCTCTCGCCTCGTGTCTGCTTGAGAGCCTTTGCGTACGAGAGGGTCCTATAGTCGCCACGCTGCCGACGCTGGAAACCAATGACAGGCAGGAGGATTTGGTGGTGTACCGATCGGAGCCTGGCGAAGTGTTGTGCACCGAGGGTCCACTTCACACATCCGTAGAGCAGGGTCTCAATCACCTCGGCCTTCAACATGCGGATTTTCAGACTAAGTCGAGCCGTCTTCATGTCGTACAACTCTGGTCCGAACCGTTTGAAGCACGCCCACATGAGACGGATCCGTCGTTTGATTTCGAGTGAGAGGTCAGCGTCTTCGTGGATAATGCCGCCGAGGTACAAGAACTGGCTCGTCTGTCTATACCTCTGACCAGCGGCTTCGATAACGAGCGGCGGAGGAGGGGGTGTCTGGTCCCGTGTTCGTAAGATCATCGTTTCCGTTTTCCTTTCTGAAACCGTGAGGCCTGTTGCTTCGAAGACAGTCACGATGACTGTCATCATTTTTGCGAGACTCTCCGCGGACTTTGAGACAATTACTGCGTGATCGGCGTACAGCATACCCCATACAGCCCTTCGCACGCATGCCAATGGTACCTCTTTTCCAACCACTACATCCTCCTTGAGGTGAGCCAAATCCCTCATGATGTCTTCGTCTTCGCTGAAGCGTACGAGAACAACAACGTGTATCACAGCAGCGACAAACACGTTGAACAGCAGTGGCGACAGCACGCAGCCTTGTCGTAGCCCCTGCGTGACATTAAACCAATCAGAGTGCTCACCATCATCTGTGCGTACGCAAGCACGCATGCCGTCGTGGAACTGGCGGATGATTGTAAGAATCTTGGTTGGTATGCCAACGCGCGTAAGTACCTGCCACAGCAGCTCTCGGTCGACAGAGTCGTACGTTTTCTGCAGATCGATGAAGCACATGTACAAAGGGATTTTTCTGTCTCGTCCGAGTTCTTGTAATCGTCGTACTACGAACAGCATGTCGACTGTTGATCGTGTAGGACGAAAACCGCATTCTTCCTCAGGGAAGATGCCTCGGTCCTCGCAGTAGTTGCTGATACGGGATGCGACGATTTTCAACAACACTTTTCCGGCATGGGCAACAATCGAACTCCCTCTGTAGTTGTTGCAGTCAGTTCGGTCCTTATTTTTGTAAAGTACCTTGATGATCGCGTCTTTCTACTGCTGGGGGACTTCACCCGTTATCCAAACATTGACAAGAATGTGGTGGAAGCATTGGATGAAATCGGGGTGATCGATTTTCAGTAGCTCGGCGGGCAGGTCGTCTGGTCCTACCGCTTTCCAATTCGGCATTGACTTAACGGCCCCCATCATCTCGTCCAGAGATGGCTCATGGCCAAGTGATTGTTCAAGTGTCGGGGTGGCAATGGATCGATGATAGTGGGATCAAGTTTCAGTGATTTCGTGTTCAAGAGTTTGTGGAAGGCTCTCATCCACCGTTCACGAATTAGCACTGTATCGCGTAGCAGCGTGCCATCCTCGTCCCTAATGAACTGCTCGCTTCGCGCTTTCTTGCCCTCCAACCCTACAGTACCCTTCAGGTGCTTGTAAAAGCCTCGCTGGTCATTATCAGCTAGGAGTCTCTCGGTTTCGGCTAGGTGCTCTTCGAAATACGCATGTACCCCTACCGCGGCCACCTCCCGAAGATTCGCACACGCGGTCCTCACAGGTAGGTTCAATTAGACGCGGGTGACGGAGTTTTACAATATGGTGTGTATGTGTTCTTCACATTAAACCGTCCCTCCTACCCGTCGACATTCAGCACACCCAGTGTCTGCCGATTCTTCATCCTAGAGAGGTACGAGTTATGTGGTCACAAAACTGCGACTCAGAGGTAGTAAACACGAACTGGCTTATTTATTATTTCCCTACACGTTTCTAGTTTGCATCATATGTTGCCCTAAAAGGGGACATGTCTATTGTTAGTAACATTTAGTTGGTAAACATATAGGTTTTTGTGTGTACGGCAGGTTCTACTCACAATGGTCTCCCGCAATAGTGGTGCTGTATTTCCTCGTGTAGTATGGTGTGAGTTCTTCACATTGAAACTTGTAAATAGTATTTTGTCGATTAGTTTTTGATCGCATATATTGCATTATATATATGCATGGGCCCGCGAGAAAGAAATACAAAATCCAATCTGAGCAAGTCCTAGAACTTCATTGTGGAATCACCCTTGAACAACCTTGAAAATGCCTGGTAGGCGATTGGGTAGGAGTTAGTGAATTTAGAAAGAACGGTTTCGAATATGAAGCATCAAGGCGGTTGCCACACACAAGACTTTGGAGTCGAGAAACCGGTTGCCACACACGAGGGCGTCCATACTCCTACCAGGTACCAGTATCAGCAGCAGTAGGTAGCCCTTTTTAGAGGACCCCGCGATGAGGAGAAATTACATATAAGGCACTTCAATTTGCTGACCACGATTCTTGCCCGCGACCACTGACTGCAAGGGGCCTGTGCCAACTCTGATGGAGGGCGTTGGTGTATAAGGGACCTCCAACCCTGAAGGCACTACGGGCTACATACTGCCGTAACTCGTATATGCCACAGGTATCATACGTACTGACGTATTTCTAAACATCGGTACCAGGGGTACCATATCTCTCTATTAATAGGATGAATCGGCAAATGAACTGGGTGTGCAGGATGTCGACGGATAAAAACAGGACGGTTTGATGTTAAATGTGAAGAACACACACATGAATATGATATACACTACTAACTGTAAGGTACCACGGAATAATACAACGAAAAATATGGCAGAAGTAATAGTTGACTCGAACAGTGAAATTCCACGAGGAGGGTGGAAGATGAAGGGGGGGGTTGTTTTTCCATCTCGCGTGGTCCTTCAAAAAGGGCCACGTCTGCACGAATCAAGAGTGCAATCCCGAAGAAAGTCGGTCGTATACTTACAGCTGACGCGTTAGATTTTTCTTACAAAACAAAATTCCCGAAATAATAAAGAAATACCTGCTGTCCTTACAGTAATGACCATTTGGCCGCAACGGAATACAATTGTTTGTTGTTTCGCTTCCTTTTTTCTTCTCGTTTATCGCTCTCACGCAGCTGGATTGTCAGCAGGGTAGGTCGTGCCTGTCGTATATGGCACTGCTGCATTGCCTGCTCTGATTACTGCATTGCTACGCAGCAGTATCTCTGTGTCGTAGTGTTATGACCACATAACTGGTACCAGGTACGCGCATCTCTCTAAGCTTAAGAATCGGCACGGACAGTGGACTAAGACTCGGCACGGACACTGGGTGTGCTGGATGTCGACGGCAAAAATGGACGGTTTAATGCGAAGAACACACACATATATACGTGCGAATGATTTCGATTTCGCGAACATTCTCGTTTTCTTTTGGCCCTTCGACGATGCCCATGTGCGAGTTCTTCACATTAAACCGTCCTTTCTACCCGTCGACATCCAGCACACCCAGTTTCTCTCTGCCGATTCTTCCATCCTAGAACAGCCCATTCTCCTAATCGAGAATTTTGCCTTTCCGATGACAATGAAAATCGAAAATATCGCTTTTTGAATGGGCAATAACCAAAACGGGTTTACCCGGTCGGTTTTCACTCAAAAACGGGTACATGCTGGAATCAAGTAGAAAACACGCCCAGCGAGCCACGCGATAGGCCAAAAACAAAGTGTGCCCATTTTTGAGAGATACTGTCCCGGGTACAACTGTAAATGTCTAGTACCATACTTGGCTTTCACCCGTTTTTGGTTATTTATTTTGTTTAACCACTTGCCTACAGTGTGCCTCGCTCTCCACTGCGTCTGCGGCCGCTCTTTCGTTGTTTCATTTCGTTTCAAGCTTTTCACAATCCACTTGAACTCTATTCAACCATTTTACGCACCAGGTCCTGGGTGCGTAGTACGTGTACGTACGTCATCAGAGTCATATAAACGACCATCCACCTAATATACTGTTGTATGTGTGCACAGCAGTATCAACATACCTGGTATGTACGTATGATATATACGACTGATGTATTTTTATGTAATACGACTGCTACTGTACGTACATATGTGGTGTATTTCACTCTGAGACCAAGTGCGTATAACACACATGCTTGCCGCCAGAACCCTCTGCGTCTAAACACCCCTGACCCCTGACCCTGCTCCAGACCCCACCCGGACTTGAACCCTCCATACATAACCCGGACACATCTAAGTGTATAGTTAGGCGCCGACAAGTGTGCCTGGTTATCACTACCCCACAGAAACGGGCACGATGTGATTTTGGCCAATCTACCCCGTGATCGCTCGTGGGATGTAGTGTTTTGACTCGATTTCATGATGTACCCGTTTTTTACTCAAACCGGCGCGTGTGTACCCGTTTTTGGGTATTTCACTTTTTGAATTGTAAGATATGTACTTCCCTCAGTCATTTATTTCACTGTAAACTATGGTCAATTGTGACACCCGTCGATGACAAAAAAAACGAAATGGGCATCGGCAGTTTCAAGACATCGAAGATCCCAGAAAATCTGGATTTATGGGCGAGGTACCTCGCTCATAAATGCAAATTCCCTTACATCTTTGATTTTACGAGCCTGTCAAGGTCGATTTCAATTTGTTTTCGTGGATCGATACCTACCATCGAGGAAAACATTTTCCAGGTCAAATTTTGATCGTGAGCGAAACACAACTCTTAAACAGTTACAAAGTGCTACAATCGATTTTCATTCTCATCGGAAAGGCAATTCTCAATTAGGAAAATCGGCTGTTCTTGAGAGATACCAGTAATGTCTGTGGTCACAAAACTTGGACACATATATACTACGCTGCGATGCAGTAAGTATGCGGAGGAGGCAATGTAATGTCATACTATTGATACTGCTGTATACGACAGGCACGACCTACCCTGCTAGCGTGAAAGACAACATAAAACAAGAGAAAGCCAAATGGAAAAAAATGTATATACTCGTACATATATGATAAAACAGATCGACAAACAAAACCAATAACAAAAGGGTGTTCCTGTGTTCATACTGAAAACATCCCAGTTGTTGTTGTTGTTGTTGTTGTTGTTGTTGTTGTTGTCTTCACATTAAACCCGTTCTTTCTACTCAACCACATCAGTACACCCAGTGCCTGTCCTGATTCCCTCCGATTCCCAATCCTAGAGAGATACAAATTCTGTGGTCACAGACTGTGAAACAGAGAAAAACCAAAACAAAATAAACGCAAATTAATGGGTAAAGCAAGTGAGATGCGTAACGTATCGGGTACGAGAACACAGCGACACGAGCCGAACCAAAAAATAAGGACAAAAAAGACAAAATAAAACAAGTTCTGAAATGAAACAGAATACAAATGACGCAGGGAGACAGAAGCGCCAGAAGCGCCAGAAGCGCCCCTAGACGAAAAGCACACGTGCCCAAGAGGAACAGATAACTGCTGCACGAGCGAGGCAACACGAAAAAAGAGAGAGACACCGGCATAGGGTGGAAACAAAGGGAGAAACAAGGTGAACATAATATATATATACTACGTATATATATGATATTAAGCACTGTGTCCGAGGATATAATGTACGACTCAATATTCGTGGTCAAAATGCGAAAGAACGACCTGCTGTCCTTAGAGTAGTAACCATTCGGAACACAGGAATACAACCAAGGGTGCACAAAAAAAAAAGTTATCGACACCACACCCCCCCCCCCCCCTATATTGAAGGGAAGAAACCGGACCGTTGTGATCCCAGAAAACAATAAGTCAAGTTTTTTTTTAATTAACCCCCCCCCCCCCCCCCCCCCCCGACCAGCGAAAAAAAAATATGGGGGGGTCTCTAAAACCAAGTAAAAAAAAGGGAACAAAAAACGAAAAAAAAATGTTTTTTGCTCATTTCGTCCTGTGATCACAGCGATCCGGTTTGTTTTTCATTCTGACCTTCCTAGGTGTGTGGTGTCGTTTTCTTTTTTTTTGTGCACCCTTGAACAACCATTAATCTTACTCTGTACCCAATACATTTATCGTAGATGTCGTAATTGCATCTGATATCATGGCGATCTGTTTGCTAACTTGCTACCTAGTGCGTAATTGTTGGATTGGAGTTGCCAACGAGGTTTTAAAGGGATATAACTGTAATGAGTTTGCGCATGTGTCACTACTATACTTATACTTAAAACGAGTGAGAAATTGGAATCACAGATAGTGATTCAGAAGAGCGTTTACGAGGAGTCTGACACTTATCACGAGATTGTGCAAGTTCAACATTCGAATATTCCTCATACCACTCTGTTCGAAACTTGAACGAGTTTGGGAGCATTGATATACTATAACAAAGGGCCTATGACAAAAATTGGCGACATTTCCTGACAGAGTGAAAATGGCGATGGATTCACGAACGCACGGCATCGTCCAATCGAATGGCGCTTCCCTATGGCCTGCACGCGCGCGGCGCTCTCGAATCCATTTCAACCCCGAGTTGGTCCGGTCCAAGCTTCCCCCACTATATGTGCCAGTGGGCACGTCGCGTAGTTAGCGTTGACCTAGCCGTGGTTTGCGGCGCTCGATCAGCCCTCCGACGATGGACATGTTAAAACTGCAAACGTCCTTGTGAACATACACACTGTGTCCGATAATATAATGTACGACTCAATATTCATGTTCATGGTGAAACGAACATTAAATTTCGGACATTTCAGACTAGACGACACAGCATAGACGGTTGCTTCTGACCGGCAAAGGAGGAGGAAGACCGCAGAGCTTCACACAGGTGGCGATAAACGAGCTGCCAATTGGCGAAGGAGGGGGTAATGTGGTGATATATGGTCATCGGCTTTGCGGTGGCATCGGGGGCGAGACGGAGACAGGGCAGGAGGCCTATCGAAGGGGCGGGCTCCAGCCTGACTTCAACACGATGCAAGTCTTGTCGAAAATATTAAGCACATTTCTTCAGTCACAATAGTTACGAATGTTTACGGCCAGTCTGTAGCCCCAGGAAGTTGTGAAGGTTCGCTCGACGAGGTAGACGGGGAGCAGCACGACGTCACCCAGGTGGCGCCAAACGAGCTGAAACTGGGCGAGGGTGGCGAAGTTGGTGGTGGCCATGTTGTGAGCGGCAGCCACCGGCTACGTGGTGGCGTCGGTGGTTTCTCGCCAGGCCTCGTACGCGAAAAAACGATCTGGGGTTCGGACCTTNACCAAGGGTGCACAAAAATAAAAAGTTATCGACACCACACACCCCCACCCCCCTAATATTGAAGGGAAGAAACCGGACCTGTTGTGATCCCAGAAAACAATAAGTCAAGTTTTTTTTTTATCACCCCCCCCCCCCCCCCCCCCCGACCAGCGAAAAAAAAATATGGGGGGGTCTCTAAAACCAAGTAAAAAAAAGGGAACAAAAAACGAAAAAAAAATGTTTTTTGCTCATTTCGTCCTGTGATCACAGCGATCCGGTTTGTTTTTCATTCTGACCTTCCTAGGTGTGTGGTGTCGTTTTCTTTTTTTTTTGTGCACCCTTGATACAACCATTAATCTTTACTCTGTACCAATACTTATCGTAATGTCGTATTGCATCTGATATCATGGCGATCTGTTTGCTAACTTGCTCCCTATCGTAATTGTTGGAATTTGGAGTTGCCACGAGGTTTTAGGGATATAACTGTATGGTTGCCATGTCGTCACTACCATATTATACTTAAAACGAGTGAAAATGGAATCACAGGTAGTGATTCAGAAGAGCGTTTACGAGGAGTCTGACACTTATCACGAGATTGTGCAAGTTCAACATTCGAATATTCCTCATACCACTCTGTTCGAAACTTGAACGAGTTTGGGAGCATTGATATACTATAACAAAGGGCCTATGACAAAAATTGGCGACATTTCCTGACAGAGTGAAAATGGCGATGGATTCACGAACGCACGGCATCGTCCAATCGAATGGCGCTTCCCTATGGCCTGCACGCGCGCGGCGCTCTCGAATCCATTTCAACCCCGAGTTGGTCCGGTCCAAGCTTCCCCCACTATATGTGCCAGTGGGCACGTCGCGTAGTTAGCGTTGACCTAGCCGTGGTTTGCGGCGCTCGATCAGCCCTCCGACGATGGACATGTTAAAACTGCAAACGTCCTTGTGAACATACACACTGTGTCCGATAATATAATGTACGACTCAATATTCATGTTCATGGTGAAACGAACATTAAATTTCGGACATTTCAGACTAGACGACACAGCATAGACGGTTGCTTCTGACCGGCAAAGGAGGAGGAAGACCGCAGAGCTTCACACAGGTGGCGATAAACGAGCTGCCAATTGGCGAAGGAGGGGGTAATGTGGTGATATATGGTCATCGGCTTTGCGGTGGCATCGGGGGCGAGACGGAGACAGGGCAGGAGGCCTATCGAAGGGGCGGGCTCCAGCCTGACTTCAACACGATGCAAGTCTTGTCGAAAATATTAAGCACATTTCTTCAGTCACAATAGTTACGAATGTTTACGGCCAGTCTGTAGCCCCAGGAAGTTGTGAAGGTTCGCTCGACGAGGTAGACGGGGAGCAGCACGACGTCACCCAGGTGGCGCCAAACGAGCTGAAACTGGGCGAGGGTGGCGAAGTTGGTGGTGGCCATGTTGTGAGCGGCAGCCACCGGCTACGTGGTGGCGTCGGTGGTTTCTCGCCAGGCCTCGTACGCGAAAAAACGATCTGGGGTTCGGACCTTCTGTGCGCAGGCCGAGACATACACACACAACTCGAATATCTGTCGGGGAAGTCTTTCGAAGCCAACCTTCGAAAAGAAACAAGTGTTCGTCGCCAACTCAATGTACCCTCCTGCTCTTGTCACGGGTTGCTTGTCCATTCGGCACACCAAAGGTGGAGCGTGAAGTTGCATTCTTCAAGCGATTATTTGCGTTACGATGGCCACGGGAAATTCGGTGTTCATTTGGTTGGACGGGGGGTCGGGGTCATAGCGAAACGACATGCGGTTTGCATCATGATGCATATTATTGTAACGTAGATTGAACATTGCAACTACAGCAGTAAGTTACCACCAACCTCTTCCAGGATAAAGTTGACAAGATTTATGGCACAGGTAATCGAAAGGTAGGGCGAACAGATTAAAACAATTCGTGACACATGTGATGGAATGGCATTGCGAACAGGACCCCCTCGGTTAAAAACGTAAAGGAGTACTTGAGTATTGCAACGAATATATTTCTCGAGTTTTTACAGCAATACTATTTCTGGTAAAATAACACTATATCAGTACTCCTTACGGAACACGGCATAGCTCCGCCAGTTCTAATGGTCCGACCTGCTCCCGACCAACGTATAGCTTGTTCGTTGTAGTCTCTAAGGGGTGTTGGAGCTGTTCGATCCGCAAGGGAGGGCGGGCGTTGCCGTGTTTGCATCACGAAACAAACGCGCTCAGCAGCAAGAGTTGTTTATAGTTTCGGAGCTCCTGTTTGGTATCTACACCTACACTCTGCTGTGGCCACGTAGGACGTCACGGACTTATGTATGGGTGATGACCCTACCTATAAAAAGGGTCACCATCCATAGCCACGGGCGGTCGAACTATAGGCCCATCCACGTAGGTTCACCTAATATTAATAGTGCTCCGCGTCGTCGTCGAGAATGTGAGTTTAACAGTAGTATTAGCAGCCGGAGAAATTACCATTTTTCAAATTCGTCTTCGGGTACCCGGGGTATGGTGAGTCGTTTCAAGTAAGAGGCCCATTTCGTGATGAAAACGGCGCCGGATCGATCCTGCTCTTGAGACACACAAATGTTTAGCATTACCTACACTCTTCAACACTACTCATAGGGACTGAGTATAAGCATTATAATGAGGAGATATTGATGCTGAGAAGGGCGCAGCCCTTCGAAGCATCTGAGGAGATATTGATGCTGAGAAGGGCGCAGCCCTTCGAAGCATCAATAGATGCTCTTCATAATGGTTGGGTATGTGCCCGTGGGGGTGTACCCCCCTGGTCGCGAACGGACACAAACGGACAAAAAACAGTTCTGAAAGCTGCCGCAGCGTGGCTTTATTTAAAGAATCCTTAATATTGAGGTTTGTCTGTCTGCTCGTCTGCTCGTCTGTCTTTCCCTCGTTCGGTTTGCTTTCGCCGTGCGACGCGTACACCGCACCGATTCAGACGCGCTCGGGACTGATAGACGCTCGCTATTTACGCTTAAAGTTTAGGACTGCTCGTGTCGAAAGCGGTGCCGAGATCGCAGAGCTAGGTCGCATAGTGACTGTGATAATTAGTTACCAGTGGCAATTGTCACTGGGATGTTTCGGCAGTAGCAAACTACCAGTTGTACGTATTAATAGCAACGATGAGCATTACCACAAGAAAACACCCATCACCACCACCACACCAACACCACACCACCACCACACCACCACTACCATCACCACCACCACCACCACCAAACACCATCACCACCCGCACCGCCACTACCACCTAGTAGCTATATGGAAGATGCGCAGTCGTGCAATAGCTCTGTCCTGGTGGTGTTGGTGTCGTGGCAGCATGTGGTGTGGTGGTGTGATGGTGTGGCTTGCCTTGCTGTGCTCTCCTTTCTCGGGAACGCAGGTACCACCAGCAGCAACACGGAAAAACGACAGTAGTACCAGCAACCATCCCCACCACCACGAACACTACGAACACCACCGCCACCAGCCGAGCAACAGGAGCACGAGAAGCTTGTTGCTTGTGGTGGCTGGTGAACGTGGTTTTAATATGGCTTAAGCTTGGTCGTATAGTTCGTGCTCCCAGCCTCCTCGATGCATGGTATAGGTGATAAGTCACACCAGACCACCGCTGGGCTCATATTCCTGGTACGTACTCGTACAGCAGCAGCAGCAGCATTTTTTTTTTTTTTTTTTTGTCCATCCCATTTATTATCTGCTGCTGCTGCTGCTGATACCTGTACGGTTTTTGCAAACATTTTTTTTTTCTTCTTTAATTTTGTTTCATTTTTTTACGATAACTTGATCTTGGAACCATTGTACCATTTTTCCTTTTATTATTATACCTGCACCTACGTACGTATTTGACCTGCCCAGTACACAGCATTGTAGTAGTACAAATACATACATGATGCCCTGCCAGTTTTCGTCGTTTCCATATAATAATGCACCAACACACACAGCCCAGCGATCCACTTAATACCCACTGTACAAGGTTGTTGCGCTGACACGCATCGCTTAACAAGAAATGTTGGTGGGTGGTGTTGGCGATGGTGGGACTACCAGCCCAGGGACCAACCGACCCACCCAGTAACTCTCTCACCCACCACGCACACCCATCAACTACTTGCCGGTCACTAAAAAAAAGGTTTCTGTGCTGACACAAATCGCTTAAAAAAAAACGATCCAATCAATCACGATTGATTATTGTAGGAACACAGCAAAAAGAGAAGAACCGCCAACGCAGTAGCTTAATGCAGTTAGGAGTTTGACCACTTGAAGGCGTCTGTCACGCTCCTCATTCCACCCGTTCTTGTAACTGGAGACGTGGTGTT
Source organism: Saccharina japonica (assembly GCA_008828725.1). NCBI lineage: Eukaryota > Phaeophyceae > Laminariales > Laminariaceae > Saccharina > Saccharina japonica. The sequence goes on from MEHQ01002413.1 coordinate 210,562, forward strand.
TTCCGTAGGGAGTCATGAAAAAGTAAATATTTTACCAGAAATAGTATTGCAACTGCAAAATATCGGATTCCCTTTTTGCAGTGTTTTTATTTGTTTTTCCCGAAGGACAACAGTATTCGTCGCACATATGATCGAATGGCATTGCGCTGTCACGTGTGTGTTTTTTGTTTTGTTTTGTTCATCACATTTATTATCTTCGCCCGTCTGTTCTCTCTCCCTCTTTAGTCGTGACTCAGATCCGGGGTCACTAAGCAGGCTCTTCTCCCCCCTCCCCGCTACGGTACGTGCCTTGTATGTTTATCGCGAGAAGATTTCAGCACTTTCTTTCCTCGTCGACTTGCGTCGGATCCCGCCTACCCACGCCACGAAGGCGCTCTCAGAGATAATTGGTTCCATTTTATTTTTTAGAAGAAAGTCAAAATCTCACCACGGTGGGATTCGAACTTGGGTACCAATGCTATTAATAGTAGCCTTTAAAGCTGACCACTACGTAGACTACAGGGGCGACCGGTTCATGTGGGTTGGGCCGATGCATGACACACGTGATCGAGGAATAGTCTTTCGTGCATGCATGTGGTTTGAATCTGGGTCATAAAACACAAAGGACATTCCGGGTTTTCGGATGTGACGATGACTCAAACATCAAAAGATCCAGCGATCTCTCCAAGAACGGTGGGTAGAAGTGTCTGGTACAGAAGACAAGTTGATAGACTCACGAGTCATGCACACAAGGGTGCCACCAAACAGTCGACAGTGTTGACGAGACTCATGGTACAGCAACAAGGACTGACAATGATGCTAACCCTATTTTATAAGAAAAGCGTATACAAGACTCACTCAAAGCACATGTGACCGAATGGTATTGCGTGCATGTAGTTTGAGTTCATGTGGTGTGAGTCCGGGTCATAAAAAAACAGATGCTATTGCGGGATTGTGGGTCTCGGATGTGGCTATGACTCAAACGTCGAAAGAGAGAGCAATCTCTTCGACAACGGTGGGCCGAAGCGCCTGGTACTTCGGTCACGTTGACGAGACTCATGAGGTATGCAACGAGGATGTCACTAATCAGTTAACAGTATTAACGAGACTCATGGTATATGCAACAAGGGTGCTATAGACCTTTAGCGAGAACAGAGTTCTCAAGATTCATGGCACACGTGTGATCGAATGGTGGTGAACAAAGTTAGGGGCACATGTGGTCGAATGAATCGTATGGCGTGCTTGTGGCTTGCGTCGAGGTCATAAGAACCAAATGGCATTGCGGTTCTGGGATATGACTCTTAACAGTGACTCAAACATCGGAAAAAACAGTGATCTCTCCGACAACAGTCCGGTCGACGTGTCTGGTACAGAGGACAAGTTGACGAGACTCATGAGGCATGCAACAAGGATGCCACAGATCAGTTCACAGTATTAACAAGACTCATCACACATGCATAACCGAGTTCAGACCGCGGGGAGCCCCAAGGCGGGAGAGCCGTGTTACGGGGAGGGACTTACGCTCTTCACGATTAGGTTACGTTTTATACAAGTCATTCGTTCGGGTGAGGCATTGGAAGCAAGCATACTAGTAGCTTCCAGTTCTATTCACTGCATCACGCTTTTCTGACCTTGTTTGGTTTCCAGAATCAGGGGGAGTGGACGAGTGGGGTCCGCGGGGCGGTCCACGAGGACGAAGATAGCGTTCCAGGCGTCACAGAGCAAGTGTCTCGGGCAGTATTTGGTGCAAGTGATTGACACGTTCTCACTTCTTAGTTTCCGTGGTGTTCCTCCGATCCGCTACCCAAAAGCTCCCCTGAGCCCCCAGCACGTTTGTCTATCCCCTTCTGTTTATGTCCGACGGGAAGCGTCATGAGCGAGTAGTTGCGAGGGTAGTTTTCACTCTCAACCAACCTTCTCAGCAACGCCACACTCCTGGTATGGTTGATCTGTTCGTTCGTTCGTTCACCACAACCATCATCAATGCGGTAGAAGCGAGAGGTATAACCCACACCACACGAGCCACACACGCGCGTGTATGGTGCGAGTCTGCCGAGATCTCGGCTGCCTTCAAAATAGCATGGACCGCGAGGGAAGATGCTCGACAGCACTTGCGTCCTCATCCCAAGAATAGTACCTCGTGGAAGACTCTGAGAACCGCGTGTGCGAATCTGCAAGAAGGAGGTGATCGCTGTAGAAGTAAAGGTGCGTTTTGAAGAGTACCTATGCTAAACCGAGAGTCTCCTAGCGGATACCGGTAATGAACAGCGAGGTTTTTACCAGGACCTGAAGGGTACTGTAGGGTAAGAGGGCAACAAAGCGCGAAGCGAGCAGTTCATTGCAGGGACGAGGATGGCACGCTGCTACGCGATAAAGTGCGAATTCGTCAACGGTGGATGAGAGCCTTCCACAAACTCTTGAAAACGAAATCACTGAAACTTGACCCCACTATCATCGACCCATTATTTCCACCACGACCGCTTGAACAATCGCTTGGCGACGAACCATCTGTGGACGAGATGGTGGAAGACAGTGCAGAACTGGGAAAGTAGGACCAGACGATCTGTCCGGCCGAACTTCGTACTGATAATCGATCACCCTGATTTCATCCACTCACTGCTTCCACCACATTCTTGTCATTGTTTGGATAACGGAAGATGTCCCCCAGCAGTGGAAAGACGCGACCATCAAGGTATTTCTTATAAAGGATCGAACGGATTGCAACAACTCCAGAGAGATTTCGCTTGTTGCTCATGCAGGCAAAGTGTTGATGAAAATCGTCGCGTTCTGCAATAGCAATTAATTAGAGGACAGGACACTTACTAAGAAACAGTCTGATAAGAAAGGCAGGTTGATATTTAATATTTAGAGGAAAATGGGAAATTCGGGAGTCGTTATCTTGAATTTTGTGTGGAAAGCACCCTCTCTCAAATAAGAAATCCAGTCTGGACTAGATTTCTTGTTTCTTACTAGGTGTCTTGTACTGTACTGCTAGGACCGAGGCATACTCCCTGGGGAACAGCGCGGGGGGGGGGTCGTAGGGAAACCGCGGCGGACGAAAGCAGGAAGGAGACGGCAGACAGGGTAGGTACCCGGTGGAACCTGTCTGTACTACGGGCACAAACCTGCCTCGGCTGCCTAGAAGGTGCTTTTGGTGTGCTCCGGTTGCCTGTCCTTTCCTGTCGTTCTTAGTCTTGCTCTCTTTGCGTTGTTTTTCTATCCATTTCATTTCGTTTCATTTCATGTGATTTTTTTCAATGGGGGATTTGGTTGTCATCCCCCATTGATTTTTTTGTCTGTCGCATCTCCTCTGGGAGAAGCACGGCACTTTCTTCTTTTATTTTGTCGTGCTTTTGTTTGATTGTTCGATTGTTGATTTGCTTTATTATGTTTATTTTTATTTTTTTTTCGTTTTCGCTTTTTTTTTTTTTTGTTTTTTCTTCCCTTTCATACGCCTGGATTGCTAGCAGGGTGTGTGTGTGTTCTTCACATTAAACCTTCCTTTCTACCCGTCGACATCCAGCACACCCAGTGTCCGTGCCGATTCTTCATCCTAAAAAGTTACCAGTTCTGTGGTCACAAAACTACGACACAGAGATACTACACTCAGTGCAGTAAGCAGAGCAGACAATGCAACGCCATATACGACAGGCAAGACCTACCCTGCTAGCAATCCAGGTGCACGCAAGAGAAAAAAAGAGAAAAAAAAGAAAAAAGCGAAATTAAAAAAATAAAAAGTAAATATACTGAAGCAAATCAACAATCAAGCAACCAAATAAAAAGCATGACAAAAAAAGAAAGAAAGTGTCGTGCTTCTCCCAGAGGAGATGCGACCTCCAATAAAAAACCAAATGAAATGAGAGAAAATGAAATGAAATGGACCGAAACAGCGCCAACATAGCAAGACTGAGAACGACAGGAAAGGACAGCCAGCCGGAGCACACCAAAGGCCAGCCGAGGCAGGTTTGTGCCCGTAGTACAGGCAGGTTCTACCAGCTAGTCGGTCTGGCACCTACTCTGTTTGCCGTCTCTTTCCTGCTTTCGTCCGTCCTGGTTTCCTATTGTCTGCTCTGCTGACTGCACCAAGCGTAGTATATATGTGTCGTAGTTTTGTGACCACAGAACTGGTACCTTTTTAGGATGAAGAATCGGTACGGACACTGGGTGTGCTGGATGTCGACGGGTAGAAAGGAAGGTTTAATGTGAAGAACACACACACACAGTGCGGTTTTCGCCCTACGCGATCAGCAGTCGACGTGTTCCTTCCCTTTCGTTCGCAGTCTTCCTCTGTTTACGTTGAGTCCATATATATATATAATTTTTGGTTGTCTGTCACATCATTTTGTGTAGGTCATTTCTTCCTTTCTTTCCTTGTCTTCTGTGTGTGGCACGAAGACGAAACGGAATTATGCGTAGGAAGCGCCACACACCCGTTCTTTGGGTGGTGCCCAAGGGAATGAAGATGGCGGGAGGCAACGGTTCACAGGGAAACCGCGGCTGACGATAGCATGAAGGAGACGGCAGACAGCGTAGCAAGGTACCAGATCGACTGGTTGCCTGAACCTGTCTGTACTACCGGTACAAACTCTGCCTCGGCTGCCTGGGGGGTATTTTTGGTGTGCTTCGGTTGCCTGCCATTTGCTTTTGTTCTTAATCTTCCTCTGTGTACGTTGTTTTTATTTCATTTGATTTCATGTTATTATGTAATCTGTCACTTCCCCTCCGTGAGGAGCACGACACTTTGTTTATATGTGTCGTTCGCTATCGTTGATGTTTTTTTGTTTGTTGATCTGTTTTATGAAGTATAGTTTCTGTTTTTGTTTTTTTTTCATTTCATTTCGCTTTTCTTTTCTTTTTTTTTGTCTCTTTCGCGCAACTGGATTGCTAGCAGGGTAGGTTGTGCCTGTCGTATATGGCATTGCTTTGTCTGCTCTGGCTCTGATTACCGCATTGCAGCGTAGTATCTCTGTGTCATAGTTTTGTCGCCACGTAACTGGTTTATCTCTAGGATGAAGACTAGGCACGGACACTAGATGTGCTGGATGTCGACGGGTAGAACGGGCCGTTTAATGTGAAGAACGCACACACAACCGAGGCTTTGCAACTCCGAGCCGTTGACAAAAATATGGTTGAATGTCCCCTGTTTTCCGTGACATAGCTCAAGGTGCCAGGACTGATTGTTTTTCCATACCAGGTACTGTATAATTAAATATGGGAGTTAAAACGTACCGGTGCTACCGCCAAATGCCGACATGTGAGAACTGCTTGCGAGGACAGCAACATCAAAATCGCTAAGAGGTTTTTTTAGCTCTTCTTTATGCTGGGGGGGATGTTTTCTTCTGCCATCTGCGTTCGCAAACGGGTGCTCCAATACAGTACCAGGACACCTAATGAGAAACAGGCCATTAAGAAAGCCAGACTGAGATCTAGAGGAAATAAGAAATTCTGGAGTCGTTACCTTGAAATTAGTGAAGAAAGCAGTATCTCTCAAATAAGAAATCCAGGCTGGACCAGATTTTCTGTTCTGTAGTAGGCGTAGCACCTAGAAGAGTAATGTTTATGTGGCACCTCGCTTGAGGAGCTCGAAACCCCCACCGGGAGCTAATAGCCTTACGGCTTCGAGAAGAGACTGTTTCGGCTTTCCCCGAACAGAAAACCCATTGCCTGTATCTTAAGAGTGGGTACCAGGGCGCAAAATAAGTGGTGAAATGTTGCGCTGCCGCACCTTTTTCTCGCAATACCCGTTTTTTTCACCATGTTCCGAAGGCATGGTGCGGCTTGCCGCACCACGCTTTTCTTGTGCCGCACCTTATTTCGCGCAAAAAACAATGTGCGGGTCTTTTTTCGCCGTAGGTGAAAAATTGTTGTTGGGTCTGTTTGGCCGCAGGCGAAAAATTGTTTCGGCGTGGTTTTCGCCGCAGGGGAAAAAACAATTGGGGCTTTTTTTGTCTCGATTTCGTCTCGGATGCTGTGTTTGGGTCTTGTTTACTCTTTTGGCTTAATAGTACTTTCCTTATTTTAATAATTCGATTGAAACTGTTGCCGTTTTCCTATGCCTGAGGACGTTCCAGGCAAACCAGGCCAGGGACAATGTGGATTGTGGCACCTATTCAAGCACCTCACATTTGCTGACGATATGTCTGATGCTTTTTAACAGTAATTTTGTCCTTGTTTCTTCGCAAAATGCAGAACATTCTAAGGCAGCCGGCACCACGTATACTAGAGGATAAACCGAGCGGGTTAGACTCACATTTTGAGTATTGACGCATATATGGTAAAAACAAAAAAGTGACCTCCGGCAGCCCTCCGTGGGCCCGCCGGGAGCTCTCCGGGGGCCCTCGTAGGGCATTGCCTTCGACGATGACGTGCGGACCCGCACCACGGCCTCCACCTCGTGGTGCGGTGATTTCACCATGAACCGGACGCCTATTTTACGCCCTGGTGGGTTCTACCGTATATGACACTGTATATCACACCCCCTCGGACGAATTTCAACGCTGATGTTCTCGACGACCGGTCGAGCGCTAACCCCGAGCGACCCGTCTATGGAAATATCTCGACGAGATGCTCCGAAAGCCGCCTTTTTCGTTGTCTGTGCCCCCCTTTTGACATTATTGCGATTTCCCGCGGTGTCCCGTGGGAATTCCCGTGGTGTCCCACGGGAGCCCATAGGCACCCAGTGTTGTATCGCACAAGGATTTTATTATACGCCATAGTGAAATAAATTGAACGTGCTTGTGACTGTCCCGCGGTTTCCCGCGGTGTCCCGCGGTTTCCCGCGATGTCCCGCGGTTTCCCGCGGTTTAGGGTTAGGGTTAGAAGCGCATGGTGTCCCGCGGTTTCCCGCGGTGTCCCGCGGTTTCCCGCGGTTTAGGGTTAGGGTTAGAAGCGCATGGTGTCCCGCGGTTTCCCGCGGTGTCCCGCGGTTTCCCGCGGTTTAGGGTTAGGGTTAGGGTTAGGGTTAGAATCGCCGAACCGCGCCGCATTGAATCACACAGTAAGTAATTCGAAATGGATGAATAACAAAGACAGCGGTGTGGTGCCATGGGAACGTCCCGCGGGCGAATCCCGCGCGGGAAATCTCACGGGAAGCCACGGGCGAATCCCGCTCGGGAAATCCCACGGGAAGCCACGGGCGGTACCACGACATACCGTGGGGCCCCGCGGGGTGCCGTGGTGTCCCGCGGTAGCCCACAGCTTGATTTTCAGATTCGCGTGGGCTGCCACGGTGTCCCACGGGAATGCCCGCGGGACACCGCGGGCATTCCCGTGGGAAACCACGGCAGCCCACGGGAGCCCGCGAGAATTCCCATGGGACACCGGGGGAAAACACAATAGTGTGCACCACCCCCCTGGTTATTGAGAAAATTCGCTTTGAAATTTACCCCATGGGGTGTGATATAAACTGTCATATACGGTAACGAAACAAATAGTGTACTTGTATAGGACACCTAATAAGAAACAAGAAAGCTGGCCCAGGTTGGATTTCCTAGTTGAGCGAGCGTGCTTCCTACACTAATTTCAAGATAACGACTCTCGAATCGCATGTTTCCATCCCAATGTCAGCCTGGCTTTCTTTTCAGCCTGTTGCTTATTAGGTGCCCTGTATGATACGTACCGGGTGGTTTCTCATTTGAGCAGCCCCGCTAGTCTGTAAAGGTCACCCCCCATAGTAGGTGGCAGGCACCCTCAAGACATTGAAGTGCCTTTTTTTTTACTGGCGCCGACCCTGAATAATGTTGTTGTTGTCTGCATGGCCTACAGTAGGGTATTTTATATATGTACGTACGACCGGAACTCAATTGTCATTATATATTTAAAAATAAAAAATAAACAGCTCTGAGATCAAGGGTGGTCGAAAAAACAATTTTCAATTTTCGACACCTCACGTCGAATTGTTCAACTTTGACCTTTTGACAGGGGGATGGGGGGGGGTATCTGAGACCGTCCCCTCCCTCGACGCCTGAACAGCAACTGTATGAAACTGAACACGGGACATTTAGCAGGCCGTCCCTTCCCCCCTCCTGCTTGATACAAGGCCTTCCATCGTACTACAAAAAAAGCTGACACCGTCCCCTCCCTCTATTGAACACAGGGAACGGTAGAGAGCCGTCCCCTGCTTGATGCAAGGCTTCCATAGTACTACAATACTACTGGGCGGCGCTGCAACCTATACGACTAGGTCGCAACTGCGTAGTGACAGCGACTGCTGTAGTAGTGACAGCGACTGCAGCAGTAGTGAGCGGAACAAAGGAGCTATATGAGCTCGCTCGAAGGTGGATCAGAAGGCCCCGAAGAGTCGTGGGGTCGGCGGGCTTAGCATGGAATGTCGAGTGTGTTCTTTTCTTGCTTCGGCACAATGTATTCGGTCGAAAAGCTTTGTCGGATCAACAAGGTTCCTTCCTTCTTAGCAGATAGATCGATAGACCCCAGGTAGGTATCTTCGACATCTATGTATACCCTTGCAACGATAATCCATCAGGCAAACCAACTGCTGACACTGCCTGGTGTCATCGGCAGCTTGCCTTCCCACACAAGTCCCACATGCTTCTGTACACGTCGTGTACGTCACTGTCGGAGACATCGCGAACAGTGTTCGACACTCACACATTACACCGTGCCAACGCAGATCAATCATACAAGGTATAATATGTCGCACGAGGGATGTATGTGTGGTATCATATCATGTTACGTTATTTGGCTCGATGTGAGGATTTGCGCCTCTCCGGTACTCTGTCACACAAATCGCATACATACGTACACCGATACACGCTGGATACTCTGAAAACAAATGTTGTTAAAATATTAATTTTCGAGCCCTCCGGGGGGAGGTTAGGTGTATGATACCCAAATCCCCGGCCGCCCCCGGTGAGATCGAGGATTTCGTCGAAACTCATCTTTGCTTCGTAGCTGAGTGCAATACTTCGATATATACAAGCTCTTATATACGCTTGCGAGTATGTCATCCTTATCATTGAGCAACGGAAAAAGCTAGAATAACAAAAAAAAGAGATCCGTTTTTTCAATTTTTTTTTGTTTTTTTTTGTACCGTAACAACACCGTAAGATAGGGTATGTTGACATATATATACGTATACACGGCTTTCCTACGCAAGAAATACGGGTTACCTCGACCGCAGCAGAGCATCAACATAATACACAGCAGCAACAACAACAACAACAACAACAACAAAAACGGCGCAAGACACTAGACTGCTGCATCTTCACCTAAAACCGAGGGGTGCGGACAAAGCGTTTACACGAAGGAGGACACTAAAGTGGACAACGTGTACGTACGAACTCAGCTCGTTTTGTTTTTTTATCATGCTGCCACTTGCTGGTAACATATGTGCGTGCACCAGTACCTCATACATTTTACTACTGGCTACGTACTGCTGTTTAATACGTACATCATAGCCAGCCACAAAGAAAGGCGTTTGCTTTGGGCCTTTCATTCCATTTTTTTTGTTTGCAACTTGTAGGCAACCCACAACAATGCCTCGGTGCCTATTATTGTACTGCTGTATAGAAGACGGCTCGTTCGCCTCACGGCCATACTACCGAGTGCTGTACTGGGATGCTGTGCGACCACGTGTAGAGGTAACGTAGGTGGGAATGGGGGCCAGGGATTAGTCGTACTACTATTGGCTGATACTACAGAGTATATGTACTCGGGAGGTCGAATCAGCACTGCTTTTTTTCCATCCTACGAAAAAACAAATAATATGAAAATCATGACTAACAAAAACAAAATTCTTGCTTCTCACTTCTAGAATATATTCTGAAAATAGCGTAGAAAACAAACTTGCTGCGCCGTCAACAGAGTGTATCGATGGCGTGCGCTTTTTTCCTGGCCGATTTTTCCCTGGTATATGCGGACTAATTATCATACTGAACAACAACAGGGTGTATTTACTCGGGAGTATGGGCAACACATTATTGGTAGCAGCGTGTTGATACTGTAGTTGAATGAGGAGAAAGCAACGTACCTGTAAAAAAACAGTTTGATAACATATTGTTGAGACAAATCGTACAAAAAGGAGAATTTTATTCGAGATCGGGAACCGATCCAAGAATCATACCAGGTACCTGGTATGATAGTTTGTTCAGTAATATTTACTTTTCATCCGGCAGGATATTTCCGGGAACTTTACAGTCACTAATGATGTATGGAGGTATATCGTGGTCCGCAGGTTCGGAACAACAAAAACAATTGTCGAAAGCGGCGCAGCCGCGTTTCTCGCCCGTTTTGGGCCCGTTTTGGGTCCGGTTTGGGGTCAGGGTTAGGGTTAGGGTTAGGGTTAGGGTTGGGGGTTGGGTTGGGTCTACGCGCGTACCTTGATCCCACTAGGAAGTGCTTCCTAGCCCGCAAACGCAAACGCAAACAACGAACAGCCCGACCCCTGGAAGATCTTACCGGACGATGTGTGAATAGTTCTCTGTTTGTTGCTATAGAGAGAATTAGGTGTTTGGTTCATATTCGTGGCTAAAAGAACAGCAACGAGACACTGTTTGGTTGATCGTGTGAGTTGGAATACCAAGTGAGTACAGCACGGAACAGTGCTGGCAGACTGGTAGAACACGCGAACAATAAATATTTTTTCACGAGCGGCAATCGCTGTTCATACATCGCTGTAGACGAAGGTGCAGCAGCAACAGCAACATATGGAACAGCAGCAGCAGCAGCAGGAACATATGCAACAGCAGCAGCAGCAGCAGCAGCAGCACAGCACACAGGAGTACACAGATACGCACAACTACCGCCGGTACTACTACTGTAGTACTGCTGCTGCTCCTGCTGCTCCTGCTGTGGGTAGGTTACATACTATACCTACCTCCCAACTTCGAAAGCGGAAGTGGTACACTTGGCAAAGTTCGATAAAAAAATTAAAAGTACAACAAAGCGCAACTAACCCGTAAAGATTATACGGGTCACTGCTGCGGACCACTCTCGAGTTCAAGCACATATGCATAGTTATGTTTGTGAAATTTTCGCACTTTTCGCAACTTTTCTCTTCGCGCAAGCGCTTTTCGGCAAAACGCTAAGTACCCCGACACGGGAGGCCCGGCCGGACACATTGGTCGAGGTTTGGGCTCGATCCGAGCTCCGTGGCTCGCGTGACGGGCGCTCAAAGTTTTTTTTTCGGCGGGAGTGGATAAGACGGTTTCCCGGGTTTCGCTGCGTGAGGCCCTGTTTATGTTCAGTCGTGCGTTTTTTGTGCGTTTCTTGCCGAGAGCACGGGGAGCACACACGAACAACAGCAGCACCACAGAGAGCGTGTTACTAACAGTACAACCTCAATGTTACAACCCTGCTGCCCAGCAGCAGCAGCAGCAGCAGCAGCAGCAGCAGCAGCAGCAGCCATTACATCATGCATGCGCGTGCCTCAGATCCGTGCTGTACCGTGACGAGTTGCTTTTGTCGAAGCCTGCGATTTTCCGAGTCATGGTATAATACCTGTAGATCGATGCTCATGTACGAATCTCTCCGCTGTCCCGAAATGTAAGAATTTTGTTTGTTTAAAACTATATATAAAATGTCGTTACTTTTCCGGCCAGAGTGATACAACACTGTGCGCCTCGAAGGCAGACCTGTGATGTGCTCTGTTGTTGTTACGAGCTACGAGTAGTTTTGCTTTCATAGGAGCCAGCAATCCGTCACCAAACGACACCACCACCACCACTCTTCTACCCGCTGCTGCTGTTGATGTTGCTGTAGTGCTGTGGCTAGCTGTGTCTATCGGAGCCTACCGTCCATAATCCACACCATCTATCTACCCTTTTCTGTTCTGCTGCTGTGTGTGTAACAGAGCCACGCCCACTCTGACCGGAAATTAATGACCGCTTTTGAATACCACGATACATCACACAACATGCAACGAACACAAGCAACGCCACAGCCCCGGCTAGAAGCACAAGCAGCAGACGTGACTGTGGCGGATCCACCGTATACTGCTGTGGCTATTTATTAGTGGTTGCTTCATCGCAGCAGGCTTGCATCCGTCATCAGGCACCACCATCTCTCTCTCTTCTGCTGCTGTTCTGTTGTTGCTTGCTGCTGTGCTTGCATCATGTATGTGCGACCTGTCGTGTGGCTGACGCGGGCCGCGACAAATAATCGTGTAGTACAGGAAAATGTATCTTTGAAAGTATAGGCAAACGGTCACCATGCACGATTTTATGCTTAAGGCTTGAGTTCGATCCTTGGCGATGACTCTGGATACTTTTTTTTTCGTATTGTACGTAACCCAGACCCCCATAATATAAGACAGGAAGCACACAAAAACTAAGTGGATTTCTTAGGCAGGTATAAAATATGATATGCGTATGATACAATATCGCATGCTGTTGTTTCGATATTAATAGTAGGTTTTCGATTCGCCCTTGCGCCACTCCCCCAGGCACGTCCCGGAGGGGAACCTCTGTGGCTCTCTAATATATGTTATTTGCTATTGACAAGGTGCTTGTTCCTTTGCGAGTGGATTGTAAGTATGGGAATTGGATTAATGCGACCGATGTTACAATTTGACTGTAGTGGTTGGGTTTGGCGCTAGGGGTCTCGCCAAATATATCTCACTATGTTCATGCGGTATCTCACACCGTCAGGTTTTAGTGCGGCTACTGCAATGATTTTTAATGTTTGACGAGTACATTTAGATTAAAAAGCTAGCCTAATACAGAAGCGAGCTCCAAAAGACGGGCGCGGATCCAAGAGAACGTAACACAGTGTGTGGGTGTGGGCGTGTGTGTGCGTGCGTGTGTGTGTGTGTGTTCTTCACATTAAACCTTCCTTTCTACCCGTCGACATCCAGCACACCCAGTGTCCGTGCCGATTCTTCATCCTAAAAAGGTACCAGTTCTGTGGTCACAAAACTACGACACAGAGATACTACACTCAGTGCAGTAAGCAGAGCAGACAATGCAACGCCATATACGACAGGCAAGACCTACCCTGCTAGCAATCCAGGTGCATGCAAGAGAAAAAAAGAGTACCTCGTAGTAGCAGAGCAGCAACAAACAATACAAAGCGGCAGCCTATACTGCTGTGGTGGTCCAGGTACGAGTCGACAATGTGTACTACCAGCTTTTTCATCAGATCGGTAGACAACAAAACACTTTGCCCTCGCACATAGAGGCGGTGTACGTATTGTATGAGACTCGTACCCTGTGGAACGTACTTCGTACGGGTACGTACGACTTGTTTATACTTTTTATTTTTTTACAGAGAATTTCCAGTGGATTTCCCGACTTCCTGTAAAATAATTAAAAAAGTTCGTGCGTATTGCGAGAAAGTCGGGAAAAAAAAAGTCTTCACCGGGCAAGTAACTGCTGTACGCTACAGCACCACGAGGCTGACGGTCTATGATCTGCACAGCAGCAGCAACACAGTCAGTAGTATGAACGCATTCGAGCACGCAATACAGTAGTTCTGTCCCGGCAGCCACACTCCTTCCGTCCAAGCTACCGTCGCAGAGGTCGATTGAGTGCTGCTTGCTGTGCTGCAGTACAGCAGTACATCATGAGCTCTGCCTGGTCTGTATGATGGTGTCTCTCTCCACGCTCACAAAATGCCGGTTATACAGCAGTACACTACCGGCCCTCTCACAAGAAAGTGCCCCACAAGAAACTCAGCCTGAACATTACGGGGAAATAAGAAAGTCGACAGCTATTATACTAAAGTTTGTGTGGAACACACCCCTTTCTCAAATAAGAAAGTCAGCACAAGCCCGATTTCTAGTTTCTTATGAGCGGGCCGGTACTGTACATCATGAGCTCTTCTATCTGGTAGTCTGTATGCTGGTGCCTCTCCCTGGTGCTTTGGAGTGGTTGTGAGATGAGAGTTGGTATTCTTGCACGAATACAATTTGCTTGTAGTCGAGTTCGGGCTAGTCCGCCAAAACTTGCAGTTGTATGAGGGTAATAGTGTGGCCACGATGAGTTGCAATTTTACAGTATATTAAACGCTAGCTATATAGCAAACCGTACAAATGATGGACGACGCAAGAAAATTACAGCAGTAGTAAGGTTGTGCCCCCCTCGTCCGCAGTAAATCAGCAGTAGTAGCAGCAGCAACACACAATACAAAGCGGCAGCCTATTTCGTGTGCCCGAACTCCGAAAATGAATAATTATCTCTAATTCCGGAAAGTGCCCGAAATAGCAATCCATTCACCGGGAAAGAAACTACTGTACGCTACTACACCACTATCTGATGACCTGTGATTTGTACCGCAACAGCGCAGCAATAAACGCATACTCGTATGATCTTCCGCCAGAGCGACCGTCGCAGAAGTTGATTGAGTTCTGGTGCTTGCTGTGCTGCAGTACACAGCATGCCATGAGCTCTGCCTGATAGTCTGTATGATGGTGTCTCTTTCTAAACCCACAAAAAGCCAGTTGGGCCTTGGTTGTGCAGCCATACATCGTGAACTCTTCTATCTGATAATATGTATGCTGGTGTCTCTCCCTGGTTGTGCTGTACAAATGCCGGCCATCGAGCGACGGCAGTACGTCGTGGTGGTTGCACACCAGAGCGCCCGCTGCTTCCGCCCATTGCTGCTGCTGCTGCACATATAGCCCCCGCGCCCTGCTGCACGTAGCTCCCGCGCCCAGAGCCACATTACTTAGGCATGCGCTGTCGAAGCAACAGTTGATCTTGTGCTACTGATGCACATCATCAGCTCTGTCTGATTACCTGTTTGACGATGTCTCCAGCGAAGCAGTTGGTAGCGAAGCGCTGCTGCTGCTACTGCTTAAGTGCCTCCCTTACTCTGCCGTGCTGCGTTGTCGTCGTCGCCGACAAACCTGAAGTACGGGCTATAGACTAGTTGTGGTGCTGCCAGCAAAAAGTGAACAGCTAAAAGCTATTTCGAAGCTATCGATCGAAAGTTGGGCCCTTTGTCACGAAGAAGAGCTGTCTTACGGTCCGCTCGTAACGACCGACCCCAGCTGACGTAAATGTATAGTTGTTTATATATTTATTTGGAAATCGTAACAGTAGTTAAGGTGGTTTGTTGTTTGCACGGTGTGCGGTTTTAATGTTGAACAAATCTGCAAGTTTGAGAGGTCGTTTTGGGTAAAGATTTTACGGGAAAATAACATTTTTTTTCTTCTACTTTGTGTAAAGTTGCAATATTATTCCAGGCATATTTTAGACCTCAGTTCTAATGCTTGGCCCTCTTTTTTTCAGTATGTTGATATTGAGTTTTGCGGTAGTGTAAATGCATATATTTACGAACCAGCTAGAAACTGGTTTGTTATTGGGTACGAACTATTGGGAAATTGTGTTGGCCAAGTGTCCTCGGCTAATGGAATAGTGTTATCTTGGTAATTCGCCGTTCGTGTATCGCTCTCAATACAATCTATACACAATGGTCTTGAAAATCATTATGTGCCTAAAGCGCTCTCTGAAGGTCAAGGAAGAAGAAAATACTACCTAAAATGGTACAACAAGCGTCACTTCTCGGCTACGTATACCGGCGGAGAGGTTGAGTAGGAACCAACGTATCTTTTTGCTGCTGTATCGTGCGCGTTTAAATCTATGCTGCTGCTGTAGCAAGCCTGTAGTTGTTGTTCAGAGTGCTAACGTACTTGGTGCAGGGATATTTATGTAACGGTATTTGGGAGTTCCACAGAGGAAATATGCGTGTTTCTCTGTGGAGAACTTAGCGGTTTGCAGCGATTCCCATCGCCTCACTTTATGTACCTACATGTTTCTCTATGTTTTCTCCCCCTTTCTCGTGTCTACGACGGTAATATATATATACATCACGTGGAGCTTCTACTTCCTTCCCCGACCCAGAGTACCCCTCCAGGGGTCACTTGAACAGTTGTTAGTGCTAAACCCACGTACAGTAGATGCCCTGTGCTGCAGTGTTCGCGTTTCCTGTCTCCAGGTGCCATATATTGTTTTGAGTCCAACTTTAGGGGATGAGAAGGTCTTCTAAATCTTCGGCGGCCTCGCTTTGCTATCAGGCAGGATGAAGCTTGAGCTAGGAGCGCCCGGGCGAGAGGGGGCAACGGCGAGCAACGGGACAGACCTCAGGTATGAGTTGGTGGTATTGATGCAGACTGCTGCCTGCTGGGGTGGAAAAGTCTCCGACCGTCGACATGGCGATTACACACACACTCCTCGTTGTGCGTCTGCTGTATGTTGTCTGCGATATCTCCGCCGCAAGAGATGCACGCAGCATGGAATTTGGGAGTTAAGCACTTGAGGCTGGAATTGATACAGACTGATGCCTGCTGCTATGTGAAATTAGACAGGAAAAGTACCTGCATGCTCCGTACTAGCCCACGGAGATGAAGTAGGTATCGAGCACCTCCGACCATCGACATAGCGATTACACACAATTTACAGCTAAGCATTTGTGCTCAGCGGGGAACGCTACTCTAAATCCTATATAATAGCCTTCAAAAGCCTATGCTCCCGTTCTATACCCCAACTTCGAAGCTTAGAATACATACAGTCTAATTTTTCTTCGACCTCACTTTGCTGCTGCTGCTGCTGCTGCTGCTGCTGCTGGTGCAGCAGTGTTGGAATATAGATAGATAGAGCAGTGATAGAGGCAAGATATATGTCGCGCTCGAGTCCTGTTGGTAGAAGGGTGTGCAGCAGTACGAGAAATGTGTTCATAATTTGGGAGTTAAGCACGTGCGGCTGAGTTTTCTTGAAATTTAAGAATTTACAGCTAAGGATATGTGCTCACCGAGGAACGCTACGCTTCTCTACTGCAAATCCTAAACAGTAGCCCACTTCGAAGCTCAGCATACACAGTCAAAATCTCCGGCGACCTCGCTTTGCTGCTGCTGCTACTGCTGGTGGCACAGAAGTGTTGGAATATAGATAGATAGAACAGTGGTAGATGCCAGATAGATGTCGCGCTCTTGTCCTGTAGAAGGGTGTACAGTACGAGACGTGTGTTGACAATTTGGGAGTTAAGGACTTGAGGCTGAGGTTTGTTGAAACTCGACGTAGAAATCCCCGATTTCGGCTTAATGGTGCCTGCGTGGTCGTCGGGTGAAAAGATGAGAGAAACTGGTGCATACGAGTATATCCTGTGTTCGTCCTGCTCGTTCTGCACCAGCAGGAAGCTCTCCAACCACGTTACACTGTTTCCGGTACATGCACAGCCCACTCGCCCTCTGTTGTCTTATATTTGCGTCCCGTTATCCTCCTCCGTACTGATTCACTTTGGGGTCTCCGGACCACTGCCATGTGTCTGCTGCTTGCCCGACGTTTGCTGATTGTTGGATTGTTTTCGTCTACCGGTACGCTTGCTTCGTCCTCGAACGTTTTCGAAGCACAGGTCTGACTTATTTCCCCTATATGCTTTGTGAACCGTTTTGTTCCTCTCTTCATCTCCCGTACCGCCCTATTTTGTTCAGGGCCCCCTGATCTGATCTACAAGCTCATGCCGCTCCTGCTTTATAGACCCTTCTCCTACGACGGTCGTCTCCGCCATTTTTGGCTGCGACCATCTACGGAACTTCTCCCCTCGATTTCGTGGTTTCTTGAGCCTTCGTTTGGCGTCGCGTCCACTTTTGTCTTACATTTGCATAATCTGGATCCCGTATCTGTTTTGTAAGGTGGGAATTGTATTTTGTGTTGTGGGGGTAAATGGATTGCGAGATTTCACTATCGACTATAGCTGTTGCTGCATGTTGTCAGGTTATGTTTAGTACATTTCGGTGATTGTTTTAGGAATTATGTTTGCCGTGGATATCTCGTCTGTTGTCTCCTCTGGTTTTGCCAAGTTGCCCCAAGTCCCTTCGGGCCCGTGGGTTACTTTGGGGGGGTGCTATGGCGTCTGGGGACCTTCCTCTTGCATACCCAAGGTTTAGTGCTGATACGTAGGCATACCTGTTTTGACGTGAACCGCAACATGTAACCGCTATTGGGAACCTCGCCGACTACGACGAGGCTCAATGACACTCTGTTTCCCTCTCTGTTGTTGATCTGGGTCCATCCGCCGTGCCGGGTGCTACAGCGATACTGCCTGATCTGTATCATCGAGCTCGGCTCATTCGTGATGCCGGGGGGGAGCCGCGTAGTCGGCATGCTCTACCTACAGCAGTGGTAGTAGTAGCACCTGTTTATGTCCGTCAACGATATTATTGCTCGCGCGCGCGTACATTCATACTATTCCAGTACCTTATTTCCCTAATTCAGTACGTACAAACAAATAGTCGACCCTGGAGACAAGTAACGCGAATGATATTCATTCGATTGCGATACTAACACACTACTACGATACCCGCGGCGTGATAGTTACGACTCACTTGAGAAATAGGCCTAACCAGTCACGAACTATTATTGACTCAGAAGGCAAAAAAGTGCAAACCCAACCAGATTCTTCTGTCCCTTTTCCCTACTACTTTTATACGGGGGACCATCATAGTAAATAAGGCCAATCACAAGCCGCGACCCGTACGTAGTTGGGAGGAGGGATAGTCACCTCGGATCCGAGTCACTACCACGATGGGGAGAGGAAATAGGGGCGAATAATGCAAGGATAGTATTATAATAAATGGGCTGGAGAAAAAATCAAATAACTCGTGCTATGGGGTATAGGTAGGGGGGGTCGGTCTTGAGTCTTAAATTCCCCTCGTATTTTCAGCCAATTAGAGTCACTCCAGCCGAAGTGACTACGTGCTCGTACGTACTGCTGTACGAAGTACATACTCGTCGTATATACGATATTTAAGTTTTCAGCTTTTTTGTAAAAGTGTAAAAAATACGTCGCCAGCTGTGTGTATTTTGTTTTTGTTTGTTCGCGACTTAAGTCCACCGCCAGGACTGACTGTGTTTGACTGTCCGCGACAACCATTGTTTTAGATAAGTAAGTCCAATTTTGAGCGAGGTACCGAGAAACTCGCCCCAGTGGCTTGAACAAAATGGGTGACAGTAGATAGATATGGGGGTGCCCCCCCCCACGATCTCAGCACCAGTCGAAGGGTGCACATATTTATATATTTAAGGACAGAGTGGCACATACATCGCCGTGGTTAGGCGCAATTCTACAGTACGAGTGAGTGTCAACGAGGAGGGACGAAAGGGCCGAATTAAGACACATTTCGCGATTACACAAATTCGAAGCAAGAGCCCCAGCGGGGAGGGGGGAGAAGAGCTTGTTGTGCAACCCCGGGTCTGAGTTACGATCGGAAGTGACAGGATCGGGGGTGATAAATGGGATGGGAACAGACGGGAACAAGCCTGGTACGGGAGACACCGAAGTGAGCTCATTGCCCACTCACGACAAACCTCTCGGGCCGAAAAGGGGTAGAACGTGTATTAATTTGCCGCTGGCTGTAAGTATGCTTTACGACAGAACACAAACAAACAGAAACCAACCAATCGGCACTCTGTCCGGCGGACCATTCGTAATTCGTCAAGGGAATATGATCTCACATTTATGTGTCAAACCCCCATCCATGAAGCTGGTTCGTCAGCAGTAAGAAGTACTCCACCCTCTCGTGCACACAGCAGCAGCAGGAAGTACTAGTAGTAGTAGTAGTAGTAGTCGTAGCAGTAGTAGAATCGTAGTCCAGCAGTCTCCTATATGCCGGTACGGTACTACGTAGAAACTGCTCGAAAAAGAGAGGTCAGAGTGCCGCTGTGATACCGTCGTGTCACAGGGAGAACGCGCCAAGTGGTTCAAGCGATCGGCGTTCTTCAAGTAGGAAAAGGCATATTTCCAAATATATGTATATATGTATAATATACAAATGTACTTGTTTTGTGCTCAATCGTCCAGCGACCACAAGCAGTGCTCCTATTTTTTTCCTTTTTGACCATTTTTTATACGTATACTGCTGTAGTTATTATTAATAGGTAGTCGTATCGAAAAACTATTCTGCGGGGGCCCCCGATACATACGTCGTCTATACATATTTATATGTACAAATATACAAGGAATATACAGATCTATGGCGCAAATAATAGTATTGGATTTTACTGGATCGTGGATACCTACGACTGATGATGGTGAGTCTTTACGGAGGTTTTCTTCCCTCGTCGACTGGCGCTATCCACGCTACGAAGGCGCTCTCGGCAATTATTGGTTCATTTGTATTATTGCAAATCAAGTAAAAATCTCACCACAAAGCCGGTCGCCCCGCCCGGTAGACTATTCATAGTGGTCAGCTTAAGGTCAGCTTCAAAGGCTACTACTATAGCATTGGTACCCGAGTTCAAATCCCACCGTGCTGAGAGATTTTGACTATTATATCAGTATATTTGAAAACATAAAAAGGAACCAAGTAATTGCTGCGAGTGCCTTCGTGGCGTGGGTAGGCGGAATCCGACGCAAGTTGACGAGGGAAGAAAGTGCTGAAACATTCTCGCGAAAAAAATGCAAGGCACGTACCGTAGTGGGGAGAGGGGAGAAGAGCCTAATTGGTGAACCCGGATCTGAGTTACGACTACGTAAACAGGGAGAGAGAAAATAGGGGCGAAGACCATAAATAAATGGGATGGACAAACACAAATAAAAAGCAAAAACAAAAACAAAAAACGGACGCGTGCTACGATAGAGGTCCCAGTGACACTTTTTGGCAGAAATGTTTTCTGAATGATCGGGCTCATTAACCCAAATTCGTCGGACTTTCATTTATTTTGTTGCCATATTTTCCACAGAATACCGAGCTCATGGGATTGTTGGTCGCGTAGCACTTTTGGTTTGTTGCTAAATGGGCTTTCGGGCGAGGTATGGAGCCCCTCAAGTGAGGAGCTCAGAAAAATCACGGTGCACCTCTATCGTAGCATTTGTCAAAGTGGGATTTGGTGCCAATGCTGTTAGCATTTGAAGCTGGCCACTAGACTACCGGGGCGACCAGTTGTGACTTGTGGGGATACTCTCGTATCTATCTGGAGGTTGCTTGAGCCGCTTACAATAGACTAATAAAGATGTGGATTCAGCGTGTGTACCAGCTCGTAGCTGGTGTGTACGCTGTAGGCTCGCTCGCTGAAGTCCAGTCAAGACACAACCTACATTTGAGAGTGAACGCTTAAGTCGCTGTTAGGCAAACTTGTATGAACGCTTCAATAGAAGAGAAGACTCCAGGCCAACAATGTTGATTAATGTATGTGCTCAAAAGCGAGGCTGATGATGAGCAAAAGAAGAGGAGTGGGAGGAGTGGGCGTGTAATCGCTCCTGCTCCCTTGATGATCTTGAGGATCGCAAACATCAACATGCCCTTGCTACGATAGTTTGCATCTCACAAGCGCAACATGTACTTCGTACGACACCCATACGTAAGACAACGCAACAACAATCGTTACCGATTTTGTACGAAGTACGCAGTCTATATACGGTAATCCATAATGTACTTCACACAATGTACCACGACAGCTTAGCGATCTTTCCGCATCGTGTTTACTTGGAGGAATGTTGTTCCACACGTGGTTACCGAGCAACTAAACCACTTACGATATAGTAGACACCAGGTACGACAATGTATTAATTGTCCTGCATACCTTTACTGGCTTGATTGATAATGAACTCTGATTGGCCACTACTCGGTATCTCGAGGATCCAACTCTTGAGCATAATGAACTATGCATACTACTGATTATTACTCCGTGTTATCGAGTGACGACAAAAGATGACTTGCCAACAAGGATAAGATCCAATATAGACCCCTTAGGCAACCAGAGTGCGCAAACATCTGCCCCAGGAAGATTCACTATCAGTGCACTACAGGAGGAGAAGTATCGGTAAGGCTGGGCACTGCCTGACCCAGTCAGTATCGATTATACTGTGGTAAAAAAACAATCAGTAAACTGGACTGCAGCAGAAGCAGTTTATACTGGCCGAGCGTAGCTCGACCAATAGAGCCCCCCCGGAGGTCCAAAAAAACGCATTTTCGCTTCATTTCCCATCACAAAAAACGGCGCTCAAAACAGTATTGGCCGGGGGTGGTTGCGGTCATCTAAACAGAAACAAAAACGAGAAAACAAGCATGCAACGTGTGGCGACGATGTGACGTTGTTCGTGTTGTTGGTATCCGTGCAGGTGCATCGTAAATCGTTCTGAAGTATTTTATTTCATACATGGTGTTACTCCATCGCCCGTACCCTTGGGGTACGGGTGACAGGGTTTGTTCTTGAGCTTGAATAAAATTAAATACAAAATGTTCAGGTTTCGGTAATAATTATGAATGCAAATAATTAAACAAAATTATTATAAAAACGTCAGCTGTGAGTTCATCCGATTGAATGGTAGATACTCAGCTTTGCGAGCTGCGTAGAATGTTTGTTCTACGTATGCGTTATTTGTAGTGTTCGTGTAGGATTCGTGATGTACTACAGTAGGTAGCCTGGTAGTTACTACGTACTCGATTTTAGAATAGCAGTTATAATCAAAGTAGGCTCTCACCAGCAAACAAAACACAAGAAAGGACAGACAAAACAAAAAACAAAAACGAAAAAAACGAAAGAAACGAAAAAAAAACAAAAAACGAAGGAACGCTACGTACGAGATGTAACCGGTATCAGGTAGGCAGCTGCACAGCGCAGGGAAAAAGGCCAACCATTAAAAAAGCGAGAGGGAGGAAGGAACGCGTGAACCATCTCAACAGCTGGGGGGTTGCGACAATTTTTAACTTACAAATAGGAAACAGGCGTAAGGAAAGGACTCGTGAAAAAGAGCAACAACAGGCGGTGGTGGTGGCGAAGATCTTTCATCCAACCCAAAAACACGAACACCACAACATATACCCACCCCCAAAAAGTTGCCAGTGAACTCAAAAAATGAGGAAGGAAATAAAACAGAGTTTAAAGAGCTAGCTCGCCGGTGAGCTACGTGAGCTACACGAGCTGCACATGTTTTCTCTGGCTTGGACTATAGGCGACAGCTCATCTGCACATGTTTTGAACGCTTGAGCTATAGACAATAGCCCATCTACGCACATTTACCCAGGGTGAGCTATAGGAGCTACTTGAGTTGCTGTAGCGCATCTGCCCCCGAGATGAGCTATAGAAGCTACATGAGCTACGTGCACATACATGTTTTCCCCGGCTTGAGCTATAGGCGGTAGCTCGTCTGCACCTGCTTCGAAGGCTTGAGTTTTACGCGATAGCTCGTCTGCGCATGTTTTCGAAGCCTAAGGTATAGGCGATAGCTCGTTTGCACATGTTTTCAAAGCTTGAGCTATTGTAGGCGATAGCTCATCTGCACAGGTTTTCAAAGCTTGAGCTATAGGCGATGCTGTGGTCCGGCCTGTCATCGCTTCTAGCTCGAAATACAGCCGAGTTCGTGTTTTCGATACTCAGGACCTCTCCGGGTATTGTTTGGGAGCGCATCAAGCTAAAGGTGCCTCCGAAAATAAAAAGCACGCCACGACGAGCGATCGCGACGATCGTAGGACACCAGACCTGTCTACAGCGTGCAACTGTGGTGGTGTTTGCAATATTGACGCTGTGCTTCGCTTCTCGCCCGATATACAGACGGTTTCACGTTATCGAAACTCGGGGTAGTTCCGAGCATATCGGGGGGGCACATCGCGCCAAACGTGCCGCCGAAAATAGACGAGCCTGGCCACCACGAGCGATCACGACGAACGCACAATGGTGGTCATTTGGGTACCTCGCGGTGGAGGGGTCTACACAGTCTGTCAAGAAATGAGGTTGGCCATATATCTGAAGGTCCCTGTTTGCACCACCTATACCCACACAACCCCTCCAGGTTGGGCAGTGCGTGTGGTCACAACGTGTCCATTTTTGGTAATGTTTTTTGTTGCGTGCTGTTTTTTATTGTCCCGATTGACGAAAATCGCCGAAAATCGAAAAACTAAATAGTCAATGTTTTAATTTTGTTTTTGTCGCGCGCTGTTTATTGTACCGTTTGACGAAAATCGCCGAATTTCGCGAAAACAAACAGAGACACGACACAAAACGACGAAACACAGCAATGCAAAAAATATCGCGAAACCAAATCGGGGGGAATTCGAAACACTCACTTAAGAACAGTACGAAATAAATCGGCGCGAAACATCGGAAGACGAAACAAGAATGAGATTGTTCGTCGTGTGGCCCTTTTGTTCCCCTCCGAAATCAGGTTTTGAGTGACTTACTAATAGTAGTATAGATTACTTACTATTAGTATAGACCTCCTTAAGTGAGGCTCCTTAGAAAGACAAACGGTGCACCTCTACATACCGTACGAGGAGCATGCGTCTGCAGTTGACGAAAATGGTGGCAGCGAGCGGATAAGTGCTGCGGGTACCACTCAGTGTCACAGTAAATAGCTTGGGTTGAGACCTGAGGATGCTGCTGCTGCTCGACATACTGCTTATTATGACGGTGAGAGGGCTTCCTCCAAAAACGAACAGACCTCGAACGATATTCGGGTATCTTGGTTGGTACACCCTTGGCAGGTGGTAGCACAGGCTTTTTGCGCTGGCATTTGGATATCGAAGAAGATGTTTTATGTTGGAAGGTGCCGCTTGCGGGCTGAAAAAAAGGTAGAAGAGGGAGACAGGAAGAAACAGGAGGAGAAACAAGAGTGAGAGGGTGTGCGCTTTTGCACGGCCGTCCTCGATCAACTCAGATCTACGACTACGTAGATCGTATCCTACGGCCCGTTGTAGTGATTAACCTATAGCAACGTTCCCTGATGCTTGCGCGAGGAAGCTTAGCTAATCCGACGTCTCGATGATAAACCAAACATCCTCTTCTCGTAACTACGAGTAGCGTATATGATACGTACGTACGTATGTGGTGACTGTTGTTTTGTTTTTCCCAACCCATTCAATGTTTTCGCCCTTCATTTCTCTCTCCTCCCTAGTCGTAACTCAGATCCGGGGTCACAAAGTAGGCTCCTCGCCCCCCTCCCCCACTGCGGTTCTTGCCTTGCATTTTTTATCGCGAGAAGACTTCAGCCTTTTTTCTTCCCTCGTCGACTCGCATCGAAATGTGCCTACCCACGCTATAATACTATTTATAGGCGCTCTCCGCAGTTGATTCCATATATTTTATTTTATTTTTGCAAATAAACTCAAAAGTCCGACCCACGTGAGATTCGAACTCCAGACATCAACGTTTAGAAGCGTTCGAGGTTACCACTATTAATAGACCATCGGAGCGGCCGACTTTGTACCGCATAAGTTGAACGTAATTTACCGTATTACTCGTAGTACAGGTACACTACGTGGTTCCGCCGCATATTTGCTACCACAGTTAGTACTCGTACTCGTATGTATATACATACGTGATACTTTAAAGCAGTACATAGGCCGAACGTATAACACTGACTGCTATCATACGCTTTTGCGTATTCAGCAGTACTCCATGATACTGGGTATTGACTGATAGAGTGTTGTACTGCAGTAGCTACTGAAAATTGATCACGACAATAGGCTGCATTGCAGTCGATACTGAACTTTCATCACGACAATAGGCTCTACTGTTGCCTACCAGGTATTTCGTAGCAAATGACACAGAGAAGAGGCACGGAGCGAAAATGCTCGCAGCTCTGCCTCGGGGAAAGCGGGATGGAGACGGTATACTCCATAGTGCTGTCAACCTATTGATTCGTGCTTGGCGTTCTGTGTAGGGTGAAGCACGGCACCGCGAGTAATCACGACGACCTTAGGCTTTCATGTGACGGTTTCTGTCTACCCCTCTACCTTTGCTGCCTCCGCCAGCATGAGCGCGTGTCCACCGTCAACTCCTCCGTTAGCCTGTGCTACCACGCCAGTTTGGGGACACGCACAGCGATCCCAGGTAGGACAGTTAGCTTCGTTTAACAGCGCGGTGTGCACATCAATGCTTCAACGCACGAGACTTCTACCTAATGTGATACACGAGCTGGTTAAGGCATTCCTGCATCATGATCAAGGGATATATGTATGGGGGGAATAGAGCGTGAGTTCGAGTCAAAGATTGCGACTTCGCTTGGACTGATCATATAGGACCCAAGAAACACTAGAATACGGCGTACGAGCCCGGTGCATCTCTTGTTGAACAGTATGAGTCTCGCGTCGATTAAATGTCACCTGTTTCGGGGAGAGACTACCCGCGTCTGCATGGTATCAAACGGACTAAGTAATCACACTTGAGGCGATAAATTTGCATAACGTTCAAAAGGGTCAAATGATTTACGACTTAATACTACCTGACCGCGCCAGTAGGGTATTATTGGTCGCCAACGGTAGGCCATACCAACTGCAGGTACGCCCACTAGCACGCGGCACGAGGGTTCTGTAGCGCGGCTACAAGTTCGAGTGTTAGTGCTGAGATAAGTCGACTTCGTACCAGGTACCGGTTGAGCTGCTATCAAGCCGCAAGATACCTCTGTAGCGCAGTGATAAGTACGGGTTTTGGGACCACGATCAGTCTACCCCGTGCCAGATACGGGGGAGCCCGCTATCCAGCGGTAAGATGGTTATATAGCGCAGCTTCAAGTTTGGGAGTCGGGACAAGAACGTCCGCACGTGATGCGGCGTAAGACAGCACGCACCAGTTACGACAGAACAACATACCTATGGACGAGATCACAACAATAGAAACAGGGAGTCTTTCCAAAAGCCGACGGAAGGGACCGCTCGCTTTCCCCCAGTTGCAAGGCGATACGAAGGGTTGCCCTAACCTTGGGCGCCACCGGGGCTTTCACGATTCTGTAGGGCAGGGACCCCCCAAACCCGCTTGGCGACGCCGAACCCCTCGAGGACAACGCGGACATCATACAAACCATAGAGCGGTGGAAGGACGACAACAACTACCTCTGCCCCATCTACTTCCTCGATGCAAACGGTGGCGCCCAGAGCCTAGTCGAACAGTTCGAATGAACGTCAATCAACGACGGCGTCAGCGACGGACGAGCAGCGTGGATAGCCCTGGTCAACAAGTACAATCGGATTTCCACCGCCGGCTGCGTGGCTCTCTATAAATTGTTGTATAGCTTCACGCTGCACCTCGGACAGGATCCCAATATCTGGCTCCCCGCGATGGATTGACTGCGGGACCGAATGCATGGAGACGGGCAGATCATCGTGAACCAAACTCTCGAGGGACGTATCCTTAAGGGCCTTGCGGACGAGTACGGGGTATGTGCGAAACGCCAGCTACACCTAGCGCGACGTCGAGCCGGAGAACGTGAAGCGGGCACTTGCGGAACGTCTGCGCAGACAGTTCAGCTCGCTTCTCGTCACACGAAAACTTAGTTGTGGGCCGCGGGGTTACCATGCTTCGCAAGGTGGCTCTAGCGCCGTACTGTGCTTCATCTGCAGTGAGTACGGTCAATACAGGAACGAACTCCAGCAGAATAACAACAACGAGAAGCGCGGGCACTCCGGGGAGAAATCACACTGGAAGAGAAACGGTGGCGGTGGACGAAGCAACGGTCGAAGCGGGGATCGCGGCTGCAGTGCAACGGGCCGCGGATGCGAACAAGGAGAGACGTTGTGCTCCCACGATAACACCCAGCCACACCGACGAAGGTGGTCTCAAGGAGAGGATCAACGGCAACACCGACAGCGCTAACTTCGGCAACATTTACAGTCTTCATCAGTCTTAGTCACCAGTGAACGCAACGGCGGGGACTACATCGGAGGTAACGAGGGGCTATAAGGAAGGATACTCGTTTATGGCAAGCACAGTCGCCGAACTGACACCCAAGGAGAGATCGACAGCTCGGCCGCCGAGCGGGCAGCCGAGGAGAGATCGACAGAGGTACGCTAAACGCAACCCAGCGGGCCGGAAACCCTTGGAAGCTTCGGAGCTTTGGGAGGCAGCGGCGAACCTATGGCCCTGGTGACCACCGCAGAGGAATGCGAGGGCAACAGCGCTTTTGACAAGCACCGAAGGATCTGAAGAGCTGGTGGTGGATCTGAACACTACGTCGATGACCGCCCCGGATTACAGGAGTGGGTATATGACTACGTACGGTTGGACGAACCACGCGAGGTCACCACGGCAGGGAACAACAATCTGGAAGGGATCGCTACAGGAATCACCAGTGGCTACATCATCGACCGGACAGGGGTTAGGCAACAAGCAAGGCTGCCGGTGGTGGTAGTGACCAATATCCAGTGCAGCATGTTTTCGGTTCCGAGCACAACGGATCTGAGAGCTACAACCACAATCGCCCTGGGTGAGTGGCGGCTCGAGACAAACGATGTCACCATCCCGTCTACAGAAAGCAGGGTGGCGCCGTGATCTCTACACGTCCAACATTGAGCTAGGGGGAGTGAAATTGGCAGTGCGTACGGAGGCACACGCGGAACAATGGTACTGTCGCCCAGGACGCATCAACTCCAGGTGTCTCGATCTTCTCAACAAAACGGAGCCTCAGCAGATAGGGGTTTCGGAGGGCGATAGGAGGACTCCGGCGGGAATCACGAAATGCCAACTGGAGGACAGCGGGCTCCCTAATTTTCTTTCGGGAAAACTACCGTTCGTCGGGCTGTACCTGGGAAACCGGACACTGATATGCCTCAGGACCGTCGGCTGCAGGACTTTCGTACACATCGAAACGCGCACCGAGAAGCTGGAAGACAGGTCGTAGGAGGGAAGGCTCTGCGGGTACAGTAAGGACACCAAGGCGTACCGTATCTACAACGCAACAACAAACAAGGACGCGGAGCGAGAAATATCGTGTTCATCGGGACGTCGCCGTAGGTGGTTTCACCCCCGATCAACAAAACGGACAACATCGATGAGATTGAGAACGTCGGCATCGTCAGTTTTCACGACGGACCACAAGACGACGACATACTGCAAAGCGCAGGCGACTACACATCTCGCGTCGGCTACAACAACGACGTGACGAACGACCACACCATTCCCATCGCGCAACCGCGTGACCCGGTGATATCCGAGATCCCGACGAAACTCCGTAGATTAGCTGAAGTGAATGAGCTGACCGGACACAAGACACCGGGAACATCGGCGGATGGCGTCGGTGGACGACAGCCGGCAGCAGGCCATGGAAGCAGGCGGCAAGGGAGACCCGCTGGCGGGATGGCCTCCAACCCAGGGAAGGGAGTCGTGACAAGAAGCAACAGCAGGGCTGCTCCGGTGCTTTTAACGACAACCATCCCGCGCGGACTACAGTAGCTCGGTCTCTACACCAACACGGCGTTGCAGGATAAAGCGCACCCCATGGAAATGTTGACGTAAGTGGCGCAAACCATTTTATCGATCTTGCCTAACGATAACGCAGTACTTGATAGTGTAGAATCGATGGAAAGACACTTCAGTGCCGATAATGGCTAGCAACCACCAGTAGTTGTTGGAAACGATAGAAACTTGACCAACGGGCCGACCATGGCCAATGATCATCAGCACCCGTTAGAGGAAGCGATAGAAACTAGACTAAAGTCGCGACCGTGGCTAACTATCACCAGCGCTTCTGGGAACCAACAACATATTATGCAAATATTGGTCCTTTATAGGCTAGTGATCATCACGGCTTATGGGAAACATATTGTCGCACTTATCGCTTCACGAAGAGCCTCCCCATGCATTTATCAGGGGGCTCTTCTCAACGCTGGCGTCCTGGTCGTTCTGGTTTGTATTGCTCAGTACAAATAGGGACGCACTATGGGGCATCGCCGCCACCGTCAAGTTGTTTTGTTTTGGTCTTTTGTTTTAGTCTCGGCGTCATTGTGGATTACGCGGGCTAAATTACTCGCACAATACGTAAGCATTTAATGAAGATCGACCTCGAGAATTCCGTAAGACTGTGGCGTCCCGAGGTTGCTGGATCCGGCGTAAAATATCCCGTACTGTCGAGCTATTCTTGAATCGCGTTCTGTGGTGCCCCGGGGTTGATGGATCCCACGTAAGTCATCCCGTGGAATCCCGCGAATAACGAGTCCCGTCCCGTGGTGTCCCGTGGATACCGCGTCCCGCTCAAACCATTGTGTATAGTCCCGTGAGTGTTTTTACACCCGTCCTGTGGTGTTCCGTGGGTGCTGATTCCCGCCCAAACCAAGCCGTGGAATCCCGTGAATATTCAATCCCGCCCGATATCGACTCCAAATATATACATAGTACCGTGGACTGCCGTGCCAAGTTACTCTGGGGCCTTCCTAGCAACAACGTGCCCGGACGGATCTTCCAACGGTCGGGGACATGTTTCCTATCGCACGGGTGTTCGGGGTAGGAAGCGCCTCCCAGTGGGGTTCAGGTACGGGCGTGGACCCCGACTAAACCATGTAACCCAAAACCTAACCGCCACCCTAACAAATGTGGCAACATACCCCGCTGTAGTACCACGGGTGGGTGTTTCCTGTGCAGTGCGCCACCCCTCGTGTTGTCAAGAAGCGCTATGATACAAAAGCTATGCAAACACCAGGCCAAACAAATGTCGGGGGGGGGGGCTCGATCAAACTAAAAGTTACAAAGGTGGTGTTGTCTATGTGCAGTGGTCTGCAGGCGGCATAGGCTGGTTCCTAGCCGCCTGTCTGTCCCGCTTCGCCCCCAGCCTAAGGTTAGATGTGGAGTAGGCGCATTCAAAACGGGCTCAGCGGCGGCACTAAGTCGAAATAATCCTCCGCTCGATACCTGTTGGCAGGGGCATGGGGTAACGCACGCCGCACAACACAGCGGTATCCGTCAGTATATTGTGGCGAGTCTCTGGTCAGGATGAAAGCAATTCGGTAGACGCCTCGAAACCTACCGAATACACATACATATTAACACCCGGCATCGCCGCCATTAATGCGAGGAGACGAGCCAGCCAACTCGCCAGTTCGTTATCGTGGCGTTAGGTCCTTGCTTCTGATTGCAGGCACAACGCGGCGCATTTCGGACAAAATCTCGACGGAACAAGGGCTGTGGATTACCACGTATTCACGAGTTAATGTCCGACTTTAACTCTTCTTACACACATCGGAGAAATAATCGATTCCCACTCCACGATCGTAGGAATTTCAAGGCATATATATACTGTACACATATATCTCTAGTTACCGGGTGGGAGCAATAGAAATGCATGATATTTAATGTGTTTCCTGGTTAGGGTTGTGCTCTACATACAATACAGTAGTACAGACGCATGCTACGGTAGAGGTGCACCATGTTTTTTTCTGAAGCTCCTCGACTAAGGAGATATATGCTAATAGTAAGTGAAAAACTGGTTTTGAAGGAAACCAAAAAGTGCTAGCAGGAACACCGGATGCGCAATCTCATTGCCTAAAGTATAAAATGAAACATTTAGCGACACAATACAACATTTTACCGAGATTCTGCACAGCACCTCAGAGGAGCCTAGGTTATACTCTAGCTATGAAATGAAAATTTTTGCAATACACGAACGCATTTGACCCAGATTCTGCAACAGCACCTCAGAGCAGCAGGTTATAATCTATAATCCACAGTGCTGTTTGTAGGTGATCTCGATCGTGATCTGCTCGACGTGGGCACTCTTCACATCAACTTCAACTTCAACTTCAATTTCAACTTCAATTTCAACTTCAACAAGACTTACATAGCATTCGCCTTGCTCGAGTGGTTGGCATCAAGGTAGTCGCGGACGACGTTCTGCAGCCCCTGGAACTCCTCCAAGTCCGCAGCTATCACGTCGGCCAGAGGTTGCAGCCGCTGTGAAAGGGATCCACGAGAACAAGCAAGCAGTCACATCCAGTCGGAGCCGAACGAGAAAACAGATAATTGCAGGGGAACCACTCGTAGTAAACAGGACTAACTATTGTTGGTGAAAAATGGGTGAATATATAGCGTATTGTCTTTACCATAGCTTCGATTTACTACGGGGCACCTTGATAAAATAGAACTAGATATTGTTAGTAGAAGAAGAAACATACGTACCAGTAAAGAGTTAACGTAGGTCCGATTTACTGTGGTCGTCCGTCATAAGTACTTCGTTCCAGGTGTCAGTTGCAATCTACCAGGTATGCGTCCAGTACTAAAGTTGTATGTATACGTTATATTCGTTGACGGGTGACTGTGGTATGTGTAGGCTAGACCAGTTTATACATACGTAGTCGACGTTCAGCACAAGCAGTCACTGCTAGCAATAATAGCAGCCGTGAGCAGCAGAGCTGCCGAGTAAAACATAACGCCTATGCGTACGTAGCCTATGCGTACGTAAGCCTATCGCAATGCAAGTGCACTGGGCGGCGCAAAAAGAAAACAGTATATTATTGAGAAACAACTTGCGAGCTGTGAGTGCGGCCGATGGAATGGATCAAACAAAGTTTAGTAAGCTTCTGGGAAATGCGGCTAGATTCCATAGTTCGTTCGAAAACAAAGCAATAATTCCTAGATTGCAGTACGAGATATCAGCCCGGTAGGGCTAGACGTTGCAGAACAGGACACCAGGCTAGTAGCTGTAAACGTCGTGACAATGGAGACAGCCAGCACGCGTTCACTGTTCCCTACTATTCCATAATTCCCTGATCAGTTTTCAGTATCCCCTGGACGTTTGACACAGCAGTCGAATGTTCGAAACACATTGTCCCCAATAGCCCTTTTTAACAGCAACATCGTCCTGTCTCTTGCTTCTTGCACGCTCCTCGGTTACCTTAATTGCTGCCAGCGTCAGCCTTTGCCGTATCGTCACACACGCCAATATACGAAGTAGGGTATTAATCTACTGTATTTTCGCAACGCATTGTCAGACGGAAAATATAATCATACTACGTACGAAGCATGCATGCTTTCTTCCCTGCCTAGATATGCATGTGCAACATGGGCGATACCCTGGGCCAATCAAAGCGTAACGTCACATATTTTTCTGGAGGGATCCCTCTGCGTACCGCTCAAGAATTTAACGAAAGATAGACGCATGCTACGATAGAGGTGCACCATGTTTTGTTCTGAGCTCTTCGCTCAAGGAGCCTCACACCGCACCGAACAAATGAGTTTGGAGGAAACCAAAAGTAAGTGCTGCCGGATGAGAAATCTCATGACCGAAGCATTTCTGAAACATGTTTCGTCACAAAAATGAACATCCGACGAATTTGGGTTAAGGAGCCCGATCGTTCAGAAAACGACTCATCCAAAAAGTGCTACCTCTAGCGTAGCACGCGTCGATATTGCATGACAATAATTACAGACGATTAAGGGGTCAAGGACGGCCGTCATTCCAAAGCGCTACTACTGTAGCCCTGGCGTAGCCCACGTCTGTGGACTTACCCAATACCGCTGAAACAGCTTTTCGTTTCGTGTTTCACTATTTTTCAGGACCTACTACCGAGTACCCTGAGACAGGCATTGCTCGTCGAGTTGCACGTTCTGCTTTCTCTGGGGCCAGGTGTTGGGTGGGGTGTACAGTAGAGTTCCTGTACTATAATCGAATGGAAACAAAGCGTTAGAAAAATTGTAGATGCACGTCTATCGTGGCACCCGTCAGCTTTCTATAGCACTGCTGTAGGCCGTGGATTGTTCGTTAGGGTTTAGGCTTGCATACACACTTCGTGTATATGTACGAGGTTCTATAACATCGGTTTTTTTGGTAAGATACTTCACTCGAGCGTAGGTAAAGGTCGTGGGGTGGAGAGCTTCATGAAATGCAGGCGCCATGTACATACACGTGACGCATGCTACGATAGAGGTGCACCATGCTTTTTCTGAGCTCCTCACCTAAGGAGCGTCATGCCTCACCGAAAACAAACGATTTTGGAGGAAAATGAAAGTGCTGCCGGATGAGAAGTCTCATGACCGAAGTATACTCTGAAACATTATTCGTCACAAAAAAACAAAGTCCGACGAATTTGGGCTAAGGTGCCCGATCGTTCAGAAAACGACTCATCCAAAAAGTGCTACCTCTAGCGTAGCACGCGTCCCGTATCATACCATTGCATTCGCCCGCAAGCGCGACAATCGCTGGCCAGTCCCCGCTTCCCTCGACAACGTACAATGCGGATGTTTCACAGTGCCACTATAATGGATGACAGCTTTAATAGTAGGATGCAGCTTACCCTTCATGCGACTCGCTCAACACCTCACGGCGCTTCGCGCTTGGTGCTGACAATGTCTACCTCGTCGGTGAAAACCCGACATGCTCCGTCCCGGCATTGTAGGGATGCGAGGGTCTATGGGCATACGACTACGGCCATACATGAAAATGAACTACACCCCCCCCCCCTCTCCCCCCGCCGTTTGCATACCTTCTCATACTCCTCTTTGACTGCATGGTACAGCAGCCGGTCCAGCTGGGTTAATTCGTCTATTTGGTTTTGCACCTGTGTCAACAATGCGGAGGGAGCGGCCGACGTCACGTCTTTATCCAGAACGCGCCACAGAGTTCACTAAGCCCTCGCAGATTCGATCCCTGTCCTGGTACAGTTGCGGACGGACACACACTTCGAAAACAATATGGCATGCTCATGCCGTGGGCTGGCTGTCCGCTTCTTATATAGGCGTAATCGCGATCGACCGTGGAATGGAGAGCCATGCCCTTGTACGGGCGGTGTCTTATTTATGATTTCTCACGTGTGAGTATCTCAGAGCTCTCGTGAAACTGACCGCGCGGGCACACTTCCTTAGGTGTGCTCGCATTGAAAATAGAGCCTTTCCAAGCACAACGACCAGGTGGCACACCAACCAGGCATGCCTCTCCTTAGGGTTGGGGTTAGGGTTAGAGCTCCGGGTCGGGGTGGTGCCCGCCGTTAGTCGAAGCCAAGAAATTGCTCATCGTCCGGAACGAATACCTTAGGGTATCGTGACAAAACCCTAACTCAGTAAAAATAGCATCTTTTTATGCGGGCACGTCTGAAAAGTTCGCCTGCTCGGGCGGTTTCACGGCCACTGAGTATCTCAGTATCTCGCCGAAAGCATGACTTTCGAGGAAGTGTTTTTGATTCGCAGCTGGACCAACCTACAACATGCGCTTCTCCTATCAATAAAATACCCTGTACTACTGCCGTGGAGCCTTCAGCCTATATAAGCGGTGTTTGCCCTCGCGTGCTACGATAGAGGCAGTACTTTTTAACCCTGTTAGGACTGCAGTCCCGTTCTGGGGACAAACCACTCTAATTCCAAGTACTTTGTCCCCAAAACGGGACTCCAGTCCTGTAAGGTTTTTTTTTTCCCCCCTTGAATGACGGGTTTCCTTAACCCAAAATCTTCGGAATGCCATTTTTGTTTGGAAACCCGTCCTCTTTGTATGACTTGGCCACGGGATACTTTCTTCAGAGGTCGACTTTCGTTTTTATCGCCTTCGCTTTTGGGTGCGCCTCGATGCGTAGCACTTGTCTGGCCTATCGTCATGAGTTCAACCGGTCAGACGATGCAGAGCCAATACGTTAGCACTCCTTGCCGTGGCATTGCGCCGACGGTTGTCGTGAGCTCCACCCAAAACCCACGGGTCCGACCTATATAGGGGGAGGTCCTCCTTCATTTCCCGTTTGAGGGGACGCTTCTGGCACTGACTCGAGTGGTAACTCTATGCTTTTGGCGCCATGTTCGGGGGGTCGTAGACGCATGGTACGGTAGCCTGCACGCAGGTGCACCGTGTTGTTTATCTGAGGGTGGTCACTTAAGGAGCTCTATACCTGCAGTAGCCTGCACACTGATTCTGGAGAGAAAATGCCAGTACTGTAGTGTCTCCTGCCCGATGAGCAACCCCATGGCCTAAGTATACTATGAAACATACTGCAACGCCAGAATCAATAAATCCCGACAATGTTGGGGGTGAGGAGCCTTTAACAGGTCACTCAGAAACCAGTTCAGCCAAAACGTGCTAGCTCTGTCGTAGCACGCGTCAATCCTCGTCATCCCGGAAAAAACCTTTCAGCCAACCAGTGTCACCAAAGTATTCATCGAAACATACTGAACACACACATGATATTCCGACCATACAATGGTTGGGTTTGAGTTCCTCAGCTGAAATGGTTGAGAAGCTCCAGTCGGCCTGGAGTACTATCGGTCAGAAAGCGCTACGCTCCATGGTAGCATGGTAGCGCGTGTTATACGACATGCACCCCCCCTCCCCATGCCACACTTGCCTCCTCGGGAAGATCATCGAAGGATGGCCTGTCGACCAAAATTTTACCGTCCCACCGCTTCATCCCCGACTTGGAAACTTTCATCGACATGTAGGTCATGTCGATCATGTTCCAGCCTAGGACGCGCCGCAGAGCCATGAGTCCCTCGTCGTACCGCTCTGTCAGGAAAACCTGTGTGCCTCGGGGAGCACGGCAGACGGGGCTGTTCGTTGGAGACCCTGTATATGACAGTTAAATACTTCGGGCTTTGTGTCGATTTGGGCTATTAGCATATGATGTGTTATTTAGCGTTTTTGTCTTTGTGGGCTTGTGAGCTCATGAATGAGCACTTTCGCCTCTCGCCTCTCAATCGGGCTCGTGCCTGTGCTCTCGTCTGTGGCTACTGCTGGGGGACCAATACAATAATGGAAGACTTTCAAACCAAAACCATGACGAACAGCGGTGAAGATGAGACCGTGGTTGCAGTATGGGTTGGACGCGTGGTACAATATAGGTAGCACGTTATAGATGGAATGGTTTGTGAATGATATATATATAACATTCGACGAGAGTTGACGAGGGAAGAAAGTGCTGGAATCTTCTCGCGATAAAAATGCAAAGCAAGAACCGTAGTGAGGGAGGAGCGAGAGGAGCCTACTTTGTGACCCCGGATCTGAGTTACGACTAAAGAGGGAGAAAGGCGGAAGTGCGAAGATAATGAATGGGATGGAAAAAAAATAAGTGTATATATATATATATATATCTCCTCAACCTTCCAAAAGCGTCTGACTTTAATTATGTTTGCCATAAGTTTTCATTGTATACGTAGGCCATTGGATTCTCGTTCATCCGGCAGCACTTTCCCCCCCCTCCAAAGTCAGTTTGTTTGAGAGAGGTTCAGAGCTTATCAAGTAAGTAATCAACCTTATAAGGCAGAAAAAGCACGGTGCACCTCTGCCGTAGCATGTATCATTGGAGTTGTCGACGACGCGCGCAATCAATCATGATGCGTGGCTGGTCGTAGACGAAGGACGGGGTGTTTGGCGGGATGAAACCCGCGTAGGGGGCCGCACCCTACTGTACGGCGAGGCTCCTCGCTTGATAATAGTATACGGGATGTTTTTGTACGTATTACCCGAAAACGGCCTTAAGAAAAGGGTATATGTTTAGGGCCGTATGTTCTACGTAGTCAGCACATTTGTCCTAAACTTTCCATATTTATCATGTTTTGTTTTCGCGCATTCTATTTGTTTTTGCCAGATGGTCCCACGTGTGATAGTTTTTGTTTTTTTAATCCGCATTTATTTGTGAAATTTCTCTTTCCTGATATTTTTCCCTCTTCTGTTAAGTTCCCAAAACCTGGAAATATTTCCCGTTTTTCCTGGTTTCATTGAAAAAAGGTTAAACGTATTCGAAAAAAACTCTCCCCTTAACCCGTTGAGCAATAATACATTTGAAAACAATCGATGCTAAAGACGAAGCAGTAAGGACAGGAACTAGATGGGGGGGGGGGGGAGGCTCAAGCCGGACGTAGGCACAGCAGGGGGGTTAAGTAGGCTTTGTGCAGAGGGGGCCCTTTATGTTTCCTCGCGTGGTTTTCTTCTTTCGGGATGTTTTTGGGTGATCAACGCTGAATCTCGTGGTGAACAAGTGCTTAGTAGCTCTATCGTAGCACGCGTCGAATCACCGTCGCGACACATCACTACTATTACGAAGGACCATAATAAATAGGACCAAATTGTCTGGTCCCACGGTAGGGGGTGTCGCTTCCAACAAGTCTGATATTTTCAGCCGAACAGAGCCACTCGGCCGAGTGACTACATAATTCGTTGCAATGTCAAGCATTTCACGCAGCATTTTCTTTTTTCGGGAAACGTACCGCCCTGGGCTTGTTTGTGTTACTCTGCGCCCACAAGTTCTATTTCATTTCTAATCTTGAGTGAGTTGCAAAGTCACTCGCCCGAGTGGCGTAAACGTGGTTGTGAAAAATTGGGACGCCCCCCCTTATCGTGGTAGCACGGCTCAATTTTGGGTAGTACAAAAATGGAAATGTATAGGTTTTTGTTTATGACGTAGGTCCTCTTTACTTTGGCCCTCCGTAATACGGCTGTAGTACGTAACTCGCTTCCAGTTTTTCAAGTTAGCTGATGTCGCCCTATTTGCCTTCTACGGCTCACAATCGCAAAACGCGCGTACGCCCTCCTCTCACCAGCTTGAACGACGGCAGATCATTCGCAATCAGGTGTTCCAGCTGGTCATGCGTGGTCACCCCGAACTCCGACGAGAGGGTGTTACGCAACACGCCGATTTTTTTGTGCCCTCGTCCTTCGGCCAAGAAGTCCTCGATGGAGAGCTGGTCGAGAGCAGGGAGGGTCATGGAAGGCGTTTAGGGGGCGGGCAGAGGGGTCTGATCGGGAGCAGCGAGCGTCTGAGGTGTAAGGGAGACGCGCTACGACGGAGCTAGCACTGTTATGGCCGAAGCCTATTTCTGAACGTTCGAGCTCATTTCACCCAAACTCGTCGGACTTTGAGTGTTGGGTGTTGCAATATATACGAAGTATTGTTCGCCCCGGTAGAGTAGTGGTCAGCTTCAAAGACTACTACCATTGGTACCCAGGATCGAATCCCACCGGGGTGAGAGATTTTGTCTGTATTTGAAAAAATAAAAAGGAACCAATTGCTGAGAGCGCCTTCGTGGCGTGGGTAGGCGGTTTCCGACGCAAGTCGACGAGGGAAGAAAGTGCTGAAATCTTCTCGCGATAAAAATGCAAGGCAAGAACCGTAGTGGGGGAGGAGGGAGAAGAGCCTACTTTGTGACCCCGGATCTGAGTTACGGCTAGGAAGGAGAGAGAAAGGAAGGGCGAAGATAATAAATGGGATGGATAAAAAAATAAAAAAAATTGTTTTTCAAGAGGAAAATCAGGTCATGAGGTTGTTCATCGTGTACGAGCACTTTTTTTGTTTTCCTACGAATTTGTTTTTGTCGACTACTGCAGGTATGGGGCTCCTCGAGGGCAGAGCTCAGCGAAAACATGGTGCACCTCGATCGTAGCATGCGTCATTAGTTTGATACACAGTCGAGGCGTGGCTGATGTCCTGCGTCGCCCGCGGCGTATACTGCACGGACACATGTGTTTCGATTGCCTACTACATAGACATACAGTAAGTGTCCCTTTTTAAGGCGGTATGAGCATGATAAGGCGGTGTCCCGATACAAGGCGGTCAAAATCGCTTGGCGTCATTGGGAAATTGCACTCGCAACCGAGGATGAATAACGCGGCTTCCCTCTACAAGGCGGTCCTATTGCTCTGGCACATCACCGCCTTGCCGTAGGGACCCCTACACTGTAAACATGAACGGTGAAAGTCTTTTAATTTCAGCCGCTCGGAGCCACTTGGCAGAGTACACACCACCATGTTGTGCTTATTTGCAGACGTTAAGTAATTGAGCTCTATTTTTGTTTTCGCGCTAAGCATTGACATGGGGTTTGCTTAGTCCTCGGCGCCAACAAAAATGTTTCAGTTCCAATTCTGAATGAGGTATATACCTAGCCACCCACACGATTGGCGTAAGCCTCGTTAGTGAAAATAACGGCATCATAACCCGTACCGTAGTAAACAAACAGTTTTCAAGCACAGATTTGAAGGAGTTACAGAGCCACACACCAAAGTGGCGTGAAACCGCGTTAGAGAAAATACCGGCATCATACCCCCCCCCCCTTCCCACATAGTGGGAGAATGTGAAAGGTACAAGGAGAAAAGGGATGTGCTAGAGGAGGAGATGAGGAAAATAGACGAGTGTGACATGGAGCAGTTTGGTACACTAAATAGTAGCGAGAAAACGATCGCTATCTTAGGAGATAGATGGTGGCCACAGGCGGCGAAACAGGAAGGGGATAAGATTAGCAAAAGGTTTCTCTGTAATATATGGAAACAACGTAATGAGCGCCCAAGTGTTGGAGGTGTCTCTATTAGGAGTAGGAACGGTGCTCCGTCTCGAAAGGGATGCGTGGTCAATGGTCAAATGACTAAGGCAAGCAGCAAATGAGTACGCTCCCCCCCCTTCCTGTCTCAAAAGGGATGCGTGGTCAATGGTTAAACGATTTAAGGCGAGCAACAAATGAGTACCCCCCATAGCACCAGTCTGTACACCGCGTAAAAAAGACGCGTTTAGAAACGTATTCCTCAGGAGTGACGTACGTTGATTGCGCTCTGCACTGTCTCACGTAGGAACTACAAGTCTTGGTCGTCCCCCGGCCGTCCCCCGGTCGCAGACACGGGTTAATACAAATATAGTGGCGGCGTTGTGCTCAACTGTCGAGGTCAGAGGTAATGGCAAGAGTCTGAAGTTTCCGTGCCGCGCACGGAGACTCTTTAACGTGAAACCCGATGAACCACACGATGGCCTGTGTAGGTATACAAAAACTCTGATGGCGAAGCAAAACAAAAAAATGGCCAATTCCGACGGTTTTGGGTTAAGGAACCCAGTTTTTCAGATTTGTTTGTTTTGTCGAAAAAAGTGCTACCCCTATAATAGCACGCGTCGAAAGTGTTTTGGTCTATTCAAAAGGTAGGTGTGTATCGAAATATAGTACCAAAACATAA
This sequence comes from Saccharina japonica, assembly GCA_008828725.1. Taxonomy (NCBI): domain Eukaryota; class Phaeophyceae; order Laminariales; family Laminariaceae; genus Saccharina; species Saccharina japonica. Next base: position 251,038 of record MEHQ01002413.1, read on the forward strand.
GCAGTCCCAGTGATATTTCGTAGGATGCCTGGCTCGGCGTTGCGATCGGGGGGGGTGGTAACATGAGTTTAGTTTAGGCGCTCTATACGACGTTCACGAAAAATCAAGTGCCGACCGGTTAGCAATTACACATGCTAGATAGGTGTGTTTGTAACCGTGGGACGAGTCTAAGCACGCGCGCCCTCGCACCTTATTCACCGGCTCGTAGTAATAGTAGTAGTAGCTTCTCCGTCCCGCCCACCCAAAGGGATTGCCCAGAGATCACCCCGCGAACCAACGGAAATAGGGCACGGGAGTGAACGAACAATGCGAGGGAAGCTCGTGTTTCGCCAAAGGGAAAAACATATCACGACATTACCCGTGAAGCTGAAATTGTTGTCGGACCCCGAGGGGGTGCATCTGTGGCCTTCGACGTCGATACTAGTAAACCCAAACTCTCGCAGAATCTGGAATCGAACACACGTTCGTACGATCGGTTCTGTACTTGTTTAGCTAGACCCCGGTGCCATAATACCCCCCCCCCCACTCCCCACACCCCCCTGGTTGGTGAAAACCCAACGTGCTCCGTCCCGGCATTGTAGGGATGCGAGGGTCTATGGCCATACGACTACGGCCGTGGAAGACATGAGTACACCCCCACTCCCCATCCCCCCCCTACCTCCTTGTTTGTTCCCTATAACGTAGAAGAATGTCACAGCTCGGAACCAACGAAGACACGTCTAACGTACAATTATCGTATCTACCGAGTAGAAGACGGCCCTCTAACTTCAAAAATCCAGACGGTCTACATAGTAAGTGACCCAGCAATGTCCTGGTATTGCACATTATTCGCGAGAAGGTAGATCAAGGGTTTGCGGAAAGAAGGGAATGCGCCGGAAGCTTTCCGTACCTTAGGAGGTGCGATCGGGGCTCCCTCAACACCGTGATGAAATTGATGTTGTCCGGGTCTCGCATGATGCCTCGGTAGCTTTCTCGCGCATCGGACCATGTGCCATGGTAGTTGCCGTTAGGGGAGATGTGGTAGTGCATGATGTCTACACGCTCGAACATCCCCTGCTCAACCTGGTCGTCGAGATCGTTCATAGAGATCGTCGGTCGGCAGGCATCAAGACCCGACCGGGGATACGTTTCATTTTCGATAGGGGTAGCACTCCTCGAGTCCAGCTACAACTTAGGGAGAGGGGGGAAGGAGGTGTACTTCATTTTCATGCTTGGCCGCAGTCGTATGACCATAAACCCCCGTACTCCTACAATGCCGGCGCGGAACAGGGAGGGGGGGGGGGGGGGGGGGNCTTTACGCACCACCAGTGGCGCATATAATAATATTTCACCAAAGACGCCCATTCCGGTGATTTACTCGTAGCTCAAAACGGTTGAGGCAGAAAATGAACAATTTGGGTGGGCAAGATCAACCGAAGGCTCCGACAACCAAACCAAAATGGTTGACGGAGAACTTTAATCTTCCGTGCATTACATTACATACATATATACCTGGTATACAAAATAAAAATAGAGTGCACTATTGATACTGCTGCTGTGTGTGTTCTTCACATGAAACCGTTCTTTCGTACATACCCGTCCAACAAATAACCATTTTCGCAATTCAGGGACAAACTTATTGGTGTACGGTAAATAACGCCAACCTCTTGCCCAATCAACCATGGCTAGGGATATACCTCTTCGTCTCGTACATAAACAGCGTGCGCTAACCATAGTGTCGCACAAGTGTCGCATAAGTCGTGCCACTATGTCCCGAAACATAAGCACCATTTTGACAACATATTAATGTGCAAACGTTCCTTATATATCTGGACAGAGTGCTCTACGGGAGGTTTCACGTTTTGACGTCATCAGTTTGGCGCTTGAGTTAATACCTTAAGTCCTGTGCTGCTGCTGTACTGCTGCTGCTGCCCTGTAAAACAGACGCACGTCTAATGTGTTACCCGCCCGGCGTTCCCCCGACCCGAGCGCTACAAACTTCGCGACACACACGCGCCACGCTTCATTCCTACAGGGTCACACAGGGGCAAAAAAATGCACCGCACCCCCCGCATAAAATCGCCTCCATACACTCGTAGAGCCGTAAAAGAGCGTTGAGTTCGCACAGGGGTGCAATTGTTTTCTCGACATCGGTAAGGGTGGTGCTAACCAAAAAAGTCGGACATTATATTTTCGGAAGGAAGGCTCTCGACCAGATCTTAGCTCCGAAAACGCCGTGGTTCGGTATTTGGAGGAGAAACCTAAACCTTCTCCCGTTCAGGAAAATAAAAAATCCCGCGTCATTGCTTGAAGCGCTCCCATCTTTCCTCTGCAAACATAAAAATTGGCTACGTAGGGGGGGGGCGGGGGGTACTCATGTCGTGCACGGCCGTAGTCATATGACCATAGACCCTCGCATCCCTACAATGCCGGGACGGAGCACGTTGGGTTTTCACCAACCAGGCAGACATTGCTTGCACCAAGCGCGAAACGCCGTGAGGTATTGGGCGAGTCGCATGGAGGGTGAGCTGCATCCTGCTAAGAACCGCCTCTGAGGCGGACTTGCATATGGACGACAGCTTTAATGGTTGATTTATTTTCTGGTGTGGCCACTTCCAGAGACAGCAATGGGTACTACTATGTAACTGCCTCGCGGATGCCTTACCATATCAACACTACGTGATACGACCATTCCCCTTGTGCGGAGCAAAGGTTCTCCACCCCGCACAAATGATCTACTCGACCGCCAGCTTTGGTGACCGCCAAAACAAAAAATAAAACAACGGCACCCTGGTTGTCTAGCTCACGCAGCGAGTGGCGTGTTTTACAGCGTCGTTGCCAACCGACGCCAACCCAACCTATAAAAGGGGGGGTAACTTTGGAGCGCCACGTTTTTCAGCCACCCCAGAACTACTCGGACGATAGGCTTACCTTTAACTGCCTGGTTTCGCTTCATGAACCGTCATGGGACTGTTCATCGACGCGTGCTACGATAGAGGCACTGTAGCATTGTTCAGCTGAAATTAATTCTGAATGATGCCAAAATCGTCATACTTTCATTCTTGGCCCTTTTGGAACTGCACTGTCCAAAACTAACTATTCCAGTCAAATTCCAGGTATTTTGTCCCCACATCGGGACTGGAGTCCTAAAAGGGTCAGGTTCCAATATGTTTCATTTTATGGTTTAACCCTTATAGAACTGCAGTCCCGTTTTGGGGACAAACCACTCTAATTCTAAGTGATTTGTCCCCAAAAACGGGACTCCAGTCCGATAAGGGTTAAGGCGAAGGCCTTGTTCATCGGGTGGAACTTTTTTTTTTCCTTCAAAATCCGAGTTTTGGGTGGGGTATAGAGTTCCTCAAGTGACCACCCTTGTAAGGCAAAAAAACAATCATGGTGCACCTCTAACAGCCGATTTTTCTAACTGAGAATTGCCTTTCCGATGAGAACGAAAATCGAGTTTGGTACTTTGTTATTGTTTTATTAAGAGTTGTAGTTCGCTCACGATCAACATTTGACCCAGAAAATATGTTCCTCGATGGTAGGTATCGATCCACGAAAAACAAATCGAAATCAACCTTGACAGGCTCGAAAAATCAAGGATTTAGGGGAATTTGCATTTATGAGCGAAGTACCTCGCCCATAAATCCAGATTTTCTGGGATCTTCGATATCTTGAGACTGCCGATGCCTATTTCCTCTTTTTTTGTTTTGTCATCGACGGGTGTCACAACTGACAATAGTTTACAGTGAAAAAAGTAACTGTGAGGGAAGTACATCTCCTACAGTTCAAAAATCGATGTTTTCGATTTTCATTCTCACCGGAAAGGCAATTCTCAATTAGGAAAATCGGCTGTTCTCTATCGTAGCATGAGTCTAATGGTGTGGTAAGCTATTCGATGTCTCCACACTGGTAATTCAACGCCAAGATACTGTGCAAAGAGGCGGGAGAGGCTACCTGCGTGACTGGCGTGAGCGCGGCAGAGTTCGCGGTGCAAAACAGAGGTGCTGCCGAGAAGGCATAAGCAAGTGCAACGCATGTAGAGCGCTAAATTCGTTGGCCCGCTTAATATGGGTAAACGCGGAACAGCAAGACGTTTCTACGTACGGAAAACCCCGAAATGTCTCACCTCCTCAGCAAGCAACTTGATGTCGGCTGTCCGCAGTCGACCGAGCTGCGCTAACTGAGGCAACGGGCGCCGTGTATCGGATGATGTCGAGGTGTGATATCAGGGTTCAGATAATACATATCAAGTGGAAAGGGACGGATAATCGCTGAAGGCGGGGGTGGGCCGGTGGCGTGGCAAACAAAGACCATGGCGGGCGTTCAAGCAACAGTGTCAACCTTCGAAAAATGCGAATCATTCTCGTCGCGGATTATCAACCGGGCACGTAGCTCGACGTCAGGAGTTTCGCTATACGAGCTTTGTGCAAGCTTTAAAGCTTGCAGGCTAGCTGACGATACTATAGGCGGGACTTGAGAGTTGGGATTGTCCCGAAAAACAATAAACACCATATACATGGTTCGATCAAAACAGACGCGTTCTACTTATTGATGTGGAATGTTTTTTACTGGAACATTTCTGCCTAAAGAAACTACCACCCGGTGTGATAAATTTACTACGCGTTGTGATAAATATATCACGCGATGTGATAAATATATCACTCGGTGTGAACAATATATCACCCGGTGTGATAAACATCCATATTGTGTTACACGGTATCTTCCGGTGGCACCTATACGAGCCATAGGATATACCGCTCGTCGGGTGGGGGTTACAATACAGATTAGTCTCACTGAGGTATGGTGTTTAGACTAAAAACACGGAGCTTCAAAGAAACAAAAACGCCGAATACTAAATACCCCCCGCGTAGCGCGTGTCGGGCCAACACAAGGGCAGATGCGTACCCTCAGGTCGTGGCGTATGGCGTAGCGATAGAGGATGGCCGATAGAGAAGTAGAGCCCGTCTTGTGCGTTTTGACGAAAACAACGTCGCCCTCCTGACGAACGACAGGAGACCGAACGCGCGCGAGGGGGTCGTGGTACAGAAAGACGCGGACATGGAGTGTACGTTCGTCAGGCTATCGAGCTCTACCCATGTACCTTATGCTCAACACGTTCAGGCGTATGTAGAGCGTTTTGCGTCGTGAGAATACGAGGGCCTTCTTCGGCGCAATTCCCGGAAGAGTTTCAGGGATCGCGGTGAATCAGCCATGACAAGGTTTCGCCATGAGGATTAAACAATGGCAACATGTTTATTCCTCATTTGGTAACTTTGCTATGGTTGATTCACAGCGATTCCCGAACACTTCGGAAATTAACACGAAAAAGGTCCTGGCCAAAAACAAAAAAAACACACACACAGCCAGAAGAGCGCTTGAGAGCGTTCAACACCTGATAACAGACAAGCAAGATGCATTAAAACCACGAATTCTTCTCCGCCCTGCATCTCACAGCAAACACGCCTTCCTTACTATTTCGCCACACTACACGTGCTAAATAAAGCAGAGGTGCACCATTCCCCCCCCCCGAGATTCCTCGCTTGAGGAGCTCTATACTAATAGTAAGTCAAAAAATGATTTTAAGAAGAAAAAAAAGAAAACTAAAAAATAGGCAACCGGATGAAACCTCTCATGTCCTAGGTACGTAGTCTATACGCAAAGTCATATATTGTTAAAAACGACGGATTGTATTCGGACGATATTTGGAGATTAACCGCTTTAGAAATGATCTCACAAATTTAGGGAAAACTACTTGGAATTAGTGTGGGACATTTTTTGTCGGTTCTGAATGGGTTAAGGAGCCTCGCCATTCAGAAAAATAAAATAGCAAAAAACGGTGACACCCCTATCGTAGCATGGGCCACACCCAGAAATAAGTACCCATTTTAGTACAGGACACCTAATAAGAAACAGGCTAATAAGAAATCCGGGCTGAGATATAGAGGAAAATAGGAAATGCAGGAGTCGTTATATTGAAATAAGTGTAGGAAGCACCCTCTCTCAAATAAGAAATCCAGCCCGTGGACTAAACTTCCTGTTTCTTATTACCTCGTAGGTGTCCTGTACTGTATACGTTGTTTTATGGCGTCCATCTCATGGGAAAGCGCATCAGTATCCTCGTTGCACCCTTAACGTGGTGATGCGTGCTACGATAGCGATAGCACTTTTTTCAGGTGAAATTATTTCTGAACGATCGAGCTCCCTTAACCCATAATCGTCGGACTGTCATTATTAATGTCATTATTCTCATTATTGTCATAACATTGTCATTAATTTGTTGCAATATTGTTCCTTGGACGCATGCTACTATTATAGAGGTGCACCCTAACGTTTCTGAGGATGGTCACTTCAGGAGCTCTGAACCCCACCCAAAAACCGATTCTGAATGAAAGCAAAAGTTCTACCCAATGAACCATCCAATGGCCAAGGATACAACGAAAACCATTGCAACAAACAACTACTGTACAATTCCGACGATTTCGGGGTAAGGAGCCCCGTCATTCAGAAAGGAACCGTTTCCGCCAAAACGAGCTACCTCTATCGTAGCACGCGTCCTTGTTTCAATCGCATAGCACTTTTGCTTTCCTCCCTTAATGCCCTTAATGCCCTTAATGCCCTTAATGATCACTTTGGGGTGAAGGTGTAGAGCTCTTCAAGTGACCCCCCTTAGAAGGCAAAAACATGGTGCACCTCTATCGTAGCGTGCGTCGTCGTCTGTACCATTTCCATGTACGTATGTATGTTCTTGCCTGCTCGTCCGTGCTTGCCACTGAATCTTCCACCAATCCGTTCAGATAATCGCGCGCTTGGCCGTGGGAGTCCGACGCTCGTACAGACGCTCCACCTGTCGGCGGTGGGACAGAAAGAAGAGCGAACGCGTGAAGCAGGGTTATGCACTCTCCCGTGTATGTGCGCGCATACGCTACGGCAGAGATGCACAATGGTTTCCGGAGGGTCCTCGCTTGGAGACCCCAATACCTGCAGTAGTCTAGACGCTGATTTTGATGCATAAATGAAAAACCACCCCGATGACCCAATTCGATGGCCTTGGCATACAATACATCATAGTGCTTAACGGTTAGCAAATACTATCTGTGTGCCGTATGATGAGCTGTGAGCCACAGAGTAAGTTTACCTATAGAGTACTCAAAGCCTCAGCATCAATATTAGACGCGTTTTTTTACGATAATAGAGATAGCACCGTTTGGCGGAAATGACGGGAGGTCCTTTGCACAAAAAACACGGCATTCCTTTAGTGTGTTGCAATTTTTTTTCGTCGTATAGTTGGGACTATTGAAATATGGACGTTGGGATCCATACCTATGTTGACGTGCAGTCAATTCATACAAGTACACTGAGCATCGTAGTTAGTTCTAGATGCGGATAAATATCATATGCGGAGAAATGGGAGTTTGTTCTTTCCACGCATTGTAATCAACTTACTTGCATAAGTTGATCATAGTACAGGGTCTTTCTACGCATTATAATCAACTTACTCGTACAAGTTGATCGTAGTACAGGGTAACCAGTTTACCATAAGAGAGTTACAGAGAACGTTACAATGACGTATCATGGAACGTTGTAAGGGACATGATTGGCTGACGTAAGATACATCTGCCCGTAGCTTGGGCATTGTTCCGTGATCCGTGATCCGTGATGAGGTGGAGGCAACCCCCTACCTCGATCACTCTTCTTCTCTTCTTCTTTTCCTCCTTTGGCCAAATAAGCGCCTTTTCAAACCATTTCTTTTCTTCTTCACAAGTGCTCTTCACAGACACTTAGGTGCCACCTCTGCCATCTCTCTCCAGAGAGACAGAGCCTCGACACGCATCATTCTTTCAGGTTATGAGCCTCGCATCTAGGATCTACACATCGACTGGCACCAAGCAACGAGCAGCGGCGCGCTGCTGAGTTCGTCAAATTCTTCCAAGAAGAATTTCGAGAGAAGATCGTCACTTTCTCAAGTGCGGAGGAATTTTTTCCAAACGTAACAATCAAGCCCCGACAGCAACATCAGCATCATCAGCAGCATCATCATGGGAGAGTCAACCAAAGCAGCTGATGCGGTGGACAAGCTCGTCAGAGCGGTCGGAGGCAAGTTCACGGGACTCAAGTACGACGTATGGAAACGCACGGCCCAGTCCGTCATAAGCATGCGTCATTCTGGGATTTCTGATATTCTAGAAGGGCGTCCTTGCCCTGAGCCCATACATATTCGTCCTCGCCCATCTTCGATGGCGAGCAGACCTACACGTGCTGTGACACGCAGCCAGGTCGTTGACGGAACGGCTTCTCAGCCTGCCACGGGGGGACCAGCTCCTGTCGGTTCATCGTCTACTACACAACATGGCACGGGGGAAACACCTGCTGCCGATATAGAGCCATCATCTCCACGTACTCCAACTGCACAAGAAGCCGACATCCAGCCGGTAACAGCAGAATCATCTTCGTTTCCAGTCTCGGCATCAGTTCTATGGTCTACGGATGACAACATTTCCAACATTGACGACATCCAAACCTGGCACCGTGACAACCGCCTACTCTACGACTTCTTGTTCCTGAGCACTTCGGGAGCAGCGGCGAGTTTTCTTCTCAAATTCAAGCCAAAGCAAGGTGAACTAGCGAACGGAAAGGGTGCTTGGGATGGTTTGGTCAGTAAATACCAGAATTCCACTCGTCAACGTAGACGCATACTTAAATCACAACTCACGAAAATGGTTATGTCCGAAGGGCAAGACCCTGATACATTTATCAACGAGTTAAACCATCTGAGAGACGAGTTGGTACACATGGGAGAGGTCTTCAACGACGACAGTATTTTGGATATAGTACTGGAAGGACTCACGGACGAGTATGTACAAATCAAGTACAGCGCGGAAGCCGACAATGACTTCTCTCTCGATCAAGCAGTAGTTACCATGCGTAACATGTATGCGAATCGAGTCATGCGCAACGGGCCTTCGCGTAAAACGAAGGGGCGAGAATCTGCCATGATAACTACAACAACTTCATCAGCAGTAGTGACCTGCTCACACTGCAAAAAGACAGGACATCGTTTTCAAAATTGTTATGCACGCAAGAAATCGATGGGAAAATCATCTTCCACTGCACGCAAGAACTCTTGGTGTAGCCTGCATCGCACCGATCGACACGACAATAGCGAGTGCCTTGTGCAAAAGCGGGAGCGGGGAAACGGTAATAACCGCAACCCTCGCCCCGGTCAACACAATGGCCAGCGCAATATTAACGTCGACGCTCACGCCAACACAGCCATCACGCCAAGTACAACAACGCAAGTGGAAACATACAGCCCTGCTACATGTGCTCCATCTGCAACTACTGCTTCAGCAACTACAGCTATGTCTACGTCCATCACGACTCCTTCCTCTACACCTCCTGAAGGCATCGGCTACTCTTTCATCGCAGCACCTTCAATCTACAGCCCTGCTACGCCCATCAACTTCAGTATGACCGCGGACAGCGGTGCTTCCAGCCACTTCATCGACAACCAGCTTCTCCAAGGTATCGAACAAAAAATGCTTGACTACGTACACCTAGACCCACCGGTGACAATCAACGTCGCCGGTAATCATCGCCTTTCTGGTATTGGTAAAGGGGTCCTGGTCGTAATAGTACTGGATCAACTAGGCTCCAAGCACTCCGTTCGGCTTCCTGTCACAATCGTACCCGGACTGGGGCGTCACCTATTTTCGGGGGGAACAGCAGCAGCCAAGGGGGTCAACATGGTTATTGCGAAGCATTCGTATCTGGATCTGGGCGACTTTCAGGTTCCACTCCGCAAAGACGACTACTGTTCTACTCTGGATCATCTCGATCTCACGACAGCAGCAGAAAGCCAGGCAGCAGAGACAGCTTTTCCGACAGTTTCAGGCGACACTCTACAGGCCGAGACCGTTCTGGTTGCTCAAGCATCTACTACAGCGTTTTCAGCTACGGTCGGGGCTAACATCTGGCATAAGAGGCTGGGACATCCCAACGGGCAAGTGATGACTAAGGTGAAAAATATCGCAGAGAGTGGGGTTAATTTTTCAGACTCTTTCTCGGCGTGCAACACGTGCAAAATCAACAAAAGCACTCAACAAAATCACCCCAAGACATCGCGGCCTGATCCTTCCAGTGAACGTCTCAAGCTCGTAAGCACGGACCTACTAGGGCCAGTCACACCCAAAGCTATTGGGGGTTACAACTACATGGCAAAGTACACGGACCATCACACCAGGCTGAAGGCCGTATACTTCATCGACAAGAAAAGCGACACGTTACACACTCTTTGCAAGTACATTCAAGATCTGGCGATTCCTCTCGGACTTCGGGTGCAGCATCTGCGCTCCGATAATGGGGGCGAGTATATTTCCAGCAGCGATTGCTCATCGTGCACGTAGGCACGTGCAAAGGGCCCCTTCGTACAAACAATATATGTGCAAATGAAAAACAAATCCGTTTGTTTTTTTCAGTTGCAATACTATTTCTGGTATAATTTCCACATTTTCGTGACTCCCGACGGAAAACGGTATTTCTCCAGTTCTGATGCTCAGAATTTCGACCAATGAGTAGTTTCAGAGAGCCTAGGTCAACGTCAACATGTGTGCCTCAGGATGCATATCGATCAGACGCCTTGTTCATCACGCAAAATGCCTCTTACTCGAAAAAAACTCGCCATACCCCTGGTACCCAATACGAATTTGAAAAATAGCAGTTTTTCCGGCTGCTGACACTACTGTAACTCAAAATTTCGGCGAGGACGCCGAGCACTAGTAGGTGAATGTACCTGAGCCTCTAGTTCGACCGCCTGTAGCGTCCTACGTGGCCACAGCAGAGTGTATAGATACCAAACAGGAGCCCCGAAACGATCAAAATATTGCTGCGGAGCACTTTTGTTTCGTGATGCAAACACAGCAATGCTTGCCCTCCCTTGCAGATCCAAGAGCCCCAATATCTGCTAGAGACTATAACGAACAAGCTATACGTTGGTCGGTCGAAGGTCTGAGCATTAGAACTGGAGCTGCACCGTTTTCCGTAAGGAGAACGAGTACTGATATGGTGTTATTATACGAGAAATAGTATTGCTGCGGTATAAAAAACGAAAGATATTTATTTTTCAACACTCGAGCGAGGGTGGTCGATTTTTTTTGTCGACATCTCCAGGGGCGCCCAGAAAAAAGAGAAAACGACACACCACAACCCCAGAGGTCGGAATAAAAAAACCGTTGCAACCGTTGTGATCACATGATGAAATAAGAAAATGGTGAAAACAATTATCCTTATTTTCATTTTTTTTCACTTGGTTTTAGTAACCCCCCCGCAACGAACAAAAAATTCTGTGAGATGTCGAAAAAAAAAAAATCGACCACCCTCGACAAGGTACATATTTTTTGTCTCGCCTAGTGGGTCGGGGGGGGGGGGACATCTCACAAAAAAAAAAAAATCGTTAGGGGGGGGGAGGAGGGGTTACTAAAACCAAGTGAAAAAAATGAAAATAAGGATATGTTTTTTTTCGATTTTCTTATTTCATCGTGTGATCACAACGGTTGCAACGGTTTTTTGGTTTTTTATTCCAACCTCTGGGGATGTGGTGTGTCGTTTTCTCTTTTTTCTGGACGCCCCTGACTCAAGTACGCTTTTGTTTTGAATACCGAAGGGGCCCCTCAAGATGTTTCATAAACACCAGTTTTTAAGTGGGGTATAGAGCGCCTAGAGCGACAACCCTCACAAAAAAAAATGGGGTAAGGCTATGGAAGTCATCCCACGGTCGAGATTGCACATATTTTTCGCTTAATGTTTTCTGAGCGTGTAGGAGCTCCCCGAGCAAGCCACTACCGGTTAGTACGAAAATTGTACGTTTATACTCGTATTTTATTTCAGGACTTGAACGGGTAGAAATATTTTTCGGGCTTTGCGAGCGAAGGTTCTTCGAAGTCATGTTTCGGGTGAGATACTGAGTTCCTCCTCACGTGAGGAGCTCATAAAATAAGCCACCACCCCTACAAGGCGGCATTGCTCGTGGTAGGGTGATGGATTTTGGGGCTTTTTTTATTGAGTCACTCTAAGTCATGCCCGGCCGAGAGACTAACCCTAATTTAGTGCGGAATTTACGTTGTGTTTTGTGTTTTTTGTTTTCGGGGACCGTTTCTCACGCTGCGCCAACAAAACAAAAATAAGTTATCTTTTTCCGTGAGAGGTAGAGGGCCTTTCGCTGGAATAACCGAAACACGGAAATTAAAATACTGGCATCATACTCCCTCATCGTAAGCACCGCCAGCCTGGCGTGACAGAGCGTAGGGCAGAACCAAGACTACCATGTAGTGTTGGTGGAATGTATACTACCAGGTATGCGAGCCTCCCCAACAAGGGATGTATTTCAATGAAAGGGCGTGAATTGGGCAGCCGTGACCATGGACATGCAAGAAAGACAACGGGAGGAAACTGTTGGCAAACACCAATAGGGTACAAACACAAATACAGTACAAACATTCGTAGGTGTATTTGTATCGTGTGCCTCGGTGGTGGAAATACGAAGAAACTGTCTTGACAGCATGATGAGTCAGTTCGTATCACACAATAACCCAGTATTCGTTATTCTCGAGCGGAACATAGATGATCAAATAGAATACGTTCATCCCACGATATGCATATATATATATACGTACATGGTGACACCCCATGCTCGGGTACACGAAACATGTTACATGCTCTTAGACTAGATGTTTTCAAACGTGCTGGCAGAGCATACCGTGGCCGCATGGGGCGCGCTTTCGAAGCGCGTGGAGGAGCATGAGAGAACAACACACCGCAGCACAGAACATCACCCCCTCACGATAGAGGCCTGCATGCAGGTGCACCATGTCATTTCTGAGGGTGGTCAGTCACTTGAGGAGCTCTATACCTATATACCTGCAGTAGTCAATACACAGATTTTGGAGGAGTATAAAAGACGCATGCTACGACGATAGAGGTGCACCATGTTTTTTTTTGAGCTCCTCACTTAAGGGAGCGTCATACCTCACCGAAAAACAAAAAAGGGTTTTGGAGGGAAATAAAAGTCCTACCGGATTAACAATCTCGTGACCGAAGTAAAGGCTGAAAAATATTTCGTCACAAGAACGAAAATCCGACGAATTTTGGTTAACCCCTATAGGACTGGAGTCCCGTTTTGGGGACAACTTACTTATGATTAGAGTGGATTGTCCCCAAAACGGGTCTGCAGTCCTAAAAGGGTTAAGGAGCCCGATCATGCAGAAAACAAATTCAGCCAAAAAAAGGTATAACTCTATCGTAGCACGCGTCAAAAGTGCTTCCCGAAGAACAATCTCATTGCCGAAGTACTGTATGCAATGCAAAATATTGGAAGAAAACAATGAAATTCCGACGATCGGTGTTTGGGCTGAGCAGCCCCATCAATCAGAAAACGTTTCCGCCAAAAAACGGTATACCTCTACATCTACCTCTATCATATACTAGCACGCGCCTATGCCAGTCGGTGTTCAACACATGATTTTATCTGGTGTCATGATATCGGTAAGCTATAGTACACCGAAGCTCTGTACGGAGCACAACAGCCAAGCTTTTATCACTAATCAGTGCGTACGAGCCATTTACTGCGTTTGTTTACCCACAAATCGAACCATATAAAGTACCAAAAATAGTATTATGTTTGTGCTGGTCCGAACATGTTTTCAGGTTGTCCAACACGCGCGGGGATGCCGCGCCTGGACCGAGACTGTTAGGGTTAGGATTGGGGTTAGGGTTAGGGGTAATGTTGGGTTGGGTCGACGCTCTCTCGTGATTTTTATTTTCAAAAGTTGAACAAAAAATACATACGTAAAACCAGCCAAAAAACAGCATCTATTTGTTACTTTTATATGGTACGATTTGGAGGTCAAGAACACTTAAAAACGCCTCGTAATTATAGCTGCCGCGATAGGAATGTGTGCACGTGTTCGCTGATAAACGAGACTATTTGCTGAATTGTACCATGCTACACGCTACATTACGCGTATCCAGAAATAAGAAATACCGTGTCGGCGTTTTTGAAGTAGTAACACGGCACAGTTGAGTAACGGGATAGTTGGGTAGTTCAAGAAGAGGGCTCCGCAGCATTTAGGAGTCTGGGAGTTGCAGCTCGCTATGATGCAGCTTCTACGGTAAAGGCGCACCATGTTTTTGCCTTCTAAGGATGGTCACTTGAGAAACTCTAAACCCCACCCAGAAACTACTAGTAGTTTTGGAGGGAAATAAAAGTGCTGCTGTATGTGCCCGATGAACCATCCCATGGCCTAATAAGCTATACAATGGAAAATATTGCAACACAAGAATGACAGTCCGAAGATTTTGAGTAACCCATTCATAACTGAAACACTTATCCCACACTAATTCCAAGTAGTTTTTCCCCAAAAACGGGGGACCAGTTCTTAAGGGGTTAAGGGGCCCGATCATTCAGAAAACGTTACAGCCAAAAAACGGTATACTTTGGTACCTCTACCGCAGCACGCGTCGGCGACAAGTATTAATAGTGGTACAAGACACGTTGGTGTGCGAGATCGTCAAGGCAAGAATAATTGGAGTGCTTGTTTACACATACCCACCTTGTCACTATCCATTCGCATCACAAGCATCTGAGCTCTATGCAACTCACAGTGATGAACCACACGTCTCGCCCAGAAAGCGATCATTTCTCGATATCAACAGCCAAGAGTGGAGTCACTCGCCCAAATCAACATAATCTCCCCGTCGTAGGGAAAAGGACCACCGAGTTTTGACAGCCAGCGCGCGCGCAGTCAGCTCACCTTCTTCGATCAACGCGACTGTAGGATTCTGTTCGGCGTCGAGTTGGCGAGGTCTGCTTCTTCCTGAGAACGGCACCATTGTTTGGCAGGACAACGTGTGTTAGTATCGCGGCGGTTCTCTTGGCATCACTGTGGACCCAAGCGGGGTTTCCGGATGAGGTTGGGTAGTCAGGGAAACGGGGACAATGACGAGCGGTCCCCGGGGATACTAGAAGAGTGGAAGTAATGAACTTTAAGGCTGAGTCAGTGATCAGTGCTAGGATGATGTGCTTGGGTAGACATCAGATCGATTCGGCCGGCTTGGATGCTGTGCTTGGAAGGACTCGAGGTCGATCGGCATACCGATCCATACCAACCCCACTAGAATGGTCGAGGCGTGGTCACCCCTTGACAGTGAACATCTAGGCAGGTTTTGTGCGTAACACCTAAAGCCGACCCTGCGATCCAAGCCTAAAACCTAAACCACTGCTCCGTGCAGGGATCCTGTGCTTGCCTGCTGTGCTCATCGGAAGTGCCTGTGGTGTGGCGGCGCGTACGTACTGGGTACCTTCCGAAATAGGGTATACATATACGAATCCTACTGTGCTCACTTTGAAAATGTGTCGAATTTGATGCCTAAAGGCCATCAACCATCGACGAAGTCAATGTCACGTATATCGAACACCCACGGAACCAAACCCTTAGCTGCGGACGGGGTTTGTGAGACTATTCGCAACGCGACATAGCATATTCGAAGTGGGGCGATGCCTTGTGCGGTGAACACTTGGCACTCTTCCGCGGTCAGCGAAAACCATGGCAGTTGCGGTACGGTAATCAGAAATCACGGCATTTGCACCGCACGCTTCCAAAGTAATCGAAAACCACGGCAGTCGCGGTACAGCAGTCGCGGTACAGTAATCGGAAAGCACGGTATTTGCACGGTACGCTTCCGCGGTGAGCGAACACCACGGTAATTCATGAAATCGCGGCATTTCCCACCAACCGTGGTGTAATCGCTGTGATTTTACCGCGGTAAAATAAATTGCCGAGGACAGCCCTGTTCATTTCTGGGAATGTTTTTGGGCGATCAACGTTAAAGCCCATGTTACGTGAGTATGCACCAGGTGTAAATCGTCGGATGGTAGAGCACAATACATGTGTAACAATATTAGGCAAGCCCGCGCACTATAGTTGGCAGGTCAGGTGTACATAATACCTGGTAGGTCTTAAGCGCACCTTCTCTGGCGCCTGCTCGTACGTATCTCCCGGAACCGGTGCCCCGGACAATATCCCCTGCTTCGTCGCGGTGTTGTTGCCCCAGCTGCTCAAAAGGGATGCAGAAACAGAAGAAGCCGCCCGCCGAGCAGAAAGCGAGCGAGATAAGCAACCAGCCGATTGAGATTTGTAACGAGCGAACGGTATATGGGAGGGGTGGAAACACTTTTATAGTGAATATTTACGGAGGTTTTGTGCTTGGCGCCTAACGTTGACCCTCCGACCCGACCCCGAACCCTATACCAGTGATCAATGCACAGGGATGCTGTGTGCTTAGTGAGACTCTTGGTTTACTCTCGCCTGCTTGGATGCTGTGCTTGGAAAGACTCTACCTGGTAGGTTGACTCGGGATGCTGTACCTTAGAAAGACTCCAAGTTGATTCAGCCGCGTAAACAATACACTTTGCCAACCAGACTGTCTGAATAACTACCCTAGGAAGAATATTCTATCAAGGTTCGTTCACTAATAGTACGTGGGTAGCGTACTGGCGGGGTTCCCTACATTTGATTAGCCGGCATTTCCAGAGATCCCTTCTTAATTCTTAATAATCAATATCCCCTGTTCGGGGTTTCAAAAATACGGAGGGCTTGTTTTTTCGGGGATGCTATTTCATCCTCCCCTCCCGGGGATGCTTTCGAATGCTTGTCCCTGCGCGCGAGAGGGTATATTGACCTCCAGTAAATAACGTATCTGTAAGGTATGTGGGTTTAGCGTGTGTACCAGCTCGTAGCTAGAGTATACGCTATAAATAGGCTCGCTTGCTGATGACCAGCCAAGACACAACCTAAATTTGAGGTAAGCGCGTAGCTCACGGCGAGGTGAAGTTGTACGAGAAGCTTCACATAGAAGAAGAGAAAAATAAAACAAGGTGACCCCAGGCCTTAGAGGATCATGTCTAGCAGACATAGCTCGTGAAGAGCGTGTTGTGGAATAGAGCTGAAGAGGAGTGAGACAGTGCGCGGGTGTTGCACGTGAACTCATGTATAGCTCCATCCGAAAGAAAACCATTAAAACATTATCCACCCTATCAAAAATCAAACCATGACGACCCTGGGCTATTTTCCGGAACATTCTACCGGTCTTCCAGGGAACTGTATTCGATCGAATCATGACAGTCCGGTTTACATATCTGCCGCGTACGTACGTACGTACTGTACTTTTATGATACTCATGACAGAGCTTAGGCTACTACGCGGCCTCTGGTGTGTACCTGTGTGTCCTTGAAATACTGTTCTGTCTTACGAGTAGCTACGCCGTGATATGATGCTGCTCTTTGTCGACGATATGAGTACTGCAGATAGATAGCCATATGCTACCAGAGAGTACTTGGTATATGTACAAGAACATAAGACCTGTTGTTAGATACTGGTACTGTTATCACATAAGAACCGCGATAGGCAATAGATCACCCCTCCTAGATGGGTACTGCCTACTGATGTAGCACGGGCTACGTTGTAGCAGATAACTCTGTGTTAGTGTTATCCAACAGCGGCTAAATGATACCTACTAGTGCAATGATAGGTGGCATCGCTAATACGACCCCTCGATGCCTGAACACATCGAATTGAACTGAATTTAGATTTTCAACTCTGTAACAATGTACTCGTTACTTCTGCGTTACATGCCATACTCCCAAAATGCACACAACAACGATGCTAGTTGTTGCGGGGAAACCATCCAATATGCGTTACTGAGAGTTGATTCATTCTGCCGCGATACCCAGGGGGTTACACAAACCAGGCCGATATAAAACATCCTGCTCTGCTACTGTACGCGTTTTTGCATGTGTTATGCAAGTTTAGCTGCCAATCCACAATACTAGAATTATCAAACGTGAACTGCATTCCAGTCGGTTAAAACGACATTGAAATGGAAATGTTAGTAATAGTCTAAAACAGTGAACTTGTTCATCATTCTGCAACAAATATAGGAGTGAAGAGCCACCCAATGTTCCTGCCGCCCATAAAACAAGCAAAGGAACACATGGACACTGCCAGCTGTTTAAAGCTGCAACAAGACATATTGTTTTCACAGAGAGATCACCCCTCGTTAATGCTTATCTCCCGTTTGTACTCGTCCAGGTGGTGGGTTCTGCTGCCATGCATCCCGAAGTACTGGAGATACCGTAGGTAAATTTTCTGTTTCACTACTTATTCGAAAATGCTAATTTGACTTGGGTACAATGTACCCTTACTTGGTACAATATCGGTATTTACTGCACGGCAGGGGAGATGGACGAGATACGCTACCAAATAACGAAAGAGAAAAACTTCCAGTGATCATTTCGTTGACCAAGGAATTGAATATCTGCCCGCCCCGTACAAAACGAACATGCAACACTCTACAGCTTCGATAAGGCAGATATTGCCTTCCACAGTGGCTCGACCTCGATGGTGTAGACAGCGATGGTCGTCTGATGTGCTTGGCCCGTTATCGTTAGCTCAGGCTTAGGATTAAAGGCTCAACTTACGTTGAAGTTGGAGAGGTAGGTAACTTCCTTTCTCTCACAACTGATTGCCCTTGTCAGCCGCGCCTGCACTGTTGATGAAGCAATCAGTGGCCGCTTCTTGGTCCCGATGTCGATGGGCGCTTCGTTCAGGACGAAGAGGAAGCCTAGCGTTGGCTTGCGGGTGTACATGAAGGCCGAAGTCGCCAGTGGCTCTTGGTTGCACTGTGTTGATTCCGCAGATCCTGTCCCGGGGTTTGCCCGCGGTTGTCCTTCCGCTGTTGTGAGCGTGTGGGCCTCCTTCACCTGACGGTTGGTCCCGTTGTTGTCCGTGTTGGGCTCGGCTCGTGTGGAGGCGCGAGTCCGACACAGCTCTTGGAAGGCTGACCCGACCTGGCGTAGCAGGCGGTGGTGTCCCAGATGATGTTCCGGTGATGCCAGATGACGATGATCCAGCTGATGATCCGGTAATGCCAAAGGATGATGAACCAGCTGACGATCCGGTCATCCCAGATATTGTTCATCCAGTGATCCCAAACGTTGATGATCCGATGATCTCAGATGCGGATGTTCCGATGATCCCACATGTTGGTAATCTGGTGGTCCCAGATGCTAATGCTCCGATAATCCCAGATGCTGATGATCCAGGGATCCTGAGTGATGCTGCTCCGTGGGGTGGATGGCATGGTAGTGCTTTGTTGGGGATTTTGACTACCCAGTGTTCCTCCTCCGAGACAGCAAAAAAACCAAGTTGGAAAATAAAATCTACTTTGGATTTGGTTTGCGTCCTATGAGGAATGGTGCATTGCTTGGTCGAATATTTCTGAAATCGAAATAACGCAGCACGCCTCACAACGCCCAGGTGAAAAAATCCGATGAGATTGCACGAGAGGGAAGACATGCGCCGCCGCCAGCATACTTTTTCTTTTGGCGGCCCAGGCTAGAAAGCTCTCGCTCTCAATGTATCTTGGGGGCGTAGGGATCCCCGAAACTCCACGGCTGAGACAGCGACGGCATTGGTGCTATCGAAGTCTTGGGCGTATGCTGCTGCTTTTGGGTCGATCACTCGGTTTTTGGTCGGGTTGGAGCATCGAGCTGGTTGAAAAGTTGGGATTGCGACCGCCGTGATTGGTTTTGAGGCGCCACTGCCGGGGTACGCTGTGCTATGGTCTGTAGGCATGGGCGCGGCTGTTGTCCCGGTGGCCTCGGGTTGTGGTTCACGTGTTGTCGCCTCGGTCGTGGTCATCGATGCGACCAAGAAATGCGCCAGGTTGTACCGGGGGCGTTTACTCACCGTGGACATGTTGGCCCAAGTCGGGCCAACTCCAAAGTTGATTTGAAGTCTACCCAAAAAAAGATCCTGGGACCGTTTTGTTTTTTTCGTCCAATTCAGATTGAATATACCCCAAACATCCCAATATTTGGTGGTGGTGCGTGTTTCGACCAATGAATAGCGAATGTCTTTCTTCTTTTTTCCAAATTGAATTTATGTTCATTCATTTAATACGAAAAAACGACGAACAAAAACCTTCGGACATTACTTGCATAAAAATGAATCAATTTGACTACGAGAAGTTCGTGAAAAACAAATACTTGGATCCTATCGCGAGGAATGGTATATGGTGTTGAAAATCGAATAACGCACAAGGGTCAACAAACACCCGTGGGAAAACAACGAGGCGAGCAACGGAGGACGCTGGGGCGTCGCGGTCAGGGAAATATTATGTCTGCCGGCACCGGTTGAGAGGCTGTCTCTCTTGTGGTGTGTTGGGTGGCTGGCACAGCCCCGAAGCCGCACGTGGGCAGCCGCGACGGGGATAAATCGATCGAGCTTCTGAGTGAAATCGTGACCTGGTCGGTAATCGTGTGGTTCGGGAGCCAAAGAGGGGTGGAAAACTGGGTATGGAACGGTCTTGTGGTTTTGTGAGGCGCGGCCGGTGGTCTATTATGTGCTAGGGGCCGTCGGACTTGCGTTGCGGCTGCTCCGATGGCCCTGCCTCTTGGCAAGGACGGGTCTCACCTCTAAAGCAGCCGACGACACGGCTCAAGTTTGCGTAGCTTGCTTCGGCTTCATGGAACATCCCACTCCGAGTTGGACAAGCTCTCCAAATTGAATACCACGAAGAGCAAACGAAGTCCAAAAATACAAAATCCTTATACTGGGGAATTCCGTGTAATTATAATTCACTCGAAAATGCCTGATTGATGATTCACTTTTCGACCAATCAGATGCGGCCCAAATCAAACAAAAACAATAATAATATACTATTAATAATTGAAAAGCCAACAAAAACAAATATTTTTCAACACTAATAAGGCCCTTGCTAAGCATGTTTGTTGCAAGCATCACACATAATCGAAGCAACAAGGCCATGCTTACAGTGTTTCATAGATGCTCCCAGTATACTCAGAGTATCGAGTTTTTCATACAACGAGTACTGAGAGTATTACAGTACTGGCAATCTAAATACTCAGAGAGTACTTGGAGTATGAGCAGTACTGAAGGCATAAATACTCCGAATACTGGAGTATGGTCAGTACAGAACCCCGAGTACACGCAGTACCCACAGTACCCGCAGTATCGAGATACGAAATCCTCGGAGAACACAGTGCAAGACCTCGAAATACTGTGAGTACACGAAGCACCTGAAGTTCTTTTCTCGAAATACTCTCATTATACTTAGAGAAAATGGGAGCATCTGTGAAGTGTGAAATTATATAAACGCCAGTAACATGCTCCCAGAACCTGGGAGTAATGACGACCGAGTCCTTAAAATGATGCAAATAGGTGGTATTCTGTAGGGTACCTTCAAGACCATACCCGTGGTATTTACCCGGGTATTACCGTGTAACACGGAAGAAAGCACACCCCCCCACATAAGCACACCCGGTGATATGTATATTACTAAAAACAATTACCGTCACTTTATCGCCGGGGGTACGTCGGACAACACACCCCCTACGTATGTGCGCCTGAAAACAGTGTCAAACTCCACAATTATCACACCACCTGGTTGATGCATATCATTCACAGTTCACAATCAACCCGCACCGGTATGGACACCAGCACGAAGGCAACTGCTGCGCCCCCTCACAGTGGGCCGAAAGAATCTGCGGCTTCGGCCCCACCTGAACCTGCTGCTGCCGCGCCTCGGGCGACGATCGTGTCGTTCTTCTCTGGGACCAGCGCGCTTGCCGGTACTGGCACTAACGTTATCACGTCTCCTACGTCCGCCGTGTCCCAAGGTGCTGTTATCACACCCTCTCGTTACCACCCCCCCTAAATCTGGCCGGGGTCTATTAACTCTCCATATCAACCAATAATGTCTTTAGCACGCCCCCTCGTTGTCACACCCCCTCGTCACCACACCCCCTAGATGCAGAGCTCTCGTGCATGGTGTGTATCACCGGGGATGCGTTAGATAGCACACCCCCGCACAACAGCACACCCGGTGATAATATTTTCAAATGTCAAAATGTTATCTCCGGGGTGTGCTTTCTTCCGTGTTATACGGTACACTACACACAATTTCTGTAGTTCTGTACGACATTTATACACGTACCCGGAATTTCTGTGAGTTATGTACGACTTCTTTGCCCGTACCCAGAGCTTCTGTAAGTTCTGTACACCCCGTGCCACAATACCCGGGGTACGGGTACAACTATCAACTAGTTTATACCCGCACGAAACTTCTGTGAGTTCTGTACGCCCGTGTCACAATATCCGGAAATTCTGTGAGCAATGTTACACTTTCATACCCGTACCCGGAACTTCTGTGAGTTTTGTATGACACCCATATCCGTACCCGTACCTTCCGTAAGTTATGTACGCCCCGTGCCGAAACACCCGGTGCAAGGGTATACCTTTGTCACAATACCTGGGGTGCCGGTACCTATTCGGGTTTAGACCATACTGTAGCCGTACGGTCTCACATACATATTTTTTGTCCATCCCATTTACTATCTATGCCCTTCTTTTCTCTCTCCCTCCTTAGTCGTAACTCAGATCCGGGGTCACTAAGTAGGCTCTTCTCCCCCCCCCCCACTACGGTACGTGCTTTGCATTTTTATCGCGAGAAGATTTCAGCACTTTCTTCCCTCGTCGACATGCGTCGGGTTCCGCCTACGACCCACGCCACAAAGGCGCTCTCAGCAATTAGTTCCCAAATATGTATTAAAATAAAGTCAAAATATCACCATAGTTATAGTATCACTCTATCAAGGGTATGCGACAAGAAGAGAAAACGGCCTCTCACTCTTAGGAAGTAGGTCAGAGTGAAAAACAAACCGGATCGCTGTGATCACAAGACAAAATGAGCGAAAACCATTTTTTTTCGTTTTGTGTTCCATTTTGTTCACTTGGTTTTAGAGACCCCCCCTATTTTGCTTTTGCTGGGGGGGGGGGGGGGTTTTTTTTTCCCATGCATGGCCGTAGTCGTATGACCATAGACCCTCGCATCCCTACAATGCCGGGACGGAGCATGTCGGGTTTTCAACGACCAGGCAGACATTGCTAGCACCAAGCGCGAAGCGCCGCAAGGTGTTGGGCGAGTCGCATGAAGGGTGAGCTGCATCCTACTAAGAACCGCTTGTCAGGCGGACTTGCATATGGATGACAGCTTCAATGAGTTAATTTAATTTCTGGTGTGGCCACTTCCGGAGACAGCAATGGGTTTTACTATGTAACTGCCTCGCGGACGCCTTACCATATTAACACTACGTGATACGACCATTCCCCTTGTGCGGAACAAAGGTTCTCCACCCCGCACAAATGATCTACTCGACCGCCAGCTTTGGTGACCGCCAAAAAAAAATAACAAAAAAAACGGCACCCTGGTTGTCTAGCTCACGCAGCGAGTGGCGTGTTTTACAGCGTCGTTGCCAACCAACGCCAACCCAACCTATAAATATATCATATATTTATAGGGGGGGGGGGGGGGTTAATTAAAAAAAGATGACTTATTGTTTCCTGGGGTCACAACGGTCCTGTTTTTCCCTCCAGTCTAGGGGAGAGGGGGGTAGTGGGGTGTCTGGGATTCAGATCCGCGCGCACCCTTGATTGGATATATGGCTCTTTTTCTTTCTCGCATATTTCCCTGCCGAACGATAAGGATGATAACTGTTGTAAGATCAAGACTCTGTGTCACAGGTGCGTATGACAACATGACAACACAGCAACACATATATATTATCCTCATGAATTATACTATACGTACTGTACGTATCGTAATATAGTATATAGTATATAGTACCAGATACGTTCACGTCACCCATTCACACCACCGTATACGTATCGTACTCGGTAGTACCAGCTTACATGCCTTACATGTTTATATACTTCGCAGTATATACGTTAAAGTATATAATATACCTGGTATACGTATTCAGCAGTACCGTAGACACATATTGATAATAAGAAACAAGCTAATAAGAAAGCCAGGCTGATATTTAGAGGAAAATAATAAATTCGAGAGTCGTTATGTTGAAATTAGTGTAGAAAGGACCCTCTCAGATGAGAAATCCAGCCTAGACCAGATTTCCAGTTTCTTATTATCAATAGGTGTCCGGTACTGTTGTTGTTGTTGTTATCTTCACATTAAACTCGTTTCAGTTGCTAATCCCTATAGTCTGATCTAGCAAGATCACGGCCCGTGGTCACAAAAGTGCTAGAGCCATCAGAGAATCCTAAAGAACACGTACACTTAGCAGGGGAAGGATACACAAGTCCGAAGAGGTACACCTAAAATCCCTACAGCATGTTATGCGTGTCCAAAACTGAACTACACGCCCGCAATCTACATTCGACTACAGCAGCCTCTTTCCCCCCCCCCCCTCCCACTCTTTACCAATGAATTTGTCGACTACAGCGTAACTACTGTCTGAAGTGCTGTCTGTACAAAAACACACGGTAGGCGTGGGAACAAGATGGAGCACGCAGCTGCTGTCTGAAGTGCTGCCGGAATGACAGTCCGCGGGCACCAAGTGAAAAAGAACAGCCAACCAAAGCCATCACGTCAATTGACAATTGCCGAATCTATCCTGAACGTCTGTGTTAGGCACAGCATTATAAACATCGACACTGATTAGGAATCGTTCCACATTGAAGGGGTCTTCCACGATCAGGCACACAATGAAGGCACCCGGGGTGTCCGCGCCATCTCTGCCGCGTCTCTCTACAAAACCAGTGACGTCATCCACACAGACCCAACAACGAAATTCAGGGGAAAAAACGAAAAAAACAAAAATGATTGTCCGTTCGTCACGGGTCGATGTCGTCCGTGCTCCGGATGGCTGCTCCGCGCTGCTGTGCTGCTGCTGCGGCGTGCTGCTGTGATCCGGCGCGCCGCTCCGGTGCCACTTGGCCAGTCCTAGCACGACCACACTCGACCTGCTCCGTCCGTACTCGCTCTCGTTGTTGTCCTTCCCAGTCGGCTCCTCGCTTTCTCCCTCGTTGCACTCAGGGTGCTTGGTCTGGAAAATAAAAATTCTCGCGCTGAAGGGATTGACCAGTCCAACAACAGCTCGTCGCCACACGCTCCCTCCTCCTTTGATGGCGAAGCCAGGTTACTGAGACAGTACAGCTCCCTCTAGCAAACACACCTAGGGCCGTGTACATAGTGCCCGTCCACCTTTCTGCTGGCGTCTGCCTCCGCGCACAAAAGTGAGATGGACATTGCTGTCTACACCGACGGCCAAAAAGGCCCGTGCATCTGAACTTTTGCGCCTAACGCACCAGTGCCGATCCAACTCTACCGCTGCACACGCTTCGCGGCGGGTGCGCAGCAGCAAGAAGGTATCGGTCCGCTTGAGGGTGAGCCTAGCCTTGCTCGCTAGAAAGACCCCCCCCCTCGCTATGGGCCATGCCAAAGCAAAAACTTTGCCGAGGCAGCGAGGGGAAGAAGGGAAGTAGGTACCAGACCGACTAGCTGGTAAAACCTGTCTATAACAGCCACAGGCGCAAACCTGCCTCGGCTGCCAGGAAGGTGCTTTTGGTGTGCTCCGGCTGCCTGTCCTTCCCTGTCGTTCATAGTCTTGCTCCGTTTGCGCTGTTTTTCAGTCCATATTTTTTCGTTTCCTTCCGTTTGATTTTTATTGGCTGTACTGAAAGAACCAAGGCGACAATTCACACGCCGGTTGTGTCCAATAATGCCCTGAGTGAAAATGAAAATTCGCGTTCGCGTCGATTTTTATATTTTTCAGTTTTGCTTTAGTTATAGCTTTGAAATGCTATTTTTGGTAAGGATTTCAAATGGTCAATTTTCAATATATTTATTTTCGGCTGGCTCAGGAAACCACATTCTAGACCCGATATTGAAAATGTGTTCCCGGAGGATTGTGGTGACAAGCTATACGATCATCATACAAGTTGTATTGTAGTAAAATATCCATTTTTGATGGCGCTGAAAATTTTTCCGTTTTCGGTTTTTTTCCTTGCTAATCACCACAATCCTCCGGGAACACATTTTCAATATCGGGTCTATAATATGGTTTCCTGAGCCAGCCGAAATTAAATATATTGAAAATTGGCCATTTGCAATCCTTACCAAAAATAGCCTTTCAAGGCTATAACTAAAGCAAAACTGAAAAATATAAAAATCGACGCGAACGCGAATTTTCATTTTCACTCAGGGCATTGTTGGACACAACCGGCGTGTGAATTGTCGCCTTGGTTCTTTCAGTACAGCCATCGGCAGAACCCACAAAAAAAAAAGTACCGTTCTCAGATGGTTACTACTGCTGTAGGTACTCGTATCAAAACCAAAGGCATTTTGCCCCACCGATTGACAAGACGAAACAGAAGGCCTGCTCGGTAACACAAGGAACTGGAGCTCCCGTCTACCCAGTGCCGGCGTCATTTGAGCCCTTGTGGCCGGCAGACTGCTCTCCGATCTGCCGGCAAGGCGTGTCTCTTCGAACTGCAAAAAACAGAGCAAGTCGGTAGTCCAGAGGCGTGCACCAGCAAAGTTACTGGGGCTCGAGCCAGCATCCCAGCCCAACGAAACCAAGGTTGACATGCACCCCACGACCCATGGGTCCAAAGTAACATCGGCCGTTTCCAATTTCGATGCTGGTATCGTTCGTGGGCTCAATTTGCTCGTACTCGTTCGGTGCTGGTACTGCTGTAGTATTCTTGTACGCTTTCAACGATCGTTTAAAGCAAGTATTGGATTAGTTGAGGCCTCCTGCCCCGAAAAGCAGGGGGGCCTTGCCCGGGATAAATCACCCCCGCCCGTGCTGAGTGCATACTCAGCGCGGTGACGATCCCGGCCGTTGAAAACTACAAACGCAGAAACTACTGTTAATTACCTGTCAGCTGGGCGGGTGGGATGGTCAGAATTGTTTATCAAAAGCCTCGATGGTTTGGCTTTTGCTCGCCTTGAAAGAGAATAATCTCGCGTGCTACATCGTAACCCAGTAGTTTCGGTTTCTACCAGTAGTGGAACCACATCCCTACGATCACGTAGTTCCATTTGGTTGACTCCCGATTTTACTGAGTATTCTTGTACGCTTTCAACGATCATTTAAAGTAAGTATTGGATTAGTTGAGGCCTCCTGCCCCAGCCAGTGGTCCTACCCATACTTTCTTGGGCTCTTGAACTATCCGTTGACCATTTGGCTGGGGTTTGATAACTATTTCCTGTCCATTGTATCACCCAAACTTACAGTACAACACCTCTACCGCGGAGTGTACGCGGAAAAGCCTTCATGAAAGGCTGGGCAGTGGTAAATCGATGACCCAGCCCAACGAAACCAAGGTTGACATGCACCCCACGACCCATGGGTCCATTGTAACATCGGCCGTTTCCAATTTCGATGCTGGTATCGCTCGTGGGCTCAATTTGCTCGTACTCGTTCGGTGCTGGTACTGCTGCCAGAAAACACAAAATTACGAGTACTCCAGTACTCGTACCAAAATATCACCAATAATATCGTTTCGCCGATCAAGGAAACTTACGCAGATTCTGCTAGTTGTAGGCGCAACTCGTGCTCGACCTATATGGGAAGAGGGGTGCAAGAGACATTTGACGTGGCTGTTGTCCTCTACTAGAGGGTTCGAGGAGAGCAATTGGCGACGCAAATGGTCTCGCCCTTCAGAGGTAGGGCTGCCCTCCATCCAGATTCGCCAAGAGAGAGATGTACCCCGAAAATCTCAACAAAGCAGATCAAGGACCGACTTCGAACAGCAGCGCGTTCTCCCTCAACAAGGCACCGCATGACCGGCTTCAGCCTCTCACGTGGTCCCTCTGACCTCGGGAGACGGCCTCAAGTCGTCGCAGCCAAAAATAAGCCTCCGCCATCAGCAAGGTTTCAGCCTCTGACCTACGAAGATGATGTAAATACAAACCGACGCGCCGCGATTCCACTCACGCCTGGTACGAACGAGTACGAGCAAATTGACCCCGCGAGCGATACCAGCATCGAAATTTGAAACGGCCGACGTTACAATGGAACCATGGGTCGTGGGGTGCATGTCAACCTTGGTTTCGTTGGGCTGAGATGCTGGCTTGAGCCCCATTAATTTCGCTGGTGCACGCATCTGGACTACCGACTTGCTGTGTTTATTGCAGTTCGGAGAGACACACCTTGCCGGGAGATCGGAGAGCAGTGTGCCTGCCACAATGGCTCAAATGACGCCGGCTTTGGGTAGAAGGGAGCTCCAGGTCCTTGTGCTACCGAGCAGGCCCTGTGTTTCGTCGTGTCAATCGGTGGGGTAAAATGCCTTTGGTTTTGTTACGTATCTTCTTTCTGGGCTGTTCGTTTTTATTTGTGATTCTACGAAAAAAAAGAAAAAAATTAGAAACTTCTTATAAATCTCGGGAAATCCAAGGGTGCACAAAAAAAAAAGTTATCGACACCACACACCCCCCCCCCCCTATATTGGAGGGAAGAAACCGGACCGTTGTGATCCCAGAAAACAATAAGTCAAGTTTTTTTTAATTACCNAAGGGTGCACAAAAAAAAAAGTTATCGACACCACACMCCCCCCCCCCCTATATTGAAGGGAAGAAACCGGACCGTTGTAATCCCAGAAAACAATAAGTCAAGTTTTTTTTTTTATCACCCCCCCCCCCACCCCCCCCCCGACCAGCGAAAAAAAAATATGGGGGGGTCTCTAAAACCAAGTAAAAAAAAGGGAACAAAAAACGAAAAAAAAATGTTTTTTGCTCATTTCGTCCTGTGATCACAGCGATCCGGTTTGTTTTTCATTCTGACCTTCCTAGGTGTGTGGTGTCGTTTTCTTTTTTTTTTGTGCACCCTCGGGAAATCTCAAATGATTATTATCCCTGTACACAGACAGTACTGCTGTATACCTGGCATACAGTACTGGCCCGCTCACAAGAAACCAAAAATAGGGCTTAGGCTGACTTTCTTATTTGAGAAAGGGGTGTGTCCCACACTAGCTTCAGTATAATAGCTGTCGACTTTCTTATTTCCCCCGTAATGTTTAGGCTGAGTTTCTTGTGGGGCACTTTCTTAGAGGGCCGGTAGTGTGTAGACTATACTCGTAGTGCTGTAGATGTATTCTGGTTCTGGTGTTGTCACCAGACCCGTCAAATTCCAACAGCGGTTATGGAGCCTTCATCTATCAAGTACGAAGTCGTGCCGATGGCTCTCCCGCATTCCCTGAGTGCCCCCGACAAAGATGTGGTTCGCCACCGCCGTGTAGTGAACGAGCGCAGATGTCCTGGTGCTGGCTTGGTGTGTTGTGGTATATGTATTACATGTAGCTGCTCTTCTTGGTGCGTTCTTTTTTGTTGGTTCCCCAGCCCTTTTACGTAAACAGGACAGTCAGTAAAACGAAATTAGAAACAGGCAATACGTAGTGAAAAGGGCTGTTTGACTGAGGAAATCAGAAATTCGAGAGTCGTTGTATGTTGAAGTTATAGCGTTGAAAGCACCCTCTCTCCAAATAAGAAATGAAGCCTTAGCCACCTTTTTTTTTTCTTAGGTGTCCTGTACTACTGCTGTACTGGTATGCAAATTTTGCAAGACAAATTTATGTAGGGTACGTAAAGAACTATACCCGGGGTTTTCCCCCGGTATTATTACAGTACCCTACAAAGAACTCCTGTGAGGTCTGTGCGACACTCATTCCCGTACCCGGAACTTCTCCAAGTTCTGTACGCCTGTGCTACAATACCCGGGGTACGGGTACAACGTTTTTATACCTGTACCCGGAACTTCTGTCAGTTCTGTACGCCCGTGCCACAACACCCGGAGCTTCTGTGAGTTCTGTAACACTCGCATACCCGTACCCGAAACTTCGGTATGTTCTGGACGCCCCGTGCTACAATACCCGGACCGGGGTAAGGGTAAAACTATGTTATACGTACCCGCAGTGAACTTCTGTGAGTTCTGTACGCTTGTGTCATGATACCCGGAACTTCTGTGAGTGAGTGCTGTAATACTTTCATGGCGTAAAAAAAAAGAGAAAACGACACCACACTCGTAAGAAGGTCAGAATCAAAAACAAACCGGATTGCTGTGATCACAGGACGAAATGAGCGAAAACCATTTTTTTTTTCGTTTTTGGTTCCCTTTTTTAACTTGGTTTTAGAGACCCCCCTATTTGTTTTTCGCTCGTCGGCGCGGGGGGGGGGGGGTATTTATGTTGGTCCTTAGTCATTTGACCATTGACCACGCATCCCTTTCGAGACGAGCATGGGGGGGGGGGGGGGTACTTCATTTTCATGCATGGCCGTAGTCGTATGACCATAGACCCTCGCATCCCTACAATGCCGGGACGGAGCATGTCGGGTTTTCACCGACCAGGCAGACATTGCTAGCACCAAGCGCGAAGCGCCGTGAGGTGTTGGGCGAGTCGCATGAAGGGTGAGCTGCATCCTACTAAGAACCGCTTGTCAGGCGGACTTGCATATGGATGACAGCTTCAATGAGTTAATTTAATATCTGGTGTGGCTACTTCATGAGACAGCAATGGGAGCACTATGTATCTGCCTCATGAATCTTACCATATCACACTACGTGATACGATCATTCCCCTTGTGCGGAGTTGAGGTTCCCGACCCCGCACAAATGATCTACTCGACCGCCAGTCTTGGGTAACCGCCAAAAAAAAACAAAAAAAAAAACGGTACCCTGGTTGTCTAGCTCACGCAGTGAGAGGCATGTTTTACAGCGTCGTCGCCAGGCGACGCCAACCCAACCCATAGATATATATTATATGCGTATGGGGGGGGGGTGTACTCATGTTGTGCACGGCCGTAGTCATATGACCATAGACCCTCGCATCCCTACAATGCCGGGACGGAGCGCGTTGGGTTTTCACCAACCAGGCAGACATTGCTTGCACCAAGCGCGAAACGCCGTGAGGTATTGGGCGAGTCGCATGGAGGGTGAGCTGCATCCTGCTAAGAACCGCCTCTGAGGCGGACTTGCATATGGACGACAGCTTCAATGAGTTAATTTAATTTCTGGTGTGGCCACTTCCTGAGACAGCAATGGGAGCACTATGTAACTGCCGGTGCCTTACCATATACACACTACGTGATACGATCATTCCCCTTGTGCGGAGCAAAGGTTCTCCACCGTGCACAAATGATCTATCGACCGCCAGCTTTGGTGACCGCCAAAAAAAAAAAAAAAAAAACGGACCCTGGTTGTCTAGCTCACGCAGTGAGAGGCGTGTTTTACAGCGTCGTTGCCAACCGACGCCAACCCAACCTATAAATATATATATTAATGGGGGGGGGGGGGTAGGGGTAGGGGTACTCATGCTATGCATGGCCGTAGTCGTATGACNGGCCGTAGTCGTATGACCGTAGGGGGGGGGGGTGTCATCATTATGCATGGCCGTAGTCGTATGACCATAGACCCTCGCATCCCTACAATGCCGGGACGGAGCATGTCGGGTTTTCACCGACCAGGCAGACATTGCTAGCACCAAGCGCGAAGCGCCGTGAGGTGTTGGGCGAGTCGCATGAAGGGTGAGCTGCATCCTACTAAGAACCGCTTGTCAGGCGGACTTGCATATGGATGACAGCTTCAATGAGTTAATTTAATATCTGGTGTGGCTACTTCATGAGACAGCAATGGGAGCACTATGTATCTGCCTCATGAATGCCTTACCATATCACACTACGTGATACGATCATTCCCCTTGTGCGGAGTTGAGGTTCCCGACCCCGCACAAATGATCTACTCGACCGCCAGTCTTGGGTACCGCCAAAAAAAAAACAAAAAAAAACGGTACCCTGGTTGTCTAGCTCACGCAGTGAGAGGCATGTTTTACAGCGTCGTCGCCAGGCGACGCCAACCCAACCCATAGAATATATCATATATTATATAGGGGGGTATGGGGGGGGGTAATTAAAAAACAACTTGACTTATTGTTTCCTGGGATCACAACGGTCCGGTTCTTCCCTCCAATATAGGGGGGAAAAAAATAAATATATATATATAGGGGGGGTAGTGGGGTGTCTGGGATTCAGATCCGCGCATACCCTTGCCCGTACCCGGAACTTCTGTAGGTTCTGTAACACTCCCATACCCGTACGTACCCGAAATCCACAAACCCGTCGGGTGGTGTCTGAGACGATGGCTGGTGGGGATAACCCTGGACCTGGCCGATCGAAACTCAACTGGGCCCAATATTTAGCAGACGACCTCAGGGGTTTTCAAGCCACCGAGGGGTCGACAGAAAGCTCTCCTTAGCTGTTCGGAGCAGTGACGCTGTTATGGCCGAGGGGGGCTAAGAAGAGTGGGAAGTGGCATCGGGGGGTCGTTGTATCGGCGGACCGTTTCATGGCGAGGTGGCACAGGGACGAAGCGTAGAGGAGCTAGCTACAGCATGCATTTAAGTTCGCCAAGAAACGCGACAAGGGGGGCGGGGGGGGGCGGGGGGCAGCCATACTGACACAGCTGTCGACGAAATTGCAGAAACGAAACGGTAGATCGTGTGGCAAGTGGCAAGGTTTCAGTTCGACTAGCCCTTGAATTATATTATTTGTTGTATTTTGTTTGTGTGTGTCTTGTTGGGTTGTTAACTCGGGGGGGCGCGGCAGCGGTAGTACCGGCTCTTGACACCGTTATTGATGAGAGTAGGAAGGACATGGCAGAAGATGTGGCATGGTACCCGTATCGGTTTCGTTGCAGAGACGGGAACCCATGCTTCTATATATCATCGCCTTGAGAACGTTTTCTTTATTTTATCTCTTGTGTCTTCTTTCTTGCTTTTTGCCTCGTTTCTCCCTGTGTTTCCTTTAACCCCCGCCGTCCTATGCCGGTATCTTCCCCCTGTTCTTCGTGTTGCTTCGCCCGTGCAGCAGTTATTATCCGTTCGTTTTCGCCACGTATGGTTCTCCTCTAGCAGCGCTTCTGGTCCTCTTGCGTCATTTGCATTATGTTTCATTTCAGAATTCGATTTTTTTATTGTATGTTTGTTCTTATTCTTCTGGTTTGGCTTGTTGCGTCGTTGTGCTGTCGTACCCGGTACGTTGCCATTTCACTTGCTTTTTTATTAATTTGCGTTTTTATTTCTGGTTCGTTTTGTTTTCTGTCTCACGGTTTGTGACCACAGAATAATTTGTATTCGTCATATATTAAAATATTACAGCCAGTCGCCCCGATGGTCTGTGACTAGTGGTACCTTCGAATGCTTCTAAGAGCTCGTTTCCGGCGTTTAAGTCTTACGTGGGTCGAAGTTTTGAGCGTATTTGCAAACATAATAAAACAAAAACGGAATCAACTGCTGAGAGCGCCGAATAGTAGCGTGGGTAGGCACATTCGATGCATGTCGACGAGGGAAGAAAGGGCTGAAGGCTTCTCGCGATAAAATGCAAGGCACGAACCGTAGTGGGGGAGGAGGGAGGAGGGCCTACTCTGTGACCCCGGATCTGAGTTACGACTAGGAAGGAGAGGGAAAGGAAGGGCGAAAATGATAAAAGGGATTAAAAAAAAAAAAGAGTACACTCGGAGTATCGAGTATTTTTCGTACTCCGAGTACTGAGAGTATTAGAGTACTGGTGGCCTAAATACTCGGAGTGCTTGGAGTATGAGCAGTACTGAAGGCCCAAATACTCCGAGTACTGGGAGTATGAGCAGTACTTGTACTCGAGTACAAGCAGCACTCGGAGTACAAACATCTATATTACTCGGAGTACTCCGAGTATCGAGAGAATTGAACACCGAAATATTGCGAGTACACAAACTACCTGAAGTATGTTTTCTCTAAAATAATACTCTAATTATACTCGCAGGTAATGGCAGCATCTGTGAAATGCCATAAACGCCAGTCACATACTCCCAGAACCTGGGAGGAATGACGGCCGAGTCTTTAAAATGATGCAAAAATGTTCCTAACGTACTTCACACTCCGAGTATACTCCGAGTATCGAGTACATTTCGTACTCCGATTACTTAGAGTATTCGAGTACTTGCGGTCTCAATACTCGAAGCTTGGGAGTATGAGCAGTACTGAAGCCCCAAATACCCAGAGAAAAAAGGAGTACCCGCAGTATCGGACCCCGAAATACTCCGAGTACAAGCAGTATCGAGAGTGTTCATACCCGAAATACTCCGAGTACGAGCAGTATCCCGGAGTAAATCGAGCCCCGAATACTCCGAGTACACGAATGTCATGGTATTCATGGTATCCCCGTTTCCCCTCTATTGTTGAGGTGGCGTGTTTCTGATGAAACGCGCATCGAGCAAATAATAATTGCTCCCCCTGGTTCTCAGAATTCTCTGAGTCCAGAACCAGCGTGAGATAATAAATATAAGACTTCAAGCATCAAAACTGTGAGTAACTGAGTTGCGTCTCGTCTCAAACCTGCACGGTAGTCGGGCTTGCCCCATACCGCATTTGTAGCTACGTACCTAACCTCCCCAGGGATCCAATACGTTTATACGAAGTACCTGAAGTGTTTTATCTCCAATACTCCTTACTTTACTCCAAGGTGCTCGGAGCACCTGTGGAATAGTGATACCCTGGAACGCTTAAAAGAGCTTGTTTCCGGGGTTTACGTCTTACGCGGGTCGAACTTTTGAGTTTATTTGCAAACTAAACATACTTATAGATAAAAAACAGAATCAACTGCTGAGAGCGCCTATTGACAGTAGTAGCGTGGGTAGGCACATTCGATTCATGTCGACGAGGGAAGAAAGGTCTGAAGTCTTCTCGCGATAAGAGGCAAGGCACCAACCAACGGTAGTGGGGGCGGGGGAAGAAGAGCCTACTTTGTGAACAGATCTGAGTTACGACTATTAATAGGAAGGAGACAGTAGACATAAAAACGGGCAGCAGTAGTGGACAGACACTGTTAGTGGATCTTCCTAAGGTAGCTAATTAGGCACTCTGATTGGCCAAGCAAGCACTGACCACTGGCAAAGGGTTCGGGTTAGGGTTAGGGTTCGGTCTGAGGGTCAACATACTATTACCAAGACAAATACCCCCATTCTAAATATCCACTATCACCCTTTGTCCACCCCTCAAAAAGGGCGAACATAATGAAAGGGAGGAAAAAAAAAAAAAAAAAAAACGAAAAACCGAAATGCGGACCACAGGTATAAACGAAATCATCAAGTTCCTTTGCTATTTTAATAACTGCTAACGGACTAACGGATTGTATACTCTACTCTGTAATTCTGTTTTCGCACTGTTTTCGGGTGCGTCGCACCATGTACGTATCAATACGTATGATGCCGCTAACGATCCGCGAGGGAACCAGGTGATTGTTTGGTGAAGTTCGTTGTTTTTATTGGTGTTCTTCAGGTAACCCATAAATAGTAGGGTGCAATGCCCCGGCGAGTGAATATGAACAATTTCTTCAATTCTGCGATGTTCTGCTGCATACTGTTGACTGACAACTTCTTCTGTTAAAAGTTGACGAACACCTCGGGAAGTATTGGTGGCTGCCTATCTATAAACGACTGCAGTCTGGCGCATCCAACACCCTCGCCCACCCCTTACGAAGCGTAAACTCAATAACGTCGTCTGTGGTTGCTGGTGGAGAGCTGTATTTTTCCCGCGAGTGAAGTGCGAACTTCAGCTATTAGTTCATGATTTGGTTTTGTCTCCTTTTTTTCGTGTCCGGCGAGTTTCGGTCAAAAGCCACCACTACTACTGCATGCAGCACCCTACAAAGTCGAGGTGTAGGTAGACATCCGTTGCTTGAGTGAGTGCGGGCGGCCAATCTGGAGGTAAAACCGCAAGCTGCTGTTGTAGATGCTCAAACACTCTATACGTTGACACATCCACTCTGTCTGCCACAAGCGCGAACCACCCTCGACGAAGGTCAAAAGGCCAGCGTGTCAAAATAGCGACGCGCCGAAAAGAAACCGAAAAACTCTGGTCTAGAGACTGGACCAAAAACCCGAATATGTGGGGTGTAAAAACTTAACAACTTAACCTTAGCATATTTGGGGACAAACTACTTGGAAGTTGGAAGTACGAGTAGTGTCGGGTAAGTTTTGCAGTTCTGAATGGGGTAACAAACTGACGTATTTAGCACTTGAAAAAAAACAAAAATGTACACCGACGGGCTCAGGCATACCCGGAAACGTCCCAACTTCGTCGCCGAAAACGTTTTGTTTTTGCGTCGGTGCCCGCCAGCAAAAACACACGCGAAATAATTCGGACGCCGACGCTACCACAGCAGTGACGGGTGTGCACACATAGTGATCGATAACCCACCGTGTTGAGATTAGAGAACACATTTTTATTCCCACAGTGAAAATTCAACTGACCGCGGCCAAAAAACAAAGAGCCTCAGTAAGTAACAGGCTCACAGAAAAAGCAAAAACGTACGTAGGGAATCCAGGCTGAGTTTCTTAACCCGTCCCACGATTTGGGGGAAAACTACTTGGAATTAGAGTAGGATAAGTTTTGCAGTTTTGTAACTATATCATACTGCCAAAATCACACCTTCCGGATGATACCTCTTCTTCTGGATGAGATGTGGAGTTTAGATCTACCCATGGGCTATGATTCTAGCCGTAGCCCATACCAGGTAGTAGGCTAAGACGGCCACAGCCTTTCTCCGAACCGCCGAGCGAGACGGTTTCGTCACAGATAACGGTAGAAATATACACATATATATATATATGTATACATACTGTCAAGTGTTGGATTAGTGCGGACAGATGGAGGTACTGGATAGAGAGACCGGCACGGTTTTTAATGTGAAGACAACAACAACAACAACAACAATACCACGTACAACGAGAGTACAACAAGGTGTCAAAGCTAATAATACCTACTGGTAGGTCTTTCTTGTCGTATATGGCATTGCATTGTCTGCTCTGCTTACTGCACTGAGCGTAGTATCTCTGTGTCGTAGTTTGTGACCACAGAACTGGTACCTGTTTAGGATGAAGAATCGGCACGGACACTGGGTGTGCTGGATGTCGACGGGTAGAAAGGAAGGTTTAATGTGAAGAACACACACACTACTACGTACGTCCTGTAATTTTAGTGGGAACTCATTGAGTTGCTTTCAGAACGATGACTATGTTTATGGCGTGCTCTGCTCACCTCCCCTTCCGTGTTCAGGACCACCGACCGTGCCGTCGCGTGCATTGCCGCAAACAAAAGCGCCAAAGCTCCGAGGGAGAGTAACCCCATAATGCTTCCAGCCGCACTCAAATACTATGAGAGAGAGAGCGAGGGCGAACGAATAATAACTGTTTTAGACACCTCACTAACATCGAAGTATTCAATTTCGATCCTCTGTGATACTGCTGTGATGTTATTATTGTCTGCCGCATCTTCTCCGTGGGGCGCACGACAAATTTATTTCTGGTACCGTCTGGTCAAGGTCTGGTACGTAATTTTTTATTTTGTTTGTTCATTCGTTTGCTTTCTTGTTCGTTAGTTAGGTTTTAGGTTTTAGCCAAACCAAGGCATACCTGTTGATATTCATGACAAATCCAGGTATGATGTACTCCGAGTACAAGCAGTATCGAGAGTGTTCATACCCGAAATACTCCGA
This sequence comes from Saccharina japonica, assembly GCA_008828725.1. NCBI lineage: Eukaryota > Phaeophyceae > Laminariales > Laminariaceae > Saccharina > Saccharina japonica. Next base: position 288,478 of record MEHQ01002413.1, read on the forward strand.
GTACAAGAACAAACATATATATATATATGTATATATGTATAAATACGTATACGTACATACGTATAATTTGAAATGGTAGTAGTGTTCCGTGTTGGGCACGTGATTTTAAACTTCCGTGATTCAAATTCTGAAGTTTCGGGTTCCGTGTCGTGTATACGATCGTCAATAAACAAATTAATACGTCGAATTACGTTTTATATTTTATTTTTATTTTGTTTCCTGCCACTCATTATCTTCGCACTTCTGTATTTCTGTCTTTCTCCCTTTGTATAATAGTCGTAACTCAGATCCGGGGTCACAAAGTAGGCTCCTCTCCCTCCTCCCCACTACGGTTCTTGCCTTGGTTTTTATCGCGCAGAGGGTTCAGCCTTCCCAATGCTCGTCGATTTCCATGCTAACTTACGCTCTCGCGCTTTCCGATATTTTGTTTGCGAGAAAAAGTCCCTACGAGCATGCACGCATGCACTCGGGGGGGCTCGAACTCACGATCTTGACACTAACAGGCTTCGTAGTTACCTGCTAGCCCACCGGGGCGTACATAGTATGCGACAGCACTTAAGAATCTCCTATTTAAACTCAGCCTCGCGTCTTATTCCCTCTCCAATTTCAGCAGAAATGCTTAAATCCGATTTCTTAATAGGAGAAAAGGCGCAAAACGCCAAATTCCTAAAAATCAAAAACATATTTGGCAAAGGCGTTCAATCTTTAGCGGTTGTCAAGAATTTGTTTTTTCAGATGGCATACATCACTCGTAATTCACAGCATTAGAAACACGATGATGCTCTCCAGGACTGCAGGAATCAAATAGTATCTTCGCCACCTTCAACGATTCTGCTTAAGCACTACTCGTACTTAGGGGCTAAAGCTACTCAATCGACATGGTCTACGTTGCGCACGTTGGGCGTCAATGCTCTCCACGTGCTACTGACTGCCGGTTTTTCTCAGCCTGCTTCTGGATCTCCGAGCTGACTGTTCTGCCCGCCCCCTCCCACTGTACCGCCCGTCTGCTCTCTGTCGTTACGCTCTAGTAAAACCCACGCACCCACCGCCGCGCTTGTTTCCGTGCTGTATGCACCTAAGGGTAGCTTCTTGCTCCGGACGACTTGGTCTACTTCAAGAGTCACGGGGTAGTCGTACACTTTTTTCGTGCGCTCCTGACTCTTGCGAGTGATCAGGCCGCCAAACCACCCCATGCTTAGTCTCACTAACACACCACGTTTCACTAAAGAGTTGTGTAGAGCAGCTGGTCTCGACTGTTGAAGACGAAACCCATCCGGAATCACCACCACGATTGCCTCAACCTCCGGTGACATGTCCTCCTCGTCGTCCAGCAGTGTCAGTGGGTCTTTCCCGTTGTCAGAGCCACCTGAATGCCATACGGCGAGAGTGTGGGGGGCAAACGAAAGTAAAAGAGGGTCGTATTTCACGTTGTTCAATGGTCAAATTCTGGGACTTGTCCCGAGGAGAGAAACATACGTGTAAGTAGCCACTACTATAGACACTGGTACTATTGTATCTAGTCACCTGTATGCAGTAAATCATCTTAAAGCGCTGAACCAAACGAAACTAGATGCAACAACACCAAAACATAAAACCTGTATATCACCACCTTCTTGCAAGCTGTCCTCGTCTTCCTCCTCGCTGTCCTCGTCCTCATCCTCACTGCCGTCCACCTCATCGCTGTCCTCGTCCTCCTCCTCGATTCCGTCCACCTCATCGCCATCCTCGTCCTCGTCCCCGTCCCCACTGCCCTCGTCCTGCTCCCCTCCTCCTTGCGTTTGTTCGCCGCCCCCTGACCCATCCACTTCCTCTCCGCTCTCATCACCAACCCCCCCCCGCCCGCGCGCGCGCGCGCGCGCGGCCATACTCGTCCTCCCTTGCATCGTCCATGAACGCCAAAGGCTCCGTCAGCCCCTCCAGTTCAATTTTCTCGTCACCTGTCCTGTCCGCCGTCATCAGGCTCCCTGTCTTCTCGAACAGGCAAAACCTGTAGCCAGCGCGGTTGTCGATGGTGTCCAGCGCGGCTGTTGCGGCCCACTTGGTAAGCAAGACGCGTCGATCGGATGCAGTCAGCGCATTGCTCTCTGCCCTCAAGGCATAGCTCGAGTTGCTTCCCAACCTCGACCTTGATAAATGCCCCAAGGCCTGCATCGATGGGCTGCAGTACATCCGTGCACACGCTCCTGGGATCAAACCACACCACCAGCGAGTTGCACTCCTTCTTGGTGTATGCCATAAACTTAAAGAGTCGCCAGGTCCCGAAAAACGTCGTGGGATAGATTCATCGCGGCGGGCCTTCACCACATCGAAACGAAACGATGATGCAGTGCAGGTCGAGGCACTTGTATATTCTGCTCTAAGGGCCTGGAGGTACTCTAGCAGCAAGCCGTACACCATCCACCACCGCACTGCTTCTATCCGCACCGAGAAATGTTTTAAAAAAAGGTGTTGCAATGTTGTTTTTGCATGTTTGCAGAGGAGAAATTATTTTGTTTGGCGAAACAAAAAGGGATTTTGTTTGGCGAGAACAAAGAAGACAAATATAAAAACATGTCGCCTCTTAAAGCGGTTTTGGAGCGCGGAGGCGGCTTGGCTGGAGGCCTGATGTGGCCGTGGGGGATGTTTGGGCAGTTTCTTATTTTTTAGGGGCGCAGTATATTCAACCAGATTCTTACCGGCCGACCCCCTTGCACTTCCCAATTTCTAATTATTATTTCTTCCTCGAGTTCAGCACAAATGCTTACCTGAAAATTGTTAAACATTCTGTAAATCCCAGCCTGATATTCTTAACTGCCAGATTATTAAGTGCTGTCGCGTACTGTATAGCAATCCGGTCGCCCTGGTGGGCCAGCAGGTAACCACGAAGCCGGCTAGAGTCATCAAGATCGTGAGTTCGACCCCTCCCCCAAGTGCATGCTCGTAGGGACTTTTTCTCGCAAAAACAAAAGTTTCCTAGAGGAAAGCGCGAGAGCGCGAGTTAGCAAAATTCGATGGAGATCGACGAGCGTTGGAAAGGCTGAACCGTCTGCGCGATAAAAATCGAAGCAAGAACCGTGTTGGGGGAGGAGGGAGAGGGGCCTACTTTGTGACTCCGAATCTGAGTTACGACTATAATAGCGAGGGAGAAAGGCAGAAGTGCGAAGATATTAAATGGGATGGGAAAAACAAACCAACAAACAAACAAATACACGATCGTATCATGTTTTTGTTTTAGTATGTTTATTTCGTCGCATTTATTACCTTCGCACTTCTGTCTTTCTCCCTCCCTATTAATAGTCGTAACTCAGATCCGGGGGTCACGAAGTAGGCTCCTCTGCCTGCCCCCCCACTACGGTTCTTGTCTTGATTTTTATCGCGCAGAGGGTTCAGCCTTCCCATCAACGCTCGTCGAGTTTCATCGAATTTTGCTAGCTCGCGCTCTCACGCTTTCCGCTCGTAGTCAGGATATTAGCGAGAAAAAACCCCTAAGAGCATGCACTCGGGGGGGTTCGAACTCGACCTTAACTTTAACAGGCTTCGTGGTTACCTGCTAGCTCACCGGAGCGGCCGGCTTACGAGCATCTGGTACCAGGTAGCATAACAATACCAATACTATTGCACAAATTCTCCGAGTACCTTGTAGTAAAGTAAGGAGCATTGGAGATAACATACTTGAGGTACAGTACTTCGTGTACTCGCAGTATTGCGGCGGGACATTGACTCCGCGGCGGCACTCATCCATTTACCACTGCCCAGCCTTTCGCGAAGGCTGTGCCGCGTGCACTCGGCGGTAGAAGTTTTGTACTGTACGTTTGGGTGAGACAATGGACAGGGAAGAGTTATCTGACCCCACCCAAATGGTCAACCGATAGTTCAACAGCCCAAGAAAGTATGGGTAGGACCACTGACTGGGGCAGGAGGCCTCAACCAATCCAACACTTACTTTGAATGATCGGTGAAAGCGTATGAGAATACTACTACAGTGTTTGGACTCTATGTACTTCGGAAAACTGCTCGTGCTCGGAGTATTTCGAAATTCTGCACTGCAGATACTGCCATACTTGAAGTATATCGGGGTCCGATACTGCGCGTACTCCTTGTACTCGCAGTATTTGGGGCTTCAGTTATCCTTATACTCCTCATACTCCGAGTATTGAGGCCGCCAGTACTCTATTACACTCAGTACTCGGAATATAAAATGTACTCGATACTCGGAGTATACTCGGGAGTGTGAAGTATATTAGGAGCATCTTTGCGTCATTTTAAAGACTCGGCCGTCATGCCTCCCAGGTATTGGGAGCATGTGACTGGGTTTTATAGCATTCCAAATTTCACACATGCTCCCATTACCTGGAAGTATATTTAGAGTATTTTCGAGAAAAAAATACTTCAGGTACTTTGTGTACTCGCAGTATTTCGGTGTGCAATGCTCTCGATACTCGGAGTACTCCGACTAATTTAGAGCTTTGTACTCCGGGTAAGAAGTAAGATAAACAATGAGCAATATGGCAAAGCAAGAATGAAAGACGGGCAGTTTTGGAGTAAGGAGCTCAGTCATTCACAAACATTTTCAGCCAAAAAAAGGTACATTACCTCTATCGTGTATAGCACGCTTCGAAAGTAGAGCATGCAAGGACGGGGGAACTGGCTCGAGCGGTTGCAAGAGTAACGGGGGCCTGTGGATTACAACGGTAGCATTTGACTACGGATAGGATCGACTCCATCTCGAAAGGAACCATCTCCCTTTTTCCCTCTCCCATTTACCTGGTAAATGTTAATGTTTGTGATCTTGCCGGTTTGTAGCGCCGTAGTTTTATATGCTGAAATAAGAACGAGGAACGAGGAGACACGCGAGCGTGGTTGCAAAACCAAAAGAGTAACGGGACCTTGTGCTTCTCACAGGAGTAGTATTTGCCTAGCCCACTGTATATGGATCGCCTGGATCATCTAGAATGGAACCATTACCCTTCCCTTCTCGCACTTAGGGTCGTTCTTATCGGAGCCATAAAATTCCAAAATTTCCATGTTTGTTTTCGCGCAAATTTCTACATTTTCATTTTCTCCAAAAAAAACATTCCATTTATTGGAACGTGAAACCTTCCAAACGTTTTGCCCTCTGAAAAAATTCCATTATTTCCATTGTTTCCAAGATTTCCAAGATTTCCTATTTTGTTTGGAAAACAAATATGGAAAATTATGGAAAAAAAGCTGCTCAATAAGAACGACCCTTACCCGCTGGTAAATGATGGTCGAATTGACTGTTGCTAGCGCCGCCGTAGTGTTATGTGTAGAATTAAGAGCCGTAGGTTTATGTGCAGCAACAGGGGCGTACAGGGCCGGGCAGACACAATCACATTTTTCGTCAAACGGTAGTACAGTAGTTGACTGAGCTATATATCTGCACTTAATCTCGACAGGAAGCATTACTTTTCCCTTCTCCCATTTTCCCGGTCAATATCAGCCGACTTTCCTGCTTCTAGCGCCGTTCGTTGCTTGATGGGTTGAAAGTAGAGTGTGCAAGGGCGAGGAGACAGGTTCGCTCGGTTGCAAAACGATTAACGGGGCCTTTTATCACAGGAGTATTTGCCTAACCCAACGTATCTGCTTCGTCTAAAAGAAACCATCACCCTTTCCTTCTCGCATGTACCTGGTAAACGATGGCCGGACATTTCTTGGTGCTACGAGTAGTGTCGCCGTAGTTTCATGAGTGGAAATGTGAGCCGCAGTTTTACGCGCAGCACCAATTGCGAACACGGCCGGGAAAACACAATCACCTGTTTCGTAAAACGATAAGTAGTTGACTGAGGATATGCATCTGCTTCATATCGACAGCAATAACTTATTTCTTCCCTTCTCCTATCTTCCAGGTTTCTAGCGCCGCTGTTTGTTTGTTGAACGTAGAACGTGCAAGGGCGGCGGGATGGGCTCACGAGGTTTCAAGATATTCGGGCCCTTGTTCTTCCAACGATAGTAGTTGACTGAGGACAGTACCCCGAAAGGAACCCTCACCCTTTCTATTTGCCATTTTCCTGGTAAATTCCTGTCAAGGCGCCTGTTCCTGCCGCCGCAGTTTCATGTGTTGAAATACGCGGGTACAAGGGCGGGAAGACGGCCTCGCGCAGTTGCAAGAGCGACGGGTTTTTTTTTCACCAATCAGCAGTTTGAGTGTTTCATCTAGAAAGGAAGAACCACTCTCTTCCCTTTACTCAATAACTAGTTGAGTACTATCATCGTCTTCCGTGTTGCTAGTTTCAGGCCGCAGCTCTATCTGTTTGAATAGGAGTACACGAGATTGGGGAGACGACTCACGTGTCGCACGTCGAAGTATGTGCTACGTTCTGACTGGTGCTACAGTTGGGGGGTATGATGCCATCATTTTCGCCACCGCGTTTAGGCCGCTCGGGCGAGTGGCACTGTACCTCGCCCAAAGTTGGACGTTGAAATATTTTGTTGGCACAACGTGATAAACTATGCGATGGCGGTAATACCGCGAAACCATAAAGCGTAAACCCTTTAAGACTGCAAAGGAATAGGGCAGTCACTCGGCGCAGTGGCTCTAAACGGCTGAAAAATAGCACTTAAAAGTGATCCCCCTACCGTCGGATTAGTGTGATACGCTATTATTTTCAGTTCCCCTTTCTTACTATTAGATTGAGACCAACAACTGTGTTACGCCGGGACTTTCGTGAGCTCACTCTGTCGTGGGCGGCGAGCTTCCCCTTTATCTACCAGTAGTGGCGTAGAGCTGTACTTATGTTCCTTATTTGCTCTTCTTCAGGCTATGTCAATAGGGACACGATTTTCAAAACAAACCCTCCCTTCATAGGACGCATGTAACGGACTTGCTTTAGGGATGCGATGCTGCGATGGCCCGTGGTCCGAACAGAGTACTCGACATGTTTTAACCCTAGGTCCAGCGCACGGATGAGCATTGTGTGCTGGTTGGTAGATTGGAGGCAACGCTTTATTAGGATGGTGCGTACCCTTCCTAGTCTCGAGAATGTTGGAACCCTAGGCAACATCAACAGGAGGCTTTGCTTATCATCCGACCACTAGGATTTCGTATGGCGGCTGATCCCAAGTTCAGCATCAAGGGAGTCAAGCACCGTACATTAACGTGACCGCCGTCGGCGTTTGCCGAGAGGTGCCATGATACTGTCCTTGACGAAACTCCTAAACACCAGCGAGCGTTGTACGTACTGAAAACATTCGCGGCATCCAAAATGGATTTATCTATAATCGAACCCAGCATGCTGGGGTCATGGACTGCCATCTAATTAACCTTGGGATTCCGTGCAAACTGCCGAAATAGGAAATTACATTATCGGTGTATGTACCCCATTGGATGCACCACGACACATGAGATACACAATGACATGCTCCGTGTATCGTCCACTGTTTAATCCATCAAACACACGCACGACCACACATGGCTCACACCATGGCACACTACATGTTGTCGTCCTTGACTTAGTCCATGTCTATCGCCACAACCCATGGGTTACTGTTGGCTGTGCTCAAGAATACGACGGGGGTATGTTAGGGAGTTCCATATATTGATGAGGCATCATGTGTAACGGTATACCTGCGGTTAATTGGCGGTTAATCTGTGGGAAGTCGGTGGCTATATAATCATCGGCTGAATTACGGGTAATCCGGGACGCTCCTTGCCTGGCAGCATGCTGAATGATGCTCTTTTCGAGCTCCACCACGAGCTCCCACTCGACAGCCCTGTACTAATACGAGAGGGAATATATATTTGTTTGCTGCCTTGAGTCACCACGACGCGTTCCCGTGTCAACTACAGTACGTACACCTTTAGATACCAATCAACAGCTCCATGACCTATGGGTGTCACCATGGCACACTAAATGGCGTCGTCCAAGGCTTGGACAATATTTCACACCGTAACCAAGAAATGAATTACATCAAGGAAGGTCGACCATAGATGCGGCGGCCATCAACGACGCTATAGATTACGCCGTGGACGCGTCCATGGCCGAAGCCGTGATCGATCGAGCCATGCACTGTCGGCCATGAACGAGGCCACAATAATTGCACAAGCCATCCATGGTCGAGCCCGTGGCTCCGGCCATGGTTCGCGGTCGACGATAGCTTGCGCGATGAACATAAATCAATCACCTACATTCAAGTTGTTAGACTGGTCATAAATGCGGTCATGGGCGCGATCATGATCGGTCGTGGGCGGTCATGACCGCGGCCATGAGCGCGACCATGACCGATTAGGGGCGATCATGACCAGTCACGACCAGTCATGACCGGTCAGGGCTGGTAGTGGTCATTGCCGGTCAAGGATGAATGAAGTCATGACCGGTCATGGCCGGTCATGACCGCTGCCGTGACCGCGACCATGGCCCCCCATCAATGGCGTTGGCCGTGGCCGCTTCCACAATCGGCCATGACGGAGCATGGCCGTGCATGACCGTTGTCAGCCGTGACCGGTCATGACCGCCCATGGGTCGCGCCTCATGGCCGATCATTCACGCAGCCATGACCGCTCATGGGCTCATTCATGACCGCGCCCATGGCCCCATTAATGGCCACAGTCGTGAGCGGACATTAAAGACAAATTATTGCACAAACCATGGGCGACAATGACCGCGGCCATGACTGGCCATGATCGACCCTGGCCAAACTCGGTCCCGGTCATGGCCGACCATGACCGCTCATGGACCCGACCATGACCGGCCATGGTCGGTCATCACCGGTCATGATGGCGGCCAATATAGGCGATTATTGATTCGTCTATGGTCGAGCACAGACCCGGCGTTGGGCTGCTCATGACCGCAGCCATGAGCGACCATGCGCGGTCATGACCGCGCTTGACCGCTCGTGATCGCTGCCATGAGAGGTCATGAGCGGTCATGAACGCGGTCATGAGCCGTCGTGACCGCGGCGATGAGCGACCGTGACCGCGTATGACCGGCCATGGTCGCGGTCATCAGCGGTCATGACCGGTCTCTTAATTGTAAATCACCCCTCTGGTACGGTCACATAGTGGTACGGCGTGACCGGTGTGCGTACTAGCATCGTAACATAATGTTAGGATTTGTCCAGAATCGTACGTCATCAACATAGTACCAGGAACTATGATCGCAATCCGCCAATTCGTTAACGTTGTAACATAATGTTAGGATGTAGTAGGTTGTAGGCATGACACCCTAACATTGCATTAGGCTTCAGGGTAGTATTAGGAATAACGCGCTAGAACATACATTTAATAGTGTATATGGTGCTTTCCACAACACTGTAACATTATTATGTCTTTCGAACGTTGTTCGAGCCCCCCTTAGACTGGTGCTACGGTAGGGGGGTCATGTATAGGTGCTTGTTTTTCAACCTGCACAGAGCCACTCGGCCGAGTGACTGCTATACTGCGTTGTACTCGTTGTTTTTTTTTTTTGTTCTATATGCACCACCATCGGAGGTTTTGTTACGTAACGCGAACAAACTATGCTTAGGTCCGATTTTCAGTTATATTCGGAGCCACTCGTCCGAGTGCCAAAAGTCGGTAGTGAAAATTTGGATACCCCCCCTGTCGTAGCACCAGTCCTTAGTCTTCCTTGAGGTCGGATAACATAACGCTTAACATAAGGTAGGTAAGATACCTTCGTAGCTGGTCGCGATGTAACACTATGTTAGGATGTTACTCAAATGCTGAGGAGTGTCTAACGTTGTGTTAACATGCGTTACTCGATATTGACGATCTGGCTGTATAACGTTACGTTAGCACGTTGTCATAAATGGCACCTGGGCGTAACACCACGTTACCACGTCACGGTTGGATCTCTCGTTGCTGACGCGTGCTACGGTAGAGGTAGCACTTTTTGGCTGAATCGTTTTCTGAACGATCGGGCTCCTTAACCCAAACTCGTCGACTTTCAGTTTTGTAACGAATAATGTTTCAGAATATACTTCGGCCATGAGATTTCGCATCCGGCAGCACTTCTGTTTTCATTCAAAAACATTTTTGTCGGTGCGGTATGACGCTCCTTAAGTGAGGAGCTCAGAAAAAACATGGTGCACCTCTATCGTAGCATGCGTCTGCTGTAACATGATGTTGCTGTGTTGCCGGTTTTGACTCTTGGGTACGTAACATGTGTTACCAGTGCTACACTCAAAGCGGGGTCGCGAAGAGAAGTAGCGTAATGCCCATATATTTTTTACCTGATTGAAAAATACCCTCTCGCCCGCGGGGACACCTTCAACCGTATCCCCGAGAGGAAATGCTAACATATCATCCCCGGGAGGGGAGAATAGCATGCAATCCCCGGGAGGGCAGGATAGCATATCATCCCCGGGAAAAAAACGTCTCCATGTTTTTGAAACCTCAAAACAGGGGATGTTTAGGAGGGGTACCCGCAAAGAAAACGCCTCCAACAAATTAGGAAACCCGCCAGTACTTTATCCAACCATCTACTCCGTATACCGCAAGTACGCTGTGCATCGATATCATCGATATCGTGTTACAACTAAATCTGCATACTCGCACGTACGAGCTAACACATCAGCAACATATTGTTGATGTTTTATGGGGGGTGTATTTGTTCTGCTTACTTGTGTTGCTACATAATTTGCCTACGAGCTAACAAATTAACACAATGTTAGTGTTTTACGGTCATGTACGTTACTCACTTAATAACGCTTGCTACGATGCAATTCGCATTTCAGCTAACATCATAACGTTATGTTACTCGCAATGAGCCACAGACTATAACAAAGTCACCCTACACTGTTTGCCAGTACGCAATCTAGCTATTCGTTTTTTTTTTTCCATCCCATTCATTGTCTTCGCCCTTCCTTTCTCTCTCCTTCCTGGTCGTAACTCAGATCCGGGGTCACAAGGCAGGCTCTTCTCCCTCCTCCCCCACTACGGTTCTTGCCTTGCCTTTTTATCGCGAGAAGTTTTCAGCACTTTCTTCCTTCGTCGACTTGCGTCGGATTCCGGCTATAACACAATAACACTCTGTTACGCCACCGCCCTCCAATATCGTAACGCCCTTTCACAACGTTACCACACTGTCTAGAAAGGTAAGGTACAACATACTAGTAAGGTGATGTTAAAAGCAAAATCCGCTGAGCCCTAACATTGATAAATGTGGAGCGTTACATGCGAACTACTACAGTACGTTAGCCCAGGGTTAGGGGCAGACATGAGCATTGATTTTCATACATATGTGTGTACAGTGTACAGTGTTCACACATAAGTGTACGGCACCGCTATATATCGATTAGTATGGGGATGGGTGGGTGAAATCAACTATTAGTAGTGGTTCAAATCACCCACCCAACCTAAGCCATATAACACCTTCAGACCAGCGGGGTCCTTGGTCTTCGTATGGGGGCACGCATACATGCTACGGTTAAGGCGCGCCATATTTTTGCCTTATAAGGGTGGTCACTTATTGAGGAGCTCCATACCTCACCCAAAACTGTTTTTGTCGTGAACTGAAGTTCTACCCGTTGAGCAATGCCATGTGTGTGTTGTCTTCACATTGAACCCATTCATTCTACCCAACCACATCAGTACACCCAGTGTCTGTCCTGATTCCTAATCCTAGAGAGATACAAATTGTGTGGTCACAGGCTGCGAAACAAAGAAAACCCAAAACAAAATAAACGCAAATGAATGGGTAAAGCAAGTGAGATGCTAACTAATAAGGATGTGGATTCAGCGTGTGTACCAGCTCGTAGCTGGTGTGTACGCTGTAGGCTCGCTTGCTGAAGACCAGTCAAGACACAACCTACATTTGAGGGTGAACGCTTAAGTCGCTGTTAGGCAAACTTGTATGAACGCTTCAATAGAAGAGAAGACTCCAGGCCAACAATGTTGATTAATGTATGTGCTCAAAAGCGAGGCTGATGATGAGCAAAAGAAGAGTGCAAGCGTGGGCGTGCAAACGCTTCTGTTCTCTTGATGATCTTGAGGATCGCGAACCGCAACATGCACAACGATCTTAAATCGTAAACATCAACATCCCCTTGCTACAATAGCTCGCATGACGCAACAACAATCGTGACCTTGTACGCATGCCTCTATACGTACGGTAGTACCTACTACTGTACTACACAGAATAACCAAATCACATACGACGGTCTATCAATTATTCCGCATCGTGTTTACTCTGAGAAATGTTGTTCCACACATGGATACTGAGAAACTAAACCACTGACGATATAGTACGGTAGACACCAGGCACGATGATGAATAACTTGTCCTGCATACCTTTACTGGCTTGATTCATAATGAACTCTGATGGGCCACTATTCGATCTTTCGAGGATTCAACTCTTGAATCATACTGCTAGATAATTCCTCCGTGTTATCCAGTGACGACAAATGATTCTAATAACAACAATAATCATTCAACACATACTGGTCCGTGTTATCGAGTGACGACAAAAAGATGACTTGCCAACAAGGATAAGATCCAATACTAACGTGCCGGGTACGAGAACACAACTCGACACGAGCCGAACAAAGAAATAAGAACAAAAGACAAAAAAAAAAACGAATTATGAAATGAAACATAATACAAATGACGCAGAGAGACAGAAGCGCCCCTCTAGAAGAAACGCACACGTGCCCCCCAAGAGGAACAGATAACTGCTGCACGGGCGAGGCAACACGGAGAAGAAGAAGACACCGGCATAGGGCGGAAACAAAGGGAGAAACGAGGCAAAAAGCAAGAAAGAAGACACTAGAACAGAGGAAAAGAGGAAAATCGTTCTCTAGGCGATGCTAATAACAAGTTCCCGTCTCTGCTACAAAACCGATACGGGGACCATGTCACACCGTCTGCCATATCCTTCCTACTCTCATCAAAAACGGTGTCAAGAGCCGGTACTACCTCTCTCTGCCGCGCCCTCCCCAGTGAACAACTCAACACGAAACAAACAAAAAAAATAAACAAATTAAAGAATTCAAGGGCTAGTCGAGCCGATACCTTGCCGCACGATCTACCATTTCGTTTCTGCGTTCGACGACAGCTGTATCAGTACGGCCGCCCCTGCCCCTCCCCCCCCTCTCCTTGTCGCCTCTCTTGGCGTCCTCAGCTGCATGCCGTAGCCAGCTCCTCTCCGCTTCGGCCCTGTGCCACCTCGCCATGAAATGTCCGAGTAAATAATGAACAATGAAGAATACTGCAACACAAGAGGGCAAGTCTGACGAGTTTGGGTCAAGGAGCACGAGCATTCAGAAACGGTTTCAGTCGAAAAGTGCCACTAGTGGGGCCGTACATGCCTAGTCCGAAAAAGTGCCACTATACCTTAATGGGGCTTTATACCTGTCTAGTCCGAAGTTCTTATCGTTGTCTAGGGACCCAAGGGAAGAGTGTTTATGAGATTCTTGACATAAGGAAATCCGATTTTTTTTAAAAAGCGTGTTTATGGTGGAGGTGATATTCGAACTCACCACCACTACAACCCATGTCCTGCCGTCGATGCTATTTGTTAAGGCAATATCAGTCCGTCGGGCTACCGGTGCCATTTGTGAGGGCATTCGTCAAGACATTAGTCTGCTGGGCTACTGGTAACAGGTTAACCAACCACCCACCCCATCAACGCCTTATAACAGCCAAGAATGATCGGATTTGAAGCTCATCATGCTACGTACACATTGTCGCATGGCAAGTCTAATAATAACTAAAGGAGTTAAAGTATTACAAGGGACCACGACGGTGGTCGAAACATTATTTTTCGACATCTCACAGATGTTTTTGTTCGTAGGGGGGGGGAGGGGGTTACTACAGTAAAACCAAGTGAAAAAAGGAAAATAAGGATTTTTTCCCCCCATTTTCTTACTTCATCGTGTGATCACAACGGTTGCAACGGTTTTCTATTCCGACCTCTGGGGGTGTGGTGTGTCGTTTTCTCTTTGTTTCTGGACGCCCCTGGGGACCATAGTAAACACTAGTAAATACGGGACCTACGGTATACACAAAAACCTATATATTTGCCTACTTTTACTGACACTATTTGGTCCTATCCATTGCGTTCCTCGGTAATAGTGTGAATTACCAGGTAATACTCGGAGGCATTATATTCGTCACAAAAAAAATGAAAGTCCGACGAATTTGGGATAAGGAGCCTTTAATAGACCGTTCAGAAAAACGATCCCTCCAAAAAGTGCTACCTCTATACCGTAGCACGCGTCTTATTACACCTTATTTCCCCAGGGCTGTAGTGGTGTTTATGGAGGCGTTTCTAACATTCTCGATTCGCGTATCGTATCGGTTGAGGGAGGAACGGATTAGTTGCAATAGTGCAGGTACTGCAAGTACAGTCGTAGTAGTAGACGATTTGTTGTACCAGGTCGTATACTTACTACGCCGACAAACGAGCACGATGCGCGCAGCAGCCAGCAGCCACCGGCCACCAGGTTCTACTCGGCATGGGCGTGCAAAGAGAGCCGGCAGCTATATCATACGTACCGTATATACATATATACCTAGCACCTGATGATATATACGACACACTCGTAGACAAGGAGGGGTTGGAAGCTCAGCAGCAGCAGCAGAAGTAGCGGTAGTGCGCATACCTAGCATCTGATACGTCAAACTAGAAGCAAGGAGTTGACGGCTACAGCAGCAGTACTAGAAGGCCTCCAGTCACCGCACGTCTAATAATGGTCACGTACGAAGTACATACGTACACAAGAGTTTTTAGCGTCACCATCATCATCGTCATCAGTGTTCTATCTAGGAGACAGCGCGGCTCAGAACTCAGAACACCCGAGCGATTGTCCACCAGTCCACCCACCCGCCCACCCGCTGACTCACCCACCCCACCCGCCCTGTTGCTCACAAGAGGGGGATGTGGATCAGGGTGCATCAAGCCGGTGCGACCGTTGGATTGTGGGAGTTGCATAGCCCCGCAAGGGAACGGACGGAGCATACAAGTTGGGGATCGTACTTTTAAGCCTGATTCGTGAAGATTCATGGAGTTCGGCAGTGGTGGCGGCGAAAATAACGGTGCGCCTTCGAGCGGGCGGGTGAAATAAAGGCACGGACGGGCTTGTTATTGTGCTATTGTCGTACGTATGCACACACTCGTCGCAACTTTTGTTACTAAGCACAGTTGTTTTTGCACGGTACCTTGTTGTTTGTTGCAACGGACGTGCTTGATCTCGGAGAAACAAAGCAGCCCAGAACGTTGAACGTTTGAGCTACAACAGCAATGCATCTATATATAGGAGTATACGTAGCCGGTGCCAGTAGATGTTGGTTGTACCTGGGACTTGGTACCTGGTATACATGAACAAAATATCACGCATCATATTTTACTTATCAGCTCAACTCGTGGAAGGTTTTCTCCTCAACGGCGTTCTTGGCGAGCCGCGTGGCCACAAGTACCCCCCCCCCCCCCCCGGGTACCGGTACACAGTGCGTGACATCATTTTTGTTATAGCGCCGAGGATTGAGCGTTCCCGCTGCTCCTCGATTTGCATCGAACTGAATGCTGCCAACTTCCGCTCTCGCCGCGTGCTACGATAGCTGTATGTAGCACGTTTTGGCTGCATTCTTTTTCTGAATGATCGTAGTCCTTTAACCAAAACTCGTCAGCCTTTCATTCTTTTGTTACAAAAAACAACATTACGTATATCAAGCGTATATAGTTCAAGCCATATTTTTGTTTTTAGTCGGGTAGCACTTTTATTCTCCTCCAAAATCAGTATTTTGACTACGGCAGGTATAGAGGTATAGAGCTCCTCAAGTCACCACCCTCAGAAGGCAAAAACATGGTGCACCTGCATGCAGGCTACCGTAGCATGTGTCTCTCGTGCGTTCGGCGATGGCATGGAAGACTCACAAAAAGAGATCCTGCGTGTAACTACACCAGAGAGAGACGATATGATAGGGGTGCTGTATCTTTTTTGGGGGGGGGGAACCATGGATGATGGTTGTGGACGGACTGGGCTCGTCACCTGAGGAACTATTATTGTACCTAATAAGGCGTATGCCTTTTATGGCATGCCGTATCGTCGGATACCATTTCTGACTGACTATTTCTGATTTACTACTGACTATTACTAACTATTAGTACACACCTCAACTGAGGAACTACCCAATACGGCATATTATGCCTTAGAAGGCGTATGCCTTATCGTTGGAACACCATTTCTGACTGACTACTACAACAGCAGTGACTATTACTGACTACTACTGACTAGTACCGACTATTACCGACTATTACTGACTATTACTTACTATTAGGGTTAGGGTTAGACTACTACTGTGACTTATAGCGTACTCCTCAACTGAAGAAAATACCCAGTAAGGTATACCACTACGTCCCTAAATATAAGAAACGTTATGGTTAAATAGTAATTGTACAACAGGTGATTATATTTCGAGACAGATTGGCAGACTTGCCATATAAGGCATGCCAATCTGTCCCGAAATATAATGAATGTTTGGATTGAATTATAATGTTCAAAAGGTTCTTATATTTCGGGACAGATTGGCATGCCTTGTAAGGC
The DNA here is from genome assembly GCA_008828725.1 of Saccharina japonica. Taxonomy (NCBI): domain Eukaryota; class Phaeophyceae; order Laminariales; family Laminariaceae; genus Saccharina; species Saccharina japonica. Next base: position 304,957 of record MEHQ01002413.1, read on the forward strand.
AAGCTTGATCGTAGGAAGATAGTAGGTTGTGTGTGTATCCATACCTACTATATAATGCATAGCTACACATAGTAGGCCCACTCTATCACTATAGTATACCTGGTACGTTTATTTCAGACTGTTTAATTTTAATTTTAATTTTAATTTAATTTTTAATCATTTCTCCCCCCACAAATAGACACACACTTCCTGAATTCTACAGCCTCAGATTGTGTCCCCCTCATACGGGATGCACATCCTACATGAGGACATATAAAACCCGTATGTACGCGCGATCGAAGTATTACACTCAAAGCTATTAATAGCAAAGATGAGCTTCGACGAAATCCTCGAGCTCACAGCTGTTGTTGTTTTTTTTTTTTTTTTCAAATAATAAGCCATGGTAGTGTTCATCGATTTGGTATTAGTATAGAGCTCTTGAGCTCGGGAGCCTGAGAAAAATGGTGGAGTCCCTATATAACCCTAACCCTCTTGTCATAGCGAGCATCCAGACGGGAGATTCGAACCCTAGCGCAATCCCCCTGCTATGAGGAGGTGAGGATGACTTCCTTACGGTGCATTAATTAGCTCGCACTTCTCTTAAGTAGACGACCATTATGGCATAACAGACGCGTGCTACGATAAAGGCGGCATATTTTGGCTGGAAATGTTTCTGAATGATCCAGCTCCTTAACCCAAAATCGTCAGACACAATTTACTATTGTGTTGCGATATTTTTCGGGGCACACCTAGCTCGTGGGATGGTCCATCGGGTAGCACTGTTCGTTTCCTCCGAAAAAAAGTTTTCGGTATCGTATGGAGCTCCTCAAGTGACTACCCTCAAACTCTACCGTAGCATGCATCAACAGGTATATGCACGGTAGTATGTATGGTCCCAGGTGGTATGTATCAAACAAATGCTTTACGGTGCGGCGTACAAATAAATGCAAAACGGCTAATAAAAATGGACATCATCACCAACCGGTACGACTTTCCCTGAAAAATGACAATAATAATAGACCATACCACGCACCTGGTATGCTTCGTAGCAAACAAATGAATGCGTATGTATGGTGTAATCCCATACGGAACGGCTATCATGGCAGCAGCACCACCGGTGCGACATACATACACACATACCACAGGTACCTGGTATGATGATAGCACAACGCCGCCCCTCTCCTTGATTCGTCGTCCACACCCCGGAGAAACAAACGACAACAACGGTACTGTAGTACCTACCTACCTGCCGCCGAGGGGGGTGTACGTAGTGTGTGGTATTTGCGTGATCTTCGTGTGGGCCTCATATATATATATTATATATATATATATACATATATGTGTCTATTGTTGTCGAGGCATTGGGGGGCTATGTATACGGTTTAAGAAATATCTCGGTTTACTGCTGTGCTATACGATGAGTTGGAGAAATTTACCCGGCGTATTCGGGGATAAACTACAGACGCATGCTACGATAGATGTACTGGTATACGTAACGCACGTTTTGTCTGAAATGGTGACTTTTCTGACTGATTTCCGAGCTCCTTAACCCATACTCGTCGAGTCGTTTTCATTATTACGTTGCAATATTTTCGCGTATAAATGCACAGTCAGCCCATGGGAGAAAATTCCCATCGATCGGGTGAAGCACTTCTATTTTCCTCCGAAATCAGTTTTTAGGTTAGGTACATATAGAGCTCCTTAAGGGACCATCTACCGTGGCATGCGTCTACATGGAATCAGTGTGGTAAGGGTAGACAACAGTTGCTACGATGTATTTTGCTTTCAACCGCCCAGAACCACCCGGCCAAGAGGCTACAATACCGCCGTGTATTATTATTATGCTTGCCATCCGACAATGTGTAGTGTTGTTCCAAAAAGGACTCAGGGAACACGCGGTATCGATTTGCTGTCGAAAGCTTTTCTCGAAAAAAATGGTTTCGCGATATGCACCGCCGTCTGGAGTTGTTTATTGCCATGTACTCTGCGCCAAAGCCCTATCACGCGGGGCCATAGTAAACACTAGTAAATAGGACCAAATATTGTTACTAAAAATAGGGAAATATATAGCCTTGTTGTGTTTACCGTAGGTCCTATTCACTAGCATTTACTATGGTCCCCCGTAATAGTTGTACGTCCAATTTTGAGTGAGGTATATCATAAGCCGCTCGCCTTTGTGGCGTAAACGCGGTGGTAGTGAAAATATTGGCATCATACCCCCCCCCCTACCGCAGCACCAGTCTAAAATCTACATGGTATGAAGCCCATTAATACCCCTACGTAGCAACAACCGACTTTTGGTAAACACGACTCAGATCCCATTGACTTTTTGTTTTCGTCTTTGTGTTTTTCTTCCTGTGTATTATCGTCGCCGTTTGGTTCTCCCTCCCTCCCTCCTATCACATGGCAGGCTCTCCTCCCCCCTCGCCATATCGGTCCGTACCTTCACCATCCCTTTCTTCCCTCGTCCACTCGCGCCGAATTGCGCCTACCCACGCTACACGCTCTCAGCAGTCGATTATTTTATAGTTCTTGCAAAAACAATACAAGTACCGTCACGGTGTGGGATTAGAACTCACGAACTCAACTCTAACTAAACAGTGTTCGAGGGTGACCACTAGGCCACCGGGGCGACCGGTCGGATGTATCGTAAGCTTCGGTTAAGTCCTCAGATCAGCACCTCTCTACGTCGGTGAAACCATGGGACTATTTTCGATTGGGTGGTGAGCCGCCCACGGGCTGGTGCGCTTGTGTGGCCGCGCCCCCCCCCCCCTCCGCATACGACTACGGCCAAGCCAGGTAATGAGTACATGGGCGAACGAACGGGTTACAACTGCTCCCGAACGCCACATCGAATGAATTCCACAGGAGAAGTACGTTCAGTTTGACATCTACTACCCCAGTAGAAATGTTTCCGCTCAAAAAGGCAACCTCAACACCTATACTACGATAGAGGTGTAGGGTATACCTTTTTTTGGCTGGAAGCGTTTTCTGAATGATCAGGCTCCTTGACCCAAACTTGTCGGACTTTCAATCCTGTCGTTGCAGTATTTGTCGTTGTATACTTGGGCCGTGGGGGTTTCGTCGGGTGTATACAGTAGCACTTTCATTTCCCTCCAACAAATGTTTTTGACTTGCTATTAGTATGGAGCTCCTGAAACTGCCGCCCTCAGAAAAGACATGGTGCACCTGCATGCAGGCTACCTTAGCACGCGTCTGCCGTAGTACGGCGCTAAAAGCGACAAGTTAGGATCTACGTAGATGATATACACACTACAGGTCAATGATCTATCATCCACCCGTCAGTGAGTCTGGGGTCGAGACGTGTGCTACGATTTAGACTGCTGCTAAGCTAGGGGGGAGAGTGGCTCTGCATCTAAAAAAAAAGGGACACAGTTAACTATGCTATACTGTGTCGGTGCATATCGCGAAACCACAAACAGTTGTTCAAGACTGCAGGGAAACGGGGGCAGTCACTCGGCGCACTTGCTCTTAGCGGCTGAAACGAATGTACTTATAAGTTACCTCTCTACCGTACTAGAGGACGATAGAGGTAGAGCACCTTAAGGCAAATTTTGTGTCTGAATGATCGAACTCCATAATGATCCAAAATCGTCCGGTTTTTTGTTATTATGGTGTTGAATTACAGTAATCGTATCGTTTACTTAGGCCGTGCATGGGATGACTCATCGGGTAGCCTTTTTGTTTTCCTCCCCCTCAAAAAGGTGAGGTGTAGAGTTCCTCAAGTCACCACCCTTAGAAGGCAAAAACATGGTGCACCTTGACCTTAAGGTAGCGGGCGGCGTCAAGAGTGTTAAAGTGCCCCAACATCTGCTGTAGCGAGTAGCAAGGCTCCTAAGCATGGCAAATTTTATGATCTGGATGATTTAGGCCGTGATATATGTCATGATCTATCTGCCGTCCGTCAGTCAGAAATGTTTGGGCTCAAAAGCGCAAATCCTCAATACCTGCCGTATGCGCCAGGTCTGCTGGGGGTCCTTTCTCCCGGTGATGACAACGGTCGCTTGTGCCACACTCACTGCTTGTCTCTCGCCTTACCGGAATACGAGACGAACCGCATATGATGAGAGTAAAAGACTAGCGAGGTTCAATTCGCATGGCACGGCCCCACCGCTCTCTCTTAGACGGTAGAGAGGGTGCCTTTTGGTCATGTGCTTTTCGTTCGATCATAACCCCTCGAGAGCGTGACTATAAAACACCTTACGACGTATTATGTGGCAGTCTTGCAGCTTTGTTTGAACAAACTCCGCGATATTCACCGTCTTGGGAATGCTTGTTACGCTTCGCCTTAACAATGATCATGCTACACATTATCGGGAGTAAATGATAATATAATAGTAATATTCTAAAGCCCGAGTGCATCAAGGTGACCCCCCCCCCCCCCAAACCCGAAAACTTCACAGTAGTGTGCCCACTACAGTGTGTATAGGCGCAGCTTGACGCGAGCCGACGAGGGAAGAAATGGCTACACCCTTCTCACGATAAGAACGCAAGACACATACCGTACTGGGGAGGGGCGGAGAAGAGTCTGTGACCCCGTACCTGAGTAGCGGCTGCTACTGAGGACTATACCTGGTGGTAAATACGACCAAATACTGTTGATAGAAATAGGTAAGTATATAGGTGTTTGTAAGTAACATAGGTCCTATTTACTAGTGTTTACTATGTTCCCTCGTAATAGGAGTGTTCAGGAGGGAAGCAAGGGCGAAGATAATAATAGGAGGGTCACAAAAACACGGACAACTATCCTGTATCCCTGATGAGCAACTGGAACGCTGGTCCAGGCTTGGATTGGTCGATTTCTTATCCGGGACCGAGACCATTTTGCAATATTCGCGGCGGAAACGGCTCTCAGCTTTTTTACTGCCGTGTATGTATCAGCCTGACTTTCTTAGTGCTTGGTTTTCTTAGTGTGCGCCTTAGCTTCTTGCGCTGGCAACAAATCTGCAGTGTGCCTATTCTTCATGGCGTGATTATGTCGATGTTGTAAATGAGTGCCTGGATAGGGTGGTGGTGGGGGGGGGGTACTCATCTGTTGCTTGCCTCAGGCATTTAGCCATTGACCCTTCCGAGACGGAGCAGGGGGTTTGGCAGCTTGTACTGTGGCAGATCTTTTAACACTATTCGTGTATTTCTATCTAATGAGGAACGCTTTGATTTCTAGTGGTGGATTGTGAAAACCAAATGGAAGACGAGGGAAGACGTACAGCGAAGGCCCGACGGCATGAAACACGCCGTCTGAACAAGCATTGAAACCTTGAACGCATCGGGCAGATGAGATCTCCATTTCATAACCTAGAGATTTCGGTGAAGTTAAGTATCTAACTTGTACCAGACGAACGATGTAGATCATGTGTGTCGGGTTGGGTCAGATCAAATCCCCGTATAATTATCTAGATATTTCGGGGCAGGTAAAAATCTGATTTGTACGATCTGTACGGTCTATATAACATGTGTGTCGGGGTTGAGTCAGTCACATCTCCATATCTCGATCTAGATCGTTAGGGGCAGGTAGATTTGTGAATGGTATGAATCTGCAATATCTAGATCATGTTTGTGGGATTGGGTCACAGATCAGATCCCCATATCATGATCTAGATCGTTCGGGGTGAGTTGTATGATATGTACGATATATTGTAGATCATGCACGTGTGTCGTGTGGGACCTGTTTGACACGGCTCTTCTTGCACACAGACGTGTGTTCTGGTTGCGATCTGTAGGATACAGCTCTTGCACACCATCTACTGTGCGTCATAACGAAAAAAGTAGAATCTAAATCGTCTTCTTCTGTAGAACGTTTTATGCCCCACACGTCAAATGTTCGTTGACACAAAACACTTAGTATCCTTGTTGTGGATGTATTACGGAGGGGAATAGTAATCAGGACCCATACCATACACCAAAACCTATATACTTCAGTATTTTTACTAATAATATTTGGTCCTGATTACTATGTTCCCCCGTAATAGTATAACACGGAAATACTAGACCTACGATAGGGGGGGGTACCCCCCTTTTCCCTACCGGGTTTCGGTCACACTCGGACGAGTGGCTCCGAATCCAACTGAACGTTAGACCTAAACATAGTTTGTTGGCATTGCGTAACAAAACCTCCAATGGCGGTGCATATAGAACAACAAATACATACAAATAGGATGTGAGTACAACGCAGTGAAGCAGTCACTCGGCCGAGTGGCTCGGTGCAGGTGAAAATCAAGCACAAAGCACACCCCTCTTAGATAACACCCCCCCACACATAAGCACATAAGAACACCGGGTGGTATATTTTTTTCTTCGTTTTTTTACCGTCACTTCATCACCGGGGGTACGTTAGATAGCACACCCCCCCCTACGCGTGTACGCCTGGAGACAGTGTCAAATTCCACACTTATCACACCACCTGGTGGATGGATATCATTCACCATTCACAAACAAACCGCACCGACATGGACACCAGCATGGAGGCAACTGCTGCGCCCCCTCACAGCGGGCCGAACAAGCCTGCGGCTTCGACCCCACCTGTAGCTGCTGCTGCCGCGCCTCGGGCGACGATCATGTCGTTTTTCTCTGGGACCAGCGCGCTTACCGGTACTGGCACTAATTTTATCACGTATTATATGGCCGCCGCGTGCCAAGCCCCGGCTACTGGTACCGGTACCCGTACCGGTACCGGCGAAGCACCTGCAGCACTTCGACCCTCGGGGTTTCATCAATGAGTACCTGTATGGTACCGGTACCGGAAACTGTTTTCCGGTATCGTAGCAAGGCGGGGATCTTTGCTGTTATCCCTGGGTTTCAAGCGTTTGCCTCACTAATATACCCCCTGTATTCTGGCAGGGGTCTGTTCACACTCACTCCATAGAAATCATTGATATACCGTTATCACACCCTCTCATTACCACACCCCCTGAATCTGGTCGGGGTCTGTTAACTCTCCTTATCAACCAATAATGTCGTTAGCACACCCCGTCGTTTTCACACCCTCTCGTTACCACACCCCCTAGTGGCAGGACTCTCGTGCATGGTGTTTATCACCGGGGATGCGTTAGATAGCACACCCCCGCACAACAGCACACCCGGTGATAATATTTTTAAATGCCAAAATGATATCACCGGGGTGTGCTTTCTTCCGTGTTATACGGTAGGCTGTTTCACGGGTATACGGTTTTCGAATTATATATCAGTAGTGTTTAGTGCTTGCCGCTGAACAGGATGACTATGTGACAAGGCCTTGGTGCTCCCCAAGCAATGCGCCAGAAGATATTAGTAGGGGTACTTCTTATCCGTGGGTCTTGTGGCGCCTGGGGGTATTAAGTGTAAAGCTGCGAAGCCTATACAAGGTACGTACGTAGCGTTTGGTGCAACTTGTCGCCTCTAGCAGGAGTAGCGGCAGTGAGCAGCAGAGCTGCTGTGTTCAGGGTAGGCTATGGATAGCAACATGTACACCAGAAACCAACCGTTGTGTACCCACAGCATGACATCCTCTGTTTCCAGTCGGGCCAGAAGCTTCAGGAAAATATGGCGAGACTGTAGTACAGCAGTAGTTCGTTCGAAAACAGAGCACTTTTCTGGGTTGTTTTACGAGACAACAGCCCAGTAGAGTCTAGATGCTGCCGCCCCGGTCGACAGCCCAGTAGCTGTAGACGTTGTGGTATTAGAGACAGCCCCCACGCTGTCACTCATCTTCGCTCCTAACCGCTGTGCGCAACACCAACTACATTCCAACAAGTCTATTGTTATCAGCAATTATTTTGGTCCGCCATGGTTCCATAGACACCTCCTGCTTGTAACTACTCAAAGGCACTACAATAGTATCATCCTCGGGTCCATTAGCTCCAGCGCTAAGCCTCTGGTGTCATGCCAGTTTGGGGACATGCACCGCGATCCCTGATAGGCTTTGAGTTTTTGGCGTATCTAGCGCTTCGCGTAGACCTGAGCTACTGGGAACTGACTCGCACAAAAGAGACCTGCTGCGCTGTGAGATTCTCCCGAGCTACTGCATAGCAAGACCATTCTCATATATATGGAGCAGCTTCTGCTACTGCAGTGTACGAAGAACGACATCTACTTTCCTACAGAGCCGCCGAGATCACATACATGATCATCTGGAGCTGCTGTGCTGATGTGTACTCGCGAATCTGCAGTAATCTGCTGTGAGCTTTGCGGGATTGTCGTAGTACAGTACTGTGTTACAGGTACTGTAGTACTACAACATAACAGCGCTACCGGACTGTACTGCAGCTGCACAAAGCATTATGTTCGAGTTTCAAGTAGCAGGACTGACTGCCAAAAAAACGGGCGAGAGCGATTCTAACGTTACGAGCTCAACCACGACCAGCATATTCAAGGTCATCAGTAGTGGGTTGCAGTGAGGGAAGTCCAGCCTAAGCCGATTGAACGTGTACGAGAAAGGCGGGTAGACAACGTGCGCCGTGCCTGCTGAGAACAACCGTTCATCAAGAGGGGCAATAAACGACGAGAAGAAGCCGTTCATCAAGTTTGACGACGGCTTTGACGGCGGCTTCTAGTCTATAAGAGCGCATGCATGCACCCCCGGTAGCAAGGAAGCGTATTGACTGGGGTCGCTGGGGCAACATCATCATCGCCTGGAGTTGCCATTATCGATCATTGCTGGGATCGCTGGAGAATGATCGTCATCGCCTGGGATCGCCTTCATAAGCATCGCTGGGATCGCTGGAGCAATAATATCAATGCCTTGGACCACCATTATACTAAACATCTCTCGAATCGCTGGAACAACAACACCATTGCCTGGGATCGTGTCATTATCATCGCTGGAGTCGCTGGAACAACACCATCAATCCCTGGAGTCGCTATCATGATCAATTCTGCCCAGGGGCCGCCATTATTATCGTCATTGCTGGGGTCGCTGGAGCAACATCAACATTGCCTGGGATAGGCATCATCATCGTCATCTTCGTCGTGAATCGCTGGAGCTTCGCATCCCCCGCGGTCTTCCATCGTGTGATTGCCCGGAGGCCGTCTTCGGAATCGCCGCAGTTGTCGGGCTGCCCGGAAGTCTTCACAGAGGATACAGCAGCGCAGGACAGGACACCTAATACGGAACAGGCTATTACGGAGGACCACGGTAAATAGGACCAAATCATGTTAGTAAAAATTGGTAAAGTTAAAGGATTTTGTGTACAAGGCAGGTCCTATTTACTAGGGTCCCCCGTAATAGTAAGAGAGGCAGGCTGGTACTTACTGTAGAGGAAAACAAGAAATTTCGAAAGTCGTGATCTTGAAATGAGTGTAGAAAGCACCCTACTATCTCAAATAAGAAGTTCAGCCTGGGCCAGCTTTCGTGTTTCTTACTTAAAGTAGGTGTCCTGTTAGGTTATCCCGCACGTGGTTGGACCTTTGTATTTTTCAACAAAATTTGTACCTTTGGGCTCGGTACGGCCTCCCCCCGATAGCATCCTCCGAGATCGATCAAGCTTCTAATTAGCGCCTGGTTTATACCTTATATATGCCCCTCCCCTTCTATAGGCGTGCGTTATTTTGCTCAAAGTGATTCACTCCACTTTCGACCATCTGATCGGATGTTTCTTATCGTGGTTATCTCCGATTGATTTTCCCTTTGTCTTTCCGGGACAAAAATTTGAAATACGACATCGGCGGAACTCGAACCCGGTACTTATTTCGTTCGTGTATATATAATTATATTATATACTTCGTATATATAGGATAAACCGCTGTACTACTTAGTCAGCGCCCTCATCTACAGGCGTGCGTTACTTCGCCCGAACGTGGTTCACGCTACTGACACATGTGCTAAGGCAGAGGTGCACCTGCATCCAGTACATTTTCTGGGCGTGGTCACTTGAGGAGCTTTATACCTCCTCACCAAAAAAAACTGATTTTGGAGGTGAAAAACTAGGAATGGAGTACTCGATGAGCGAATCCCATAGTATAGCCTAGGTATACAAAACAATAATATGCCGTTGATTTCTGCTTTCGGGAATGTTATGAGTGACCAACGTTGTGAAGCTCATGCTGCACATTGTCGGATGGCAAAGACGATAATAATAATATTGCAAAACAAATATGGTCTTCCAACGATTTCGGTGATTAGGGCCCTTAAGGAGCCCCGTCATTCATAAAAAAAACGTTTAGCAAGTAACCGCCACCCTTATCGTATATATATATATATATTTGTTCATCCTATTTATTATCTTCGCACTTCCGTCTTTCTCCCTCCCTAGTCGTAACTCAGATCCGGGGTCACAAAGTAGGCTCCTCTCCCTCCTCCCCCACTACGGTTCTTGCCTTGCATTTTTATCGCGAGAAGAGATCAGCACTTTACTTTCTTCCCTCGTCAACTCTCGTCGAAATTTGCTTACCCACGCTATAATATGCGCTCTCGACAGACGGTGTCATTTGATAATAAAAACCTCCATGGGGAGAATCGAACCCTCGACATCCGGGCCTACAGGCTTCGTGGTTACCAGTTAGACCACCGGGGCGATAGCACGCGTTCACTTTCGCCCCTCTGGCCGGGCATCTTTTTGTCGTGTTTCTCTCCACTTGAGTTTCCCCCTTTACCCTTCCGGGACGAAAAAATGCGGAAATACCACATCGGCGGGATATTGACCCGAGATTTCTTTAGTTTTCGTATGTTATTTTCCCTCTTTCGCTAAAATAGGTTGTTATTTGCAAGCGTGTAATAAGCACGTTCCTACATCTATCCCATGATTCTGTATTGTTCTCCCCCGTTTGCTATATTATTTAATCGTGTCCCTCGGTTGTCACAATTATGTTACGTCTTGAAATAGTCTCCACAACAACTAAATAATTGTGCAGGAAGGGGGGGGGCGGCGGCCACTCCTAAACGCCTGCTGTGCTATCATACTTGATCAGCGCTGACTGAGTAGCTTTGTGGTATATTATTTATGTTTCGAACAACGTCATCTTCGGAACCGCCGCATACATACGTGTATATCGTGGGGGTCACCGGATAAATTTCGCGAGGAGACATCATCCGGGATCGGGCGACAGCGCGACCATTAACAGGAGCCACCGGGGGATTTATCATCACCAGGGATCGGCTGAGCGCCTGGTCGCCGAGAAGACGTTTCCAGGGATCGCTGCTGCAAAGATAAGCTCGTGGTATTTGCCGAAAACATATTATCGGGATCGCTACTTGTACAGCACTGCAGTGGACGGGGCGTCACCATAGACGCGTGCTACGATAGAGGGTAGCACTTTTTGCCTTCTGAGGTAAATAAGTATGACCGGTGGGGCTTCTCAACGGAAACAAGCCAACATCGCTATGGACCTACTACTGCAGGCGATGGGAGCGTGTTTAGATTGGGCGGGTAATTGATTCACCTTTAACCATTACGTAGCCCATCGGACTAATCAAGGCCTTAAAATATGGCGTCGTCGGCGGGACGTGGGTCGTTGGTCGTGAGTTCGAATCTCCCGTCCTCCATCAAAACATCAATACGCTTTTTTTTAATAAAAATTAACGAATTTCCCCATGTTTAAACCGACCAATTACACTACCTATGATGTGGTAATTAACGGCGTTCCAAGCCCGTCATATTACAAGTAAGTGCCCGTCGGGTTCAGCTGTACAGTTTTCCTTGAATAGATGTTTGGGTGATATTTAGAGCTCACATACTATAACCAAGAGAGTAATTGCAGAAAGTTGCAGGTGCACCCCTACCGTCGCATGAGTCCTTTTTGGGGAATTGCCGCGGGAGAAAGCCTTCTGAAATTGCCGCATCAGCAGCATCGAGCTTTTAGGGATGTGCCGGAACATCGTCTCAGGGGTCGCTGAAAATCAGCACCCTCCATAGTTCATGTCTGTGCCGGTTTCATTGCGCCCGGGGTCGCTGAACTTAATCGTTACTACTACGGAGCATCATAGTAAATAGGACCTGTGGAACACACAAAGCCCTATATATTTTCCTATTTTTATCAACCATATTTGGTCCTACTCAGTATGGTCCCCCGTAATATTCTCCGTGCCATCCGACAATACGTAGCGTGAGCTTCAAAGCTCGTTCAGGGCTTGCGCCGGGTCATCGTTTCCGGGATCTGTGAATGTTATCCTGGGTTGGGGCCACTGGAACATACGTAGCTTCTGGGGTCGTTGCGCCATCATCCTCATCATAGCCTGAGGTCGCACCAGCTCATCAGGGAATATTTGTTTCGTTGCTGTGCCACACGTCTTCGTTGTACGGAGCGGGCAGAAACGCGGCAGCCTGCTATAATACAACAGTAGTAGCTATGCATGTTTTTGGGTCAACGCAACAATCATGGAACTAAGTGTTGTCCTCTAATCTTGTGGTCAACACTACTCACGGAAATACATAAGTGTTTTCCTTTTGTGGCAAACAATAATGGAAATAAGCGTATTCCTTCTTTTGGTGGTGTACAGAGTATAGTTGCGAGTTCGTTGCGGTAATAAACCTTGCCTCTATTATTATTATCTTTGCCATCCGACAATGTGCAGCATGATCTTCAGCGTTGATCCCTCATAAAACTCCCAAAAGCAGAAGACCACGGAAACCAAGGAAACCTATGAGTACAGTCTAACACCCTTCTATGTCTGCTTCCCGCCAAGATTTATCCACAATACTCCATTTGTTGTCCTTACTCCCTCCTTCTTCCCAATATGCCCTCTTTACGTTCAATACTTAAGTCCTAAGCCGCATCTAAGCTCCATCCCCACGCCATCGGTGTGGGTCTGTCATCCCCCCCCCCTGCTCCTCCTCGCTTCCTGGCGGCCCCTGAGCTGAAGTTTGAAGCGTGAAACCCTCCTGGAGATGGCGACCTGTGTGGTCACCGAGACGATTTGCAATAGGCGTTCTTTCACCACCCCTTTTCTAGCCATGGATCCACCATCCCTCCCCCCCACAACGCTCGCAGTCAGCTGGTCGATGAACGTGCTGCCCTCTACCCCGAACACAAAACATAATATGTCTTTAACTGTCCGCCCATGCTTTTGGGGCAGATCAACATCATGGCACCATGGTGCCATGGTGGCAGTATGGAAATGTGTTTCAGAAACGGGCTATGATGTATGGCTAACACTGCCTCGACTGATATCCTTTCAGAAGTAAAACGTAGAGCCAATAACGGCATCGTTGTGTTGAGCGTACGGAGCAATATCGTACTGCGCGCCTGCGCGCGTCCGTCTGGCATACTATTTATAGGGGAGACCCAAGCGGGTTCGAAGGTCTGTGTGTGATATTTTCCGGTTGCAGTGCTCGTCCCTGCTTCAAGCTGGTCACACGGCAATGTGGTTTTATATCGTCAGGGGTCCTACGCATTGTAGCTGTTGTGTTAGCTTTGAAAGGATTGATCACCCGTCATAAGCGAAGCAGGAACGGTTGGAGTTGTTGAGGTGCGGCGAAGGAGTAATGTATCTTTTTTTGCGGCACAGCAACGGATTCCACGCGTAAATATATGCAGACAGATAAAGTACAGGAAGTAACACTAGCCACAGTAGAATTGTGGAGGAAACGCAGTACCCTGGTAGTTATTACCGCAGTATCGTTTGGCGGAATTATCAGGCACGCGGTCGTCGAAGACTGTAGACCAAGTGGATCGAATAACTATGTACCTGGGTATATATTAAGAAGCAGATTCGTATAATGCTGGGGATAGTTACCAATGATCGGCACTGTATTCCCGCTTCTAATAGTTATAACAAGTGCTGGTGATCGTTACTGTAGGTATACTCATGATCGACACTATATGCATCCTCAAGTTTGTTTATTGATTCCATCGAGTATCGTTAGCCATGGACAGTATTTTAGTTGTCTTGTGCTTCCGCTGAGGGGTTGGCGTTGCGTGTAGACCGGGTAGCTTACCGTATACGTTGTTCAACGTTCGATGCAAGTACTAGTAATATGTGACCGCTTTAGTAGGAGTAGCGGCATTGAGCAGCAGAGCTGATATGTGTGTTCTTCGCGTTGAACCATTATGTCCTCCCGTCGGCATCTACTACGAGTATGTACACCCAGTGTCCGTGCCGATTCTTCATCGTTGAGAGATACAAGCTCTGTGGTCACAAAACCACGACACTGCGATACACAATCGGGATGCAGTAAGCAGAGTAGACAATGCAACGTTATGCCATCGTGTCGTACTGAATACGACGGCACGAGATGCATATGCTGGCAATCCAGATGCGTTGACAAAAAGGAAATACGAAAGAAACTGTATTCAGGACAGCCCAAGGATAGCCTACACGTACGAATAGCAACAAGTGCACCAAGACAGAATTCCGTGTGGTGCATATAATACATAATTATGAAGCTGTTGGCGGCTGTCAGTCAAACCGGAACCTTCCGCAGCATGCGGCGAGACTACAGTACAATAGCGTGTTCGAGAACAGAGAAATAATCTACCTGGTACATGGTTATGGTCAAAACGTAAAGACTATCTCATGGGCCGGGAAGCTGATCGATATTTTATCTCCATAGCTCAGTAAGTATTAACCTCACGTCTGGCATCGATAGCAGGACCGTGTTTGTATACGCCGCTGTCGAACGCGTCATTTGCTGGCACGCGTGGCTATACCACGAGTCGTGGAGGAAGTGCAGTACAGTAGATAATGTACACCACCGCCAAATACCAAATACACACCAGGTAGGTCAATACCGTTTTGTCAGAGACCTTACCACATAAACCACACACAGGAGGTCAGCCGCACCGGGATTGTCACCGGCTGCACCCCTCACATATATACGAGCAGTATCATTGTATCAAAGCCCGGGTCGTATCATTATCATCATTGACTGCTCCCTAGGGAGCAGCATCCACACCGAGCACCAGGCCCTGACCCATTTGGTGTTTTTTCTTTTTCTTTTTTCGTGCCCACTTTTTCGGAATGGCACGAGTCCAAACAAGCCAACTTTGGCACCAGGGTTTGGCCATTTCCCCACAGGTTTGGCTCAGGTTTTGCTAGCCGTAAGCCACCTTTTTGGGGGCCGTTTACCATTGTTTGGGCGGTCTTGCGCAAAAGGACGAACTATGGCACGAGGGTTTGGCCATTTTCCCACAGAGTGGGCATACGGTATAATAAGCATGCAATCAAGACTTCTTTGTGTTTTAGGGTGTATTGAAACCCATAAGCGGGGTGTGTGAACTGCTGAAATGCTGAATCGTATGCATATAAGTCAACCGATTTTGATGCATTTAAGTATTCGGCGAAGTTCCCGATGCCAACTGGGCATCTTTCTCGGGCTTTCAACGAACCCAACGCCAAAAATAGGAGTGGCATAGGCTGCCTATGACATATTTTTTCTTGTTTTGCCACCCCCTTTGCCCACAATCCTAATGGCACGTGCCCACTCCAGCTTATGGCTTTGCTTATGGTACATAGAGCCAATTATGTCAATCGCTATGCCCACCAAATGGGTCAGGGCCTACCGAGCACCAAAGCATCTCAGATCATATTGCCTCGCCACACAATATAAACCCCAATCTCCGTAGACCAGTATGAAACCCCCACATATCCGGAAACCAGTGTCGAGCAACCGCATATCAAAAACAGACCGAACCCGTGTGTGGATTCATCATGAATGGGGTTCGAATCTAGAGTTACAAGGATTACCCTGGTCTGGGTAATCAATCGATATTGCACTCATATAGCTCAGTAGGTAACACCTTCACATTTGGCGTCGTCGGCTTGATACGGGTTCGAATCTCACTTCGAACGTTTCTTTTGTAGAAACACCTGCGCGTGAGTCCCTAAAAAGCATGTATCCCTGGTTCTCCAGGTAGGTATTGAAACGAAGCCGGTAGGTCAACGTACGGCTGCATACGGTACCGACGTCCCAAAGATCCCGCCGTTCAGAGCGGGGGGGGGTGTTACAATAATTACCTTGGGCCGGGTATTTGATCGGTCTTTTACCCCTGTAGCTCCGTAGGAAACACCTTCACAGTTACACCAGACAATGGCCAGTAGGTCTAGAGACGTTGCGTCACAGGACGACAGCCTAGTAGCTCTAGACTGTGTGGTATAGGAGGCAGTCCCCACGCTGCCCTAGCGAGCTTGCGTGTTCTCTTCTTGCGTATCCTCTTGCTATACTTCGTATGTCTTTTTCACATTCTTGTGGGTATTTCCTTCCGGTATCTTTGGATCTTCGGACTAGTAATATCAACGGCGGCGCGGCCACGGCTACGCCAGTGGCGCTAGCCCTGCGTTTCCCATACATGCTAAGTGCAGTATAATACCTGGTATGGTAGTATTCATATGCTGTGATGTACCACTCTGAACTGAAATGTAAGGACCATCGTGCGGGCGGTTATCGACCCGGGGCATGTCCGGTTTGGCCCTCGTGTTGTTGGGGTTGTAGATAGATGGAAGCATTTATAATCCGGGGATGGGGCCTCATCATACCGAGGTGCGACGGAACGTTGACCACGATCCCCAGCCAAAACAGCAATCAGCCCGTGGGGTTGGGATTTCTTGAGCTTGCGGGGCGGTATCGATCCGGAGGATCTCCGTTTTCGTCCCTCCGCTGTTGAAGTTGTAGATGTATGGAGTAACGTATGGTCAGGGGATGGAAAGTTACCGTTCCCGGGTGCAGCGGGACCCCAACGTTGTCCCGAACGGCTAAGCTCGCCGCGTGATCGCTCTATGAGCTCCAGCCAATTCACAATCAGCCTGTGGGGTTGGGGTTTCCACACCTTGCGCGGCGACATTGAGCCGGGCGATGTCCGTGTTCGTCCCCCCGTTGTTGGAGTTGTAAATGTATTGAAGGAGTTGTGATAAGATTATGTAAAATTGTCGTCCCCAGGTGCGGCGGGATCTCGACGGTGTCCCGAGGGGCTATTATCGCCGTGCGCTGTCTCCGTGAGCCCCAGCCGATCACCAATCAGCACGCGGGGTTGCGGTTTCCATACCTTACGGAGAGCGATATCGACCCGGCCGGTGTCCGTCTTCGTCCCTGTTGTATGAAAGGATTTCTGATCCGGGGATGGGACACTCTCGTTCCCTGGTGCAGCGCGACCTCGACAAGATGCTCCAAGCGAAAATTCTCCCCGCGCGCTGGCTCCATGATCCCCAGCCAAGTCAGTAATCAGCGAGTGGGGTTGGGGTTCCACACCTTGCGGGGCGGTATCGACCCGAGGGATACCCGTTTTCGTGCCCCCGTTGTTGAAGCTGTAGATGTACGGAAGTATTTGTAATCCAGGGATGGCGCACTATTATACTACTGTAGCTATATTATACCCTGGTGCGGCGGGACCTCGACGATGTCCTGAGGGGCAACTCTCGCCGCACGCTGGCCGCATGAGCCTCAGTCAAATCAGCTCTCAGCCGATGGGGGGTGAGTTTCCACACTTCGCGGTGCGGCATCGACCCTGGTGGACCCCGTCTCCATCCCCGGGTTGTTGAATTTTTAGGTTTTTGGGAGAATGTCTGATCAGGGGATCGGACCTTCTTGTCCCCGAGTGCGGCGGGATCTCAACGTTTTCCGGGGGGCAATTCACGCCACTCGCTGGCTCAATGAGCCCCAGCCAACATCCAAGCGTGAATTAACCAGTGGGGTTGGGGTTTCAACACATTTCGGGGTGGGAATGTCCGCTATCGTCCCCGTATTCTGGGAGTTGTAAATGCAGCTAATGATTTATGATCCGGGGATGGGATCTGATAGTCCTCGGGTGCCGCTGGGTCCATGAGCTTCAGCCAATCAGTGATCAGCCGATAGGGGTGGGGTTTCCACGCCTTACGGGGTGGTGTCGACCAGGGGGGTGTCCATTTTTGTCCCCGTTTTGTTGGAGTTGCGGATGTTTGGAAAGATTTATGATCTGGGGATGGGACCCTATTGACCCTGGGTGCCACTTTTACTCCATGCCTCTCAGTCAATCAGCGATCAGCCGGTGGGGATGGGGTTCCCATACCGTGCGGATTGGTGTCGACCCGGGGCATGAGCGTCAGCCGATCAGTGATCAGCCGATGGGCGTGGCGTTCCCACACCTCGCCGGGCGGTATTGACCCGGAGTATATCCATTTTCGTCCCAGTGTTGTTGGAGTTGTAGATGTATGGAATACTTTCTGATCCGGGAATGGGACCCTATCGCCCCCAGGTGTCGCTGGCTCCATGAGCCTCAACCGAACAGTGACTAGTGACCAGCCGATGAGGGTGGGGTTTCCACACCGTGCGGGGTGGTGTTGACCCGGAGTATCGCCGGTTTTGTCTCCGGTTGGGCAGCGTTATAGATATATGGGGGTATTTCTGGTCAAGGGATGGGACCCTATCCTCCCCGGGTTTGGAGGAACCTCGATGGCTCTCTTGAGCACCAATTTTCTAGAAAGAGGCAGAAATCAGCTGTCAGAATATTGTATTTCAAATTAATTGTAAGTCAGCAGCAAGGCTGTGGTTACATGGTTGATAGAACTGCCTCAGGATTGTGCCACGGCCACGACTCAGCGCGACATGAGACCCGGTGTTCTGCTGCTGCTGCTGCTGCTGTTATCTGCTGTTATCTGCTGCTGCTACTGGCGCTGGTGCTGGTGCTACTAGTGCTGCTTTTTGCTCCTGCTACATACTGCTGCTGCTGCTGCTGTTTCTGCGGGTTTGTCCAATTGTTTTTCCATTTTGACAATTTCAGATAGATAGTTAGGTGTCGATCGAAAACCTGTTCGAGACGCGTGCTACGATAGAAGTATATAGCATGTAGGTTTTGGCTGGATTTACTTCTGACTGCTTGAGCTTCAGAACTGAAAAAAATATCCCACACTATTTTCAAGTATTTTGTCCCCAAACACGTGGGACCAATTAACTCAGAATCGTCGGTATTTCATTCTTATGTGGCAAACAAACGTTCTCATTGTGTAGTTAGGCCGTGGGATTGATCGTAGGGCGGCACTTTTATTTCTCTCCAAAATCAGCGTTTTGACTACTGCAGGTATAGAGGCATAGAGCTCTTCAAGTGATAAGTGACCACCCTCAAAAACATCATGGTGCACCTGCATGCAGGCTATCGTAGTAGCATGCGGCTCGAGACGCCCTCGACCCGAGGTATACGAAAATACCATGCCCTTCTTCGCCAATACGGGCATGAGCGAAGCCGCAAGCGGGCGACAGCCCGCCGCGGCAAAGCCCCCCTTGTACGTATATATATATGTCTACAATATATTATATTGCCATATATATTTTACCTTGTATATTATATTGTCATTCATATATATAGCTGGTCGCCCCGGTGGGCTAGCAGGTAACCACGAAGCTTGTTAGCGTCAAGGTCGCGAGTTCGAGCCCCCCCGAGTGCATGCTCATAAGGACTTTTTCTCGCAAAAAAACTCTTGACTAGCGGAAAGCGCGAGAGCGTGAGTTGGCAAAATTCGATGAAAGGCAAAATTCGATGAAAAACGACGAGCGTTGGGAAGGCTGGACCCTCTGCGCGATAAAAATGAAGGCAAGAACCGTAGCGGGGGGGGAGGGAGAGGAGCCTACTTTGTGACCCCGGATCTGAGTTACGACTAGGGAGGGAGAAAGACAGAAGTGCAAAGATAATAAATGGGATGGAAAAATATATATATATATATATTATCATAGGCATGGGGGGTTGCGTTTGTTATTCCTACAATGTTCCATCTTCTTACAGGATGTGTAAACATATTACCATATTACATTCATTACTATGTTATGGCGATGCGAGAACAAAAAACAACAACGACGACAGCAACGACAACGACAACTGCATGCAGGCGCCCCGTTACAGTATGTGTAAACATATTACCATATTACATTCATTACTATGTTATGGCGATGCGAGAACAAAAAACAACAACGACGACAGCAACGACAACGACAACTGCATGCAGGCGCCCCGGTGCGCACATTTTTTTATCCATTCGTTGTGTTTCGATCCTCACCGTCCGCATTTAACACATGATAAATGTAATTAAGTACGTATTATAAGTACAGCCGTAATAAGTAAGTGAGAACGGATTTTCCGAATCTTTGCATCCATTTGTATCCTACCAGTATAAGTGTATCATGTATGTATGTATGTATTAAAAATTACGTTTTTTCAACAATCTGAAAGCAGGAAAGTATTCAATTGAAAGTATCTAACTGGGGCTCCGAAGACTGTGTGTTAACAATTTGGGCGTACAGTACTTAGGCACGCCTGTGCGCGACCCCAAAGACTCACGCTGTCCAGGGCAATTCATGGCTACTACGTAGTATGGGCCATGGTGCTTAGGAGGGGGGCAGGGGGTGGGCATCTCCTTTTTCCAGTAGCCTAGGGTCATTTACCGAAATTAGCATCTTCGCCTGTGTACACGTGGTGACGCGAGAGCAAAGGCGGCTTGTTGTCTGTCGCGTATGTACGTGCGCTACACTAGCTACGAGTACTTAATTCAACACCCCACAGGATATATATATATATCCTCATATGCCTTGGTACAAAATATACTTGTTTGCTAAGGTTGGGGGTGCAGGCTGAAGTTATTATACCTGGAATACAGTATATGTACAGTATAGCGTACCCATTTTAAGTCAACCCCGTGACAGAAGCCAACAATGTATGTATAATATGAATACGTACGCACGTGGTCTTATCTCCGTTTGGGTCTTCTCTTTTACTACTACGGGGGACCACAGTAAATAGGACCTCTGGTATACCCATAAACCTATATATTTACCTATTTTTCCTAACAGTACATGGTCCTATTTACTATGCCCCCACGTAATAATTGTTGATATAAAATAACCCCACACTAATTACAAGTCATTTTATCGTGACAAGCCTATTTACCTGGTGGTATAATACGAAGTATTAGTAGTATGTAATATCAATAGTACCCAGTCTTCTACATATTAAATAACATATTATACCTCTATACTATACTATGTCCTTAAACGGGGTGGTTTTGAAAACGGCACATACTCGTACGTAGCTATACAGGAAATAATAAGCATGGACACTCACTGGGTGTGTACTATTAATAGATGCCGACGTGGTATATAGAAATTACGGTTTAATGTAAGAACACACACGTACTTCGAAGTATCCACCGTATACTCGCAAACATACGCCGTGGGCTGAATTGCTGAGCCATTTGAATCCACAACATAACAGGGGGGGCACACGCAACGGAAAGAAAGGGTGATGATGTGGCTTTGAAAATACCTCGTCGCGATCTTTCCATCGACGCATCAATAAGTCACAGATGTGTCGATCATGGTGGAGTAAATATATACGTGAGATACAGTAGTAGATATGTAGATATAAATATAGGAACGTCAACGTTGGTTGCGTAGGAATCTTAGAATATACTGCCGGTAGTCCTGTTACGCTTTTTCTGACAATCTTCTAGTTGGTACACGAATTGAGACATAGGAGAACCTGACTGAGCTCCCCCCTGGTCCATCGCTGCATCCCGTATCCTTTATCTTCTTATTCTGTATTATCGTAGCTATGCCCGCGTAACGGATTGAGAGCGACATCAGGAGCGATAACATGATGGAGGAATATCTCAGCACCGACACACCTGCACCACTATATAGGAGGTAACTCCTTCCCAAACGGCGTCGTCGGTACGGGAAAATAGCGTTTGTTTGTCTGCGCTTTACACTCTCCCCATCGTCGAGAAAAACAACTCGGAAATTCGCCCGAGGGGGGGCGTGTTATCCTGATTACAGCATACATACATACGCTGTGTGCGAAATATTGACCATCTATCTCCTCCGCTTTGCGTGTCTCCATTAGTTTTGGTTTGTGTAGGGTCTTCTTTTCATTACCCCTCCCCGTGTTTTCCTTGGTATTGCCATTTCTCTTTTTCTCGAATCATGTCGTCCCTGGGGTAAGGGTTGCAATGATAGCGAACACCACTATTATCCAGGGGAAAACATAGTGTAATCAGGGGGGCGAAATCCTGTAGGAGCGCGAAACGCGACGAGGATTTCGCAATCCTCCTTCATATTGGTCGAGTGTGGGGGCGCGTGTGGGGATGGGGGTACGCGAACGGATAGCAACGACTGACAAACGACATCAGTAGTGTCCTATCGTGGCCGTATTTATCCATCGGAGTTTCTGACAACCTTATGCCTGTCTACCTTACCTTTCCACCCTACCTTCCCGTCTTACCTTTCCAATTTACCTTCCCGTCTGTCTTTTCGGTTTGGCATTCGCCACTGTGCGAGACGTACATGACACCGATTTATAGACACGGCCGGAATCTAGGGAGGCTCGCTATGTAGGTCGTCCATCTTGCGTCACTCGAGTTGAAAGACATATTCAGTTCGCCGAACTAGGCGATGGTGGTTGTCCGAATTAAAGCTTTGCAGTGCATTGTAGTAAATAGTGTCACTGGGAAAATCAACCTTATTCCGCCGCATCCTCAAGACAGAACATGAGAAAACACCACCATCACCACCATCATACCACCAGGTCCAACATCTACAAAAACAAACTTAACTACGTGCGCATGTACCCTACGTATATAATAATCGTACTTGTCAGTGTTACTGCTGTTGTTGCGGTTGGCCCAGAGCAAGAATACTGGGTAAAAGTTGTTGTTGAGATTATGAATACAATAATGGTGGGATTTGTTCTTGTTGAAGTTGCTAGTGCTGTGAATATTGGTTGGCCAGAGTGGGAGTAGTATGCAATAGATATAGTATGGCGACTGAAGCTGAACACAATTAGTACAAAAGCAATGGCAATAAGGAGCGTGACAGGTGTCCCTTATTGCTCAAAAATACAACATGCATGTCCAACAGAAAAACCGCCAACAGACTATTTTAATGCAGTTAGGAGTTTGATCAGTTGGGAGCGTCTGTCACGCTCATCATTCCCACCGTTCTTGTAATGAGGGATCTTTTTCCTGTAGGAAAACAAGTCTTCGTACCTGTGTGCGTACATACGTTCATAATTTAAAGAGTCTGTTGGCGTGTGTGTTGTGTACTGCTTGTCGCAAACAGTCGTGGTTCAAACTCCAACTCAGGGACCGCCAGCAAGCGAGGAGGAGCAGGGGGGGGGGTGACAGACCCACACCGATGGCGTGGGGATGGAGCTTGGATGCGGCTTAGGACTTAAGAATAGAACGTGAAGAGTGCATATTGGTAAGATAGAGGGAGCAAGGATAACAAATGGAGTATTGTGGATACATCTGGGCGGGAAATAGACATAGAAGGATGTTAGACTTTGCGCATAGATTTCCTTGGTTTCCGTGGTTTTCTGCTTTCGGGAATGTTATGAGTGATCAATGTTGAGGCTCATCCTGCACATTGTCGGATGGCAAAGATAATAATAATAATGATATACCATCACCATAAATACGATACATACAATAAATTAATACATACCATGTATGTATATGTATCGAATGGACTTGTTTTGGACATCGGCCACAATGCGTACCTCTTCCGGCCGCGGGTCTTTTCGCGCGCTCTCGGCCGCCGGGCATGCAGGAGACCCGCGTGTGCACACACCTCAACTTTGGGCCACGGCCGAGATTCGTAGCACGTTCTCTGGGCGTTCAAAGTCGCGAGAACTGACGAGTCACTACGGGATATGTTTCCACCGAGCTAGAGCCTGCCAGGACAATGCAAACCCCACATGTTTGTGCTTTGCTGCTCTGTAACTGGCTGTTTCTGCTTGCTATATAATACCATGTTACATTACACTGCTGTCCATGGATCTCTCTACTATCTGGCAGCCACGGAAAATTAGCAGCGCACACCAAACCCTTTCTAGGGCCTTCTGTGACGGCCATGGATGGTGTATATGCGTGTGTGCGTGTGTATGCCGTGTTTCCTGTCGACCCGTTAATAGGAAGTAGGAACGAACACAAATGCATACATATAAGTGCTCGTACGTACTATCAGGTGCAACTGATTGGCAAGGGAAGACAACGAGGATACTAACGCGCACTTCCTCTGCATTTCAAAAACAACCGTGCAGCCCCGGCAGCGGTGTAAAAGCAGTACCTCACAACAACACCAGCGGTTCACACTTTGACCCTTGTGACAGCTACGACGTTACGGTAATTTTGTGTTCGTATGTGATGTGTGTGCACAGTGTTCACCAGGAGAAACATGCAATAATTATGTTCATATTTCCACCTACAACTTTAAACACAAGCACATACATGTCGTCGAACCTCACCCTGTTGCACAGTTATGATAGCAGTACCAGCAGTACCTATGCTCGGAGTAACTACACTGCAGCAGGGACGCCTGATGATGCTGGTGATGATGGTCCCCGTGTTCAACTTGCGACACCCCCGGGATCTCAAGTCAACAACATCCCGAAGGCGGATCTTGTGTTCATCATCAAATGAATATTATCATACTAAATATCATGACATACATTTGATATGATATGTGCTGGACATACTTTCATGGACAAAGCCAAAAATAGGTATACCTACGCCTTTTGAACCATTTATAGGTATACGGCGTAGCACACCGAATAGAGGCTTCACAGAGAGCAACGCTCCGTCGTATAATATATACGTATATACAAACGGCCCAAATGTCGTGTATAGGCACAGCTGTCGCCGGCTATTCAGCTTGGCTTTCACTTTTTCTGTCTTCAAGCGTACCCATAAATGGCTCATCGTGCACCCTTCGTGGCCAACTTCATCATACCGACCAGTCGTCCACACGAGATGGCGGAACTGCCAGCCACTTCAACTCAACTGGCACACAAATGCCCGAATAGTCCACGAAACGCTGCGAAGACTGCTTTCGCGGGAGACAGCACAGACAGATAGGTCACGCAATATCATGGATCCTGGACGACAGATCTATCTGGATGTATCACGTCGAAATATAAGGCGTGCTACACGAACTCCGAAATAACGGCTTCCATATGAACTTCAGCATATATCTACTTCGAATATACTTTGTATAATTTAATTTCCTACGATATATATATATTATGTTTGTCTGTGAAGTTCACAGCGTGTCTGTCTTTCTTGTGGTGGCCATGTCCTTAGCGCTGGCGGGTGCCCTCCCTCTTGCAGACTACTACTGATGGAATTGCCCTAGATTGACTGGCGCTTTGTGCTTCCATCGCTGCTCGTCATATCGTGGTCACCGCGAACTGGATAGTCCCACCACGTGCTATGTACCTATCTCAACGTGTGGCGTGAACGAGCGAGCGTAGCAGTGGGGCAGTGGTCGCGAGACGCAAATACATACCCCGTACACAACCGCGACTTGTTTGTGGTGTTGATTGACTGTATTTTCCGAGGAAGTATAGACACGACGCGGCGGATGGTCTCACCATGACAAAGCGTACGCCCCTCCCGTGTCATTTGCTGTCGACGGTGGGCACCGCTGCACGGCTGCTGCTGCTGCTGCTGGATAGCTATCGGATTCGTGCAAGACGAAGACAAAGAAAGCATCTCGACGCAGGCCGGTAGAGGTTTACCTTCATCGACAACACTTTCGACGCTACTACTATGAATACTGTATATGCCCGTGGCATTATTTTTCCGTACACTACTCGTGGTTGTTCAGACCCGCTCCCTACCGAATGATGCGCATACACACTGCTGGCTGTATAGTAATACTCTGCCATCAGATCGAGCAACACACGTAAGTAAGGTGGCCTGCCCTCGTTGTCCTCGTGATAGCTCGACGACGTCCCCGACGGCATGCAATGCTCCATGCGGAAAGTGACTGCCGTGCCTTTTACTCGACCTATGGCGGTGTAACCTGCATATTGCTCGACCCATAATGTCAGACTACTAAAATACAGTGTGCAAGCGTACCCTTCGATGGGTGGGTCTGATTTAAACAACCATGACTCTAGCACGGAGAAGTAATATTATTTGCTTATTTCGTGGAAGTAGATGAAAGCTTTCATGAAAGCTTCCACCATTTCCATGGAAGCTTCCATGACGTGCTGGGAGTTTCCATGGGAGCGGTGGAAGCTTCCATGGAAGCGGTGGAAGCTTCCATGACTTCCGTGGGAATGTCCGGTTCGCGATTACCTCAGTATGACGCACATCGATGGAAGTACAAAGCACCAGTCAATATGGGGCAATACCATCAGTAAGTAGTAGCATAGAGGGAGGGCACCCGCCAACAACAAGAAGATACGACGCCACCACACGAAAGACAGACAGACAAGTTGATGAGCTTCACGGAGAAACACAGGGTATTAAATTACATACATGGTACTC
Organism: Saccharina japonica; assembly: GCA_008828725.1. Classification (NCBI taxonomy): domain Eukaryota; class Phaeophyceae; order Laminariales; family Laminariaceae; genus Saccharina; species Saccharina japonica. Next base: position 331,094 of record MEHQ01002413.1, read on the forward strand.
GTACACTGGAAGCTTCTTATATAGAAGCCGTTTTACTGGAGGAGTGGCACGCAACATATTAAGATTTCCACGTAAGATATTCAGATGGCCCAGCCGTCCAGTTTATTCCGCGACCTGCGCTGTCTCCGTCGGAAGCCACCTTTCATAGGGTTCCGTTTAGTCTATTCGGGCGTTTGTGTTGGCAGTTAAGGTGTGAAGCTGCTAACAGTTCCGGCATCTCGTGTGGACGACTGGTCGTTATTGTGAAGTTGCACGCGAAGGGTGCACGGTGCACGGTGAGCCGTTTATAGGTACACCTGAAGACAGAAAATAGTGAAACCCAAGTTGAATAGCCGGCGACAGGTGTACCTACGACTTTTGAACCATTTATTTGTAGGTACGACGGAGCGTTGACAATCACAGAGGGGCTCAGGAAGCCTTTTCCAGTGTACAATACGCCGTGTACCTATAAATGGCTCAAGAGACGTAGGTATACCTATGTTTGGTTATTGCCCAGTTTTCCTTGTTCATGTGAATTGTGTTGCACATATTTTCATATTTTCATTGTTTCTTTACTTTTATTTCATTCCCCCTTTCTGGTTATCTTCTTGCTTTTTGTTTGTCGTATAATATGTATGCACTAAAAACTACAATCAATTGTTATTAATAATTTTAATATACGAGTAACTATTTTGCTTCTTCTGCTATCGACCTCCCATACAACAGCACTACGTACATATCAATATTAAGTATTGATACTTAAACACTTAAACTATTACGGAGGACCATAATAAATAGGACTAAATATTGTGGGTAAAAACAGGTAAACATTTAGGTTTTTGTGGCTACCATAGGTCCTGTTAACTATGTTCCCCAGTAATACTGTTCTTGAAAAGCATAAATAACACGATGATATTGATACGTACGTGCATACATACGTGCCTGGTTAAATTTAGTTGAAAGAGTAGGAATTCCGGGCCCCAGGGGGTCTCTCTTTCGTCCTGTAACCGACTATGTATTTTATTGCGATATTAGAAAGGCCCACACTCTCACCTAAAACGCCGGATCTTATTTACATTATGCAACAATATTCTTCTCCCCTCTTTCGTGAAATTAATTAATTATTATTACACACATACACACTATAAATGTACTATATATGACAAGGTTCTCCTTCGGGATGTTTAGCCCACCCCGTAACAATATACTAAGGTATATTATATAGATAAGGCCGGATATTATGCAATACTACTATTGATATTAAAATATTAATATTAGGGGGGACCATAGATTGCGGGCGTGTAGTTCAGTTTTGGACACGCATAACATGCTGTAGGGATTTTAGGTGTACCTCTTCGGACTTGTGTATCCTTTCCCTGCTAAAGTGTACGTGTTCTTTAGGATTCTCTGATGGCTCTAGCACTTTTGTGACCACGGGCCGTGATCTTGCTAGATCAGACTATAGGGATTAGCAACTGAAACGAGTTTAATGTGAAGATAACAATAACAACATAGTAAGGGCCCGTTTTAACGAAGAAGAAAAAAAAACAATTTGGAAAAAAAAAAAAAAAAAATCCGCTTTTCATTGGTCAACACACGCACCAGCACCAAAGATTAGGATCTTGGGGCATAATATTTGGTGCTGGTGCGTGTGTTGACCAATGAAAAGCGAATTTGAATTTTATTTTTTCCAAATTGAATTTATTTTATACTCGTTAATTCGGGCCCTAAATAGGACCAAATGTTGTTGGTAAATATATATATATATATATATTATGTAGATTTTTATGTGTACGGTAGGTCCTATTTACTACGGTATTTACTATAGGTCCCCCGTAATACTTGCAATCAATAACTAAACATATTTGGTGCAGAATAACAAAAATGACATTTTGTTTGCAGTGCGTAGCATGCAGCCACAAACAATGACGACAGACAGCAGAGCAGCCGACTCAGCCGCATACAGCAAATACATAATCGAATGATCGAAGGATCGAATGAAAGGATTGTTTGTCAACAGCGCTTTGAACAGCGATAAAACAAAATAGGAGACTGAAAATGACTCGTAAAACAAAACCGACCACAAATAATTAAACGGGAGACAACTAAAAAACCCTACGAGTATAATGATAATGAATTGTGATAAAAAAAAAACAATTCAAAATCGACAGCATCATCATCACGAATAAAATATGTAAACATTAGCATTTACATTTCCCATGTCGGTGAATCATTGTGACAATGCGAACCTGCTCGAAGTCTCTGTGTGCTTGGTGTCTCTGTGCGCGTATCATACCCACCGCCGCCCCCAGCAAGCAGTGCCCATCTGTGCGTCCAATAGAGTTACAGGCAGGCTCTGTGGTCGCAACCTGTGACTACATCCAACACAGCATACATCCAAGACAGAGATAAATGCCCACGGCAAGGATTAGACATTGCATGCAATGCGACGCCAGTATACATACATGCGTATACGTACTGGGTACGAAAAGAAGCAGGTATATTATGATATCATATGATAGCACACGAACAGCAGTAAGTAGTAACTACCTATCTGTGATACCTGTGTGGGTAGAACGTGGTAAGAGACTCAAGCCAGCACCCCAGACCAAAACAAAACGTGCAAAAAGTATGAATGAAGATCTGGACGATCCAGAAAAGAATAAATAAATAAACATATAACGGCCAATCAATCAACGCTGCGATGAGCTGCGAGATGAAAAGTTTGTTTTACCCGTACCCTGCGGTTAGGTTGGGTGTGTACCTGGCATTTTGTTTTTGTAACAATACGACACAGAACATCAAACGCTTCACCTGCCCAGCCTGCACTCATCCTGTCTGCAGATGTACAGGCGGGCCCTACCGCTCTCCTCCGATCTCCGGGACACACTGAACCCAACTACCGGCCATCAGCATCATCGTCACCCTCCTCCATCCCGCCGTCGAGTGAAACGTGAGTAAGTGTGTTTTTATACTCGGCAACGCAGACCTTATACGAACTACAGTACATATATCCCGTGCACAGCAGAGGAAGAGAAGAAAAGACAGGAAGAAGAAGGCGCGCAGGAAATACATCCACGTATCATCAGCTTCCTGAAACACCGCTGTACACCACCCCCCCCCCCCCGCGCTGCCGCCGTTAACCTCTGTCCGGCGTTTCCATCCCTCTCTATCCTTCTTCGTGTTCTACTTGTCGTGCGGCTCGCTCCTGCTGGCTCTCGCGCCGGGCGTTTGTTCGCTGCATGCCGCAGCAGCAAGAAGTGGCGGGACCAAACATACTGCCGTAGGGAGAGCTGTGGAGGAGCAATAATAATACTACAGCGCGTCTAAGCGTGTGTGGTGGAGTGAGCTGTCGGGCCCTCCTACTAACTGCGGCTGGCGGGACGATAAGCACGCGTATACACGGCGGCAGCGCTAAGTGCGCGCTGGGCAGGGCAGGGCAGAGGGTGGTGCGTGGTTGGCTATCATCGCCATGCCACCAAATAATGGAGGGGAGGGAGGAGCCAGCCATCGACACGGTGAGGAGTTGTTTTTTTTGTTCGTCGCACCACATTCTTCCTGGTATACCCACACCGATATATGATGGTGCCCATTAAAGGGTTATATGTACCGCTGTCCAATACGTATAGCTCTGATATATATATCATGTACCTGGTATGAACGACGTACTGGCTGTACGTCTGACTATTATACAGTAGTTTTCCGGGGTAGTCTCACAGCGGAGGTGCAGCTAAAGGCAGTGTGAGTGGTAGTTGGCACCAGGTTATGCGATAAACAACCATTCTGATGAACCACACAACACCACCCCCTTCTTTTGTTTGTTACGGAACACGCCTATGATATACACTGGTGCTGAATACCTGGTATATATAATATACCTGGTATATTTAATATACCTGGTATATATGTATACGAAGTATATAAATGTGTTCATACACATATATTATCTGTCCGAGTCAATCATTCCGCGGCATCTCGCTGTACGAATGCATTGTGCCGTACAGAAGAGGGCACGCTGCTACTAATAGTGAGTGTGAGCTCTGCCTCTCTCTCTGTGCTCTCGAGTATTAAATTACAGTATGGTACCTGGTACACCACAAGGCAAATGTGTATGTACTCCAAACCATCGACGATATACGAGTATACCGTAGTTCTCTCTTTGGTCTTTCGCTCGCACACCCCGACATGGAATCAGTGGGGTTCATCTTGCACTTTGAGATTGATTGTTTGATTGCCAACGGGTATAGGGGGGGGGCAGACCGTGTCCTATTTCTCTGGTTGGTATTGACATTTAACTCTACAGCTCTCGGTATCATCGCGCCTATCTGCCTTCGAGGGTTAGGGTATCACATCAAATATGTGATATTTATCTGGTGTAGTAGTAATTAATAGTGCGTGCTTTCTTTTCTGTCTCTCCTTCGACGAATTCAATGCAAAATTGAGAATGATCTCACAGCCAAAAAATAAGAAAGAGAACAAAGTCGAAACGGTGTGTTTGGACTTTCGCCAACAGACAACAGACACAACATAATAATATTATTGTTTTGTTGATGGGGTGGTTGGTGTTGTTGGTGTGGTTGGTGATGATGATGGTGCTGATGCGATGATGATGTGATGTGATGCTGATGATGATGATGTGATGCTGCTGACGATGATGCTGATGTTGGGAAGATGTACGAGTATTCAATATTATTAATAGTATACCTGGTGAAGGTAGTAAGCGGGAGGGAGATGGCGACACAGCAGTGTCTGTTTCGTTTTGTGTATGGTAGCTCTCTCACCATCTATCGCATCATCATTATTGTGTTCTGTCTTATGTCTCCTTCGAGCTTCACGGTAGATTCAACGCAAATACGTACCGAGAATGGGTGTGGAAAAAAGGCCAAAATAATTTCAAGAAACACAATATATGCCTCTGCTATTACTACAAGATATAAAGTAAAGGCCGGCATCATTTTATTTTCAACTGATACTACGAGTTAATTAAATAAAATTATTATAAATACGTCAGCTGTGAGTTCGATTGTTTGGCCCGCCCGCGTGGGCAAAACTTAGAAAACTAAGCAAATAAGGAAAATAAAGTCGAAACGGTCTGGACTTTGGACAGCAGAGAAACACCAGCATCACCATCACATCATCAATCATCAGATGATCGTGGTGGTGGTGGCCGTATGTGGTGATGATGATGAGGGAGGTTCTATATAATAAGTAGCGAGGGGGGGCGACCAACAGTCAGTCTCAGTCTCCTACAAAGGTACTGGCTACGATATATATGTAGTAACTGGCTGGTATACGTTATTTTACACGTTATTACCTCTCATCACCTAATAGCTACGGGGGCAGCCCATAGTGCCTTACGGCATCCACGCACGCATCTACTGTACGCGTACTCGTAATACTGCTACTATACTCTGCTGCTGCTACTGCTAGGAGTTGTATACCAGGTTGTATTTTTTTTCTTTTTTGTTCCATCCCATTTATTATCTTCGCCCTTCCTTTCTCTCTCCTTCCTAGTCGTAACTCAGATCCGGGGTTATTTAGTAGGCTCTTCTCCCTCCTCCCCCACTACGGTTCTTGCCTTGCATTTTTATCGCGAGAAGATTTCAGCACTTTCTTCCCTCGTCGACTTGCGTCGGATTCCGCCTACCTGCCTTGCTCGGGCACAAATAATTAACTACGAAGGAGTTGTATGTCCGCCTTGTTCGAGCACAATTAATTAAAAGATGAAATTATTATAAATACGTCAGATGTGAGTTCAGCCGATTGAATAGTTGATACTCAACTATGTATAAGGTGCGTTGAATGTGTGTTGTATATATGTGTCATTTATGTTAGAGATGACACCTACGAGTATTATTATTAAATAAATAAGATAACGCAAAAAAAATGCGGCATGAACAAGTACATAATACACTCCTAAACCCTACCGGGTATACCCTGCCTGGTATATTACGCATGCGAGGAAAGAAAAAAATGCAAAACGGTTTTCACGTATATTATGAACAGCACATAAGTACATATCATCATACGTACGCGTACGACGTACTACGATACGTGATTTTTTTCTGGCACACCAAATTCTGTCCGACAATATAATTACCGTTTTGTAATTAACATTCAATTAAATACGGTCCTTTATTTTCGGACAAGGTGGGGTAATAATCTTATCTTTTCTGGTGGACTTCCCGTGAACCGTGAACCACAAGTGAGTAAGTATTAAAGAATCACAAAAAAATGCGCATGATAATTTCTTTATTATGATGAATTCTAAAGTTAAATAATTCACTACCAGAACAATCCACAAGTTTTGTATCCTCATCCTCCTCCGTCTATCTTCCTGCTGGTTGCGATCATTGTGTCAACACGGACTGGGTGCTCCTCCGTGGTGGCTGCTGCTGCTGAAGCTGCTGCACCCAGGCACTATCCCGCCGTGATGACTAATCGCCGTACCGCATGCCTGCGCCCGAACGGCCCAGCAGGGATGACTGCTGTTATGCCTCCCTTGCCGAAGCCCGAGGGCATGACTGCAGCAGCGGCGGCGGTAGGAGTAGGAGTGGCTGCGGGCACTGCGCGTCCCTTCGGCCTGCCTGACTCTCACAGACAATTTCTTGCTGCGAATGATGCAGGTCATGCAGCCAGCCGCAGCAGCAGCAGCAGCAGCAGCAGCAGCAGCGACAGCAGCGACAGCAGCGGCAGCAGCAGCAGCGGCAGTAACATGGCCGACACTGGGTGTCTTCCTGTTGCTTCTGCGCCATCGCATGCGCGATGCCCGTTTCGGCTTCCAGTAGGCAAGCAGCAGCAGCAGCAGGTTTTAGCGTCCTGTCCGGCAGCAGGCAGGAGCAGCAGCAGCGCCGCCAGGAGCAGCGCTACAAACAACAATAACAGCAGCAGCAGCGGCTGCAGCAGCAACAGCAACAATACCGCCAGCAGCACCAGCACCACCAGCAACACCACCGCCGCCACCAGCACCCCCAGCGAGATCCTCGCGAGCGTGCTCAGCACGGGGGGCAGGGGCGCGCCTCGGGCAATAGGAGGAGAAGTAGCCGGAAAGAGCCTTTTAATCGGAGAGGTCAGACTGGACGGAGGTCTCCCCGGCTGGAGCTACAAAGTCACCATTAACGGCGAGCGCCTCCCCCCTAAAGCGACGCCGAAATGGACGGTATGGCTAGAGATACCGGCGGGCGACACCATCACCCTCGAGGCAAGTGGACAGAGAGAGAGAGAGAGAGTACGTAAGGTATGACGACAGACAGCTGTACTGCTGTAGTAGCTGCACAGGGCACCTTTATTGCTACCATGGTACGATACTATTAATAGGTATACAGGAGAAGTCAGTCGTGTAAAATTACTGGGGTACTATATACCATCGTGCAGCACTGCTGGGTAAGAGAAAACGAGGCTGTGAGATTTTCTATACGAAAATTGAGAGCCGTTATTTTTACGTACATACAATGATCAACACTTGGTATGAGTAGGTTACTATTTTTATATGCCGTATAGTACCCCTTTTCTTAAATAAGAAACCCAGCCCCTGGCTGGGTCATCAATAACGTCTAAATATATGGGTTTCTTACTGTTCTATTTTAGCTACGATACGATACGAAGGTACGAGGTTTTTATGTATAATGTGATGTGTGGCAATCATGATGTAGTATGAACAATACGTACACTATTTTAATACCAAAGCATGCTACCTTCTGTATGTTACAGTTATATATAGTCGTTGTATGATATTAATAGTGGCTAAAAACAGGGGAGCTTGTCTGGGAGGCTGGATTTCTTATTTTGGCAAACAGCGCGTTGTAGACAACTTAACATTGTAGGTATTAATAATAGTAGTTTTAGTATACTACATCGTACATGAAAACCTCCCTCTGGTGTGTTTATGCTTATCATCCTGTAAGCCTCAGCCTTTAGGGTCGCCCCGGCGTGCGCGGGGGGTGTGACGTCGTCATGCTGATGATGGTGCTGCATATGTTTAGATAGCAGCAGCAGACCAGCAGCACAGAGTAGTATTTAATAGAATAGGTACGCAGCTTGACGAGAAGGGCCGCCCGCCGCCATGCCGGCCCATGTAAGATTATACCATGTCCTTCCTTGCTTCTACTTCGCTGTGTTCATGCAGCAGCGGCAGCAACAACAGCTATTCCTACGTATTAACAGCTGTCTTCGCAGTCTATCAGTCGCAGAGCTCAGCTGCTGCTGCTGCTGCTGCTGCTGCTTATTTTAGAGCGAGAAACTTCTCGAATCGAGAATAATCTTAATATTTCTCAGATATCAGAGGCTATAGATAGATAGATACAGGATAGGTCTCTTTGTCCGACCCTTGAGATATTTTACCCAAAACAGCTGTACCTGGTACACTGCTGTAGCAGTTGCTAAAAAACAAACATCCCGTCCGTACGTACGTACTTTGCTCGTAGATGTTGGTTGTCGTTGTATTTGTAAAAAATGGCAGCTTGCCGCCTGGTATGGTATACATGCATGCATGCATAGTAGTTGTACCGGCCGGTGTTTTACATCATTTGTTTGCTGTTTGTGGTTGATGTCGCACCTCACCTCAGCCGCAGCAGCAGCGGCACCAGCAGGCAGGAGATATGTGGTGGTATGCATACAACATACAACGCGCGGTGGTCTACATAAAAAAACATTGATTGATTGAACGGATTGATTGCTGTTTTTAGCATTTTTTTTTGCGGGATTTTATTCCCACAAGCATATATATTTAAGAAAAACGTACGAATATCATACCAGACGGAAAAAATAGATTCCGCACACGTCTACGACGAAAGAGCGAAAGAGACGGCTTGGTAATCTTTCGTGGGAACCGGAACACAGAGTATTCCGTAACGAGATTGATTGTGGTCGTTGGTGGAGTCATATACACCAGGTATTGACCGTATAAAATGCTAAAAAAATGCAGTATGCGCACAGCACATGTACGAGTATGTATAATATATTATATCGTACACGTATTTTATGACACAAAACACATATTCACTACGCGTACTTATTAACATTGCGCGCAACCTTATTATTGCAATAATAGCAACAACAAGCACCTGTGCTTGTTCATACATACCATACCATGCCTGAAGGCTGGATGCATGTGTGTGTGGTCTGCTGCTGCTTCTGCTTCAGCTGCTGCTTGATCCGTGCTCGCAGGCCTCTTCGCGACGCCTAAAGCCTGAAAGACTCATAATCGATTTTCTGTTTTTTCGCGTACGGCACGTACCACGTCTTCTCGTCTCCTCGTCACTTCACTCCTAAAGCTGTGCGTATTAATACCATATATCAGGTTAAACTGCCTGGGATATAAGACACAAACCTTTTTGGACGAATCTGAGAGGCGATTTTTCTCCCCAAGCAAGCCGAGCCTACTCGTACATACGCAACGTTGATAGATAGGGGTGGCTTTTTGATAGTGATGTTCCTTTGGGAAGACCTCACTCGTCATCGAGATGCATTTCCTTCCCATGGATGTTTGCACATCTCTCGAGAGGAGTACGTAGGGCATACGCAACGGTAACGAAAGTGTGTGGTGTCCTCTTGGAAATATTCCATCGAGATAGTTTCTCTACGTACATATGTATGATATGATACCTCTGCTATACCATATCTACAAAGTGAGACATAGTATATATTTATATGTACGAGTAGACGAATCGCTATGCGTTTGTTTGCACTCTTTCTCCCCGGTGTCAAGTGAATCCGCCTCGAAATTTGCCCGAGGAGGTGCGTTATCTTGTTGTGTCTTACGTACACATATATATAATACGGTGCTACCAGGTACACTATTAATAATAATTTACGAGTATATACGGACTACGGACCACACTCTATTATTAATAATACCGCATATTATGAAGTCGACGCGAGTCGACGAGGGAAGAAAGGACTGCTGCAGTCTTCTCGCGATAAGAGAGCAAGGCACGAACCGTTGCAGCGCGGGGGGGGGGGGGGGGGTACTCATCTGTTTCTGCCTAGTCCATGACCATGGACCTGACACATTTCGCGGAGCAGATCGCAGAAAACTAGAGGTGCTACCCCCACGTGTGTTTATTGGTTTTTTTTTGATGTTTTGATTTATGTCTTTCGTCGGGGGGGGGGGGGGGTAAGAGCCTATACTTATAGTGACCCCCGGATGGAGAGAGAAAAGAAGGGGGCGAAGCTGAGATAAATGGGATAGAGAAAAAGAAAAACAAGAAAACAGATGACACGCAGAACACAAAACACATCTATCTATCCATTCATCCATCCTCTGGAATAAATTTCAGAGACGGTTGGCTACGTATATCTCTTGTTGGGGATCAGGTCGGGTCAACGTGTGCTCACGCGACCGAGATAGGATAGCAGCAGCCTTATCTGCTGGTGGTGCAACGCGAACGATGACCTAAATTGACACACACGACACATATATATTTTGTAAGGTAGAAGTGTGGCGAGCTTAACCCCTTGAGAATTGGTCCCCCCACGTTTTTTGTTACAAACTACTTGGAATTAGTGTGTGGTAAGTTTTGCAGTTCTGTCAAGAGATTTTTTTTGTTTTTACCAAAACTCCGCCGGAGGATAGGTAACAAAAAAAAAAAAAAAATTGTGTCTCCAAACCATGGGGGGATACACTACACACAAAAGACAACGGAAATTGATTTTCTTGTGTTTTGTTTCTCCATCCCATTTATTTCCTTCGCCCTACTTTTCTGTCTCCCTCTTTAGGCGTAACTCAGATCCGGGGTCGCTAAGTATTAGGATTTCTTCTCCTCCCTCCCCAATACGAGCGGCAAGCGTGCGTTGTTTTTTTTTGTCGCGAGAAGGTTTCACAAGCGCTACTTTCTTCCCTCGTTTGACTCTTCTCGTCGAAAGGAAAGATCCTCGTTTCGTTGAGATATTTCATTCAGTAGACGTATCGCTCTTGGTGTTTGTGTACCCTAAGTCTGCTCTGCTTCCTGCATAGCAGCGTAGTGTCGTCTCTGTGTCGTAGGTTTGTGGCCACATAACTGGTATCTCTCTAGGATGAAAAATCGGCACAGACACTGGGTGTGCTGGATGTCGACGGGTAGAAAGGACACACGCGCACTACCATGCCCGTTGGCGACGAAACCGACTTCCAAAATGGTCCGGGGGGGGGGGGTGTTATATTAGCATCCCCCGGTGATAAGGTGTGGTGGTGGTACAGAGTATACCGAAAATACAGAGTAGTGTGCGTGTTCCTTCACAGTAAACAGTTATTTCATAATGTGTTCCCGGCATCCAGCACACCCAGTTTCCGTAACGATTCGAGAAATGTTGTGTGTCTGTCTTTGTCTTTGTCGTTGACAACAGTGGAGGGCCGTTCTTTCTACCTACCGATCGAGGTCAATCAATCAGTCAGTTCGGGCACGTGTGCACCCGGTGCCCGTCTTCACGATGCGTCATCCTACTCCATTCGTACAGTAGTAGAGAGATGCGAAGCCTGTGGGGAAGAAGGGCGTGTTGTAATGGAGCAACACGCTCGCTCGTATTTTTGGCAGCATGCTTATATTGCTCGTCGTGTTCTTTCACATGTTCAGATGTCTCCCCTCGTACAACTGCTGCGGTAAGAAACGTGAAATGAGAGACATTTGCTCTGATTATCGAAGCATGCAAGAAACTGCGTCTTCTAACTGCATCTGTGTCTAAGAAACACTGCTGGTGTGGGCACACAACGTAATGAAGTTTTCGAGGCGGGGGCCAAAATTGATCGTTTCTTTGTTGGGGCCCTGTAATGTAGATTGGGAATACGAGGACTTAAGAGTACTCTTGCCTACTACACCTGTTCGGGACACAACACCCTACTACTACTACTACTACTACTACTGTACGATGCGTGCGTGTCTATCAATGCACCGGGTACAGGTATAATATGATGCACCATACATATGATATGTGTGGTGGTCATTGTACCGGATGGTCCCGTGTTAACTAAAAAGCTTGAAATGCGCAGAGTAAGGGTAGGTTATAAGAGTTCATCTTTTTTTTATGCTTGAGTTCATCTTTTTTTTTCACGCTTGCCCTGCTCCGACAAAGTATCGTACAATACGTACGTGTTTCAGTCTGGCTGAAAATCGAATACCACTCAATCTGAGCCACCAACGAAAGTATCCCACTTTCCGTCTTCTTGAAGGCTCCTCCTTGCATCCCCTCCCCTACCATTGGAAACCCCTCGTTTACCCTAACCTATATACTCGTCAAGATTACATCCCCACGTCATTGGCAGCACAGACAGTATAGTCCTCCCCCTCGACCCTTCCTTCCTTTGTCTTCCTTCTAGTGGCCTCCCTATTTTTCCTATAATAGAAGCATGCGAAACTCGTGTTCTATCACCTGTAGTGCTGCTGCCAAAACCATGCATGAGCATCGCAGCTCGTCGCGTGACGAAATGCATCCACGTATATATTACATCGGACGCTTAGATGTGCACTGTGTGTGCCAGTCAGTATCTGGTACCTGGTATTCATATACATATCATACTGGCTTCATGTACATGACTTCTGTACCTCGTATTGTGTATCCCATTTATACGCTGTGTCTCCGGTTGTGTTGCGTTTAGTCCAGCCTTGACTTGCTCCACGCCTCACGAGTGAGTAGGCATACGTTGATCGTTGACATCGTATCATAGGAGGCATACGTACGTATGGAAATAACTGAACTGACATTGACATCAATCGACAGATAGTCGATACAGGTAGTGGGAGCACTTATAGTTTCCTCGGGGACAGGGGAAGGGGGTCAAAACATTACGTCATGTTCATACACCATACCATACAAATGCCATACGACGTTGTCCATGAACGCTTACATACGTATGGAAATGCCATACGCCTACCCTGGTCGTGCAGATGTTGTACTCTGCACGCTACGTTTACGGTACGAAACCAACATTTCGAGTATACGCATATATACGTATACATGTGACAAGTTTGTATCATACGGATATATACCTCGGGTACATGGTTTAATGTTTTATGTTTTTGAAAGTAAGTACCACTTCGTCCGGAAATGTAAGGACCCCTTGTATTTTAGGATCCAATCTACACGGTCCCTATATATATCATACTTCGGGGCAGGGAGGGGCTACCATTGCCAGTACAGAGGGGTGGATCAGCCCCCCTGCTGGACTGCCATCCGTTTAGGGTACATCTCGCATCACTCGGAACTCGGAGGCAGATATTCCCCTGTAGAGTGGATTGTGGTATGGCTGGTGTCGTTGTGTTATCGTACCCGGTACGTTGTCGGCATTTTTCCTTTGCTTTACTCGCTTATTATGATTTGCGTTTTTGTTCTGTTTTGTTTGTTTGTTTGTTTTTCTTGTGTCTCGCTAGCCTGTGACCACAGAAGTACTACCTCTCTAGGACTAGGAATCAGGACAGACACTGGGTGTACTGATGTAAATATCGTAGTTGAGTACTGTATGTAGAAATACCGGTTCAATGTGAAGGCAACACACTGCACTCACTCCCGCTCGGGGTACATAATATTCAGATCACTTAGAACCCGCGGCGTCAGATTTATTTATGTTTCTTTGCAATGCAGTACCAAGACGGTTAATAGGATGCCTCTCTGAAATCGACAGCAACGATTTCCGCCCTCCGTGACAGCAAACACCCCTTTCACACAGTGTCCTCCAGCAGTATTTTACTTTCTCGTCGAGAACCCCCTGCACCCCGCCTCCCTCACTCTCCACCTCCCCTCCCTGTCTGCCTCCCTCCCTCCCTCCCCCCTCCCGCGTTCCCGACATGCTCTGTCCCGGCATTGTAGGGAGGCGAGGGTCGATCATACGACTACGACCATGCATGAAAATGAAGTCCCCCCCCCCCCCCCCCTCCCACCCTCCCTCGAAATCCCTCCCTCCCCCCCTCCCTCCACCCTCCCGCCCTCTTTATCTCCCTCCCTCAATTCATCCGCAAGAGGATTAATTAATGCGCGGTGTTTTTGTTTTTTCATTTTTATGTACCTCCAGACCTCCAGCATTCCATTCATCTTCCGTTACTTTATTTTCTTAATTTTTTCTATCTGTTCGTTATTCATCCGTCCTCTAATTCATGCATTTATTCATTCGTTCATTCATTCATTCATTCAACGTTTCATGAAGCATCCTACAACGAATTATCTCGCGTGTTGATCCATACATTCACTCATGCAGGCATTTTTCATTGTCCACGTTTTAGCTTTTCCATTCATTATCCTATCTGCACACGTATGCGAGACAAATGTTCTCACTTATTCATCCATCCAACGATTCCTACATCCGTTCAACATTCCATGTAGACATGCGCGCATTAAGCTCGTTCATGATCCACTCGAAATTTCACTCGTTATCCTTTGCGAAACTACGGCGGTGTATACCATGGATAGTGTTCTCACTTATTACTTCATCCATTCATGGAGGAGCCCATCCACGAATGTATTCATTCATTCACAAACGTAAATTCATTCATCCATCCATTCATTATACATTCAGCTTTTTCCATGCAATATCTGTTAAAAAAACGCACTACACCGGACGTAAATATAAGCAACGCTCGGCATGGATAGTGTTCTCACTTATTACTCCATCCATATCACGGACGAGCCCATCCACGAATGTATTAATTCATTCACAAACGTAAAATCCATCCATCCATTCATTCATTCATTCATTATACATTCAACTTTTTCCATTCAATATCTGTTCAAACACCGCACTACATCGGACGGAAATATAAGCAACGCCGGCATTCCTATTAGACTCAAAACGGTCCTAATATTTCTGCCCTGAGTGGCACTTCTCACTCCTATCCACCCACCCTTTCACTCATGAATTCCATGCACTCCTTCCTTCCTTCACCCATCCATCGAGTCACAGGTCCTCGCGCGGGACGCACGCCCCGCGACCACCACCACCACCAAGCCCGGGTCCACTCCGGCAGAACCACGACCACCTTTTCAACCACCACCAACAACACCATCAACAGAAGGGCACGACGGTTTCACAGCCGTGGAATCCAAGACGATTCACCCGCTGGATTTCTTCAAGATTTCTGGCGTAGATGTCGCTTCCGGAACGGTGCCAATCAGCTCGCAGCGCTGCCCGGACATGGCGGTGGTTTTGGAGATGAGGCTGGAGGCCGATGCGAGGCGGGGAGGGGCGGGGACGGAATTCGGACGCGGGATGCGATCCACCAGGTGCTGCGAGGTCAGAAAGAAGGTGAGCGTTGAAGATATCGTGTGTCCGAGGGTTGATGAATGTAACTGGTATTCCGTGTAATCCGTATTTAGGTAGGTAGTACGGTTACGTTACCATGGTTATTTTTTTCACGGGTATTTATCCCATTTACGAAGAGGGGTGTTTGGGCGTACGTTACCATGGTTATTTTTTCCCGGGTATTTATCCCATTTACGAAGAACGGTGTTTGGGCGTGGGGGGCTCGTTCGACCAAATACCATAACTCAAAAGTTCGGGACACAGTGGTACAAGATCATTGTGTACTACAAAATTCCTGCTATACCGTATATGATCACCGGGGGTGATAACATATCACCCCCCCTCGGGCGAATTTCAAAGCTGGCTGTCTCGAAAACGGGGGAGAGTGTAAATAAACGCCGAGGCACTCGTCGACGGAAACAATTCGATAAAAATCGACCGAGCTTATTCTGAAGCCACTATCCGGTTCTTGGGGAGACCCCTATAGGGGGAGAGGGGGGGTAGGGGTGTACTCGATATCCATGCATGGCCGTAGATAGTCGTATGACCATAGACGGGAGGGGTAGTCTTCTAGTGTTTTGGAGAAAATCGGCTCAGAATTTTGAATTTTGCCCCAGGGGGGGGAAGGGGGGTGTTAGCTTGCGTGCGAATACGCGGTGTGATGTCATTCTGCCTGAACACGTACGCAGTAAGTGTCATGCGCGCTTGCGTGTCACACAAACCCCTGCGATCGTGTACACATCGGACACTACATCCACCAGCAGAAGCAGCAGCAGCAGCAGCAGCCTGGGCTGCTTTGTTTGACCTGTACTTGCAACTTGTAGGGCACTGTTACCACGCGTATGACAAAGGGAGAGCGTTGACCGCGCTGTTTTCCGATAAGTGGACACACAGGCTTGTCTTGCCGAGGGGGGGAGTAGAGCAGTGTGGGCCCGCCGATAAGAACCACCGTAATCTGAGCAAAGACTTGAAACCTTATTGTCACACCATAATTGTTTAAACTTTAAGAATATGCTGTTGTAGTAAGTATAGACCCTTGTTTAAACTTGAGCATATGCTATTGTACTAAGTATAGATCCTTGTTTAAAATTGAGCATATGCTATTATTATACCTGGTACTGAGTATACTTACTCGTAGTAGGATTTTGGGGTGGCACTCGCCGGTGAGCACGATTTTATTTAACCCAATTCTCTTAGGCAGCATGCCTCCAAAATGTGAGCCTCATGTTCTTATTATGGCGTTTCTTATCCCTGGGCCTATCCTGCTGTAGTGGTCCCCGGCTTCAACGTGTCTATACGTATATATGTATAACGAAAAGTTATATATGTATATTACGATTCTACACAAAGAAAAGTTAGAATAAAGTTATATGTGTATATTACGATTGTACACAAAAGAAAAGTTACAATACGAAGTATCCCTCCGGTCGGACAATGTGAATGTGTACATTGTCGTATACGTAACATGCCCCCTTGATAAGATGATGACACTAACCCAATCTCGAAGCTGATGTATACGCGACAATGGCGAAGATCCCAACGCCTACATAGCGATGCGTCGATTATGGGAAGGTGTCTCGTCCAGATGTTTCCAAAGCCAATATTTTGGTCGTTTGTGACCGACTCCCCTCTGGGTTTGGAGGAAATCGGCGCCGGAATTCGTCATATGGGAGGGGGGGGGTACCATTATTTCTTGTTCGCCTTAGTCATTTGACAATTGACCTCGCATCCTTTTCGAGACGGTGGGGGGAGGGCGTACTCATTATTTGTTGCTTCCCTTAGTCATTTGAACATTGACCACGCACCCCTTTCGAGCCGGAGCACCGTTCCTTCTCCTGACAGAGACACCTCCAACAGATGGCCGCTCCTTGCCCTGTTTCCATGTATTTCATAGAACCTTTTTGCAAATCCTATCCCCTTCCTGTTTCGCCGCCTGTGGCCACCATCTATCGGCATCCTCAACATTTGGAGCTTGTCTCAGTCACTCGAGCATTAACCACGCATCACTTTCGAGACGGAGCACCGTTCCTTCTCGTAATAGAGACACCTCCAACAGTTGACCACTCGTTGCCCTGTTTCCATGTATTACATATAACCCTTTTGTACGCGGGGGGGGGTAGGGGGGCGGGGGGGCTTGGTTTGCGTGTTGCATGGCGGTGTCATGCTAACTCGGTTCAGATGCATGTATATAGTAAGTGGTGCGCGCCTCGCGTGTCACACAAACCCCTGCAGCGTATCATGTGTATACATCATCGGACACGAAATCCACCACCAGCAGTAGCAGCAGCAGCAGTAGCAGCAGCAGCAGCAGCAGTAGCGGGAGAAGCAGCAGCAGCCTGGGCTGCTTTTGTTGGACCTACACCGCAATGTTACCACGCTTTGAAAAAAAAAAGAGAGCGTTGGCTGCTGTGCTCCAAGAAAGTAACCGCAGTGCTACGTGCCGAGGCGGGGTACTGCCCGGTCCCGTTTAAACGTCTCTACACGAGTCGTCGTATACCGAAAAAACATGATCCCAGGTATCTCGCTATGGCCGGACATGTGTATACGTTAGTGTGGGATATCGTATATCAAAAGTTTCGATATATCGGATATCGGACTTTCGATATATTAAAATATCGAACGTGTGTTAATGACCTCCATCCCCTAATATCACGGGGGGGGATGAGGCGTAGTAAATAGGACCACATATTGTTAACAAAAATAGGGCAATGTATACGTTTTTATGTGTACTGCTGTGGGTTCTAAATCTTAGGACCAAATATTGTTATTAATAGAAAAAAATAGGGAAATCTGTAGGTTAGGGTTACTATGGCCCCCCGCAACAAGCATGCTTCGTGCTTTTTTCACGCTGACAAGGAACGAATATTTTTTCGATGTAGATATCAAATATCGAAAATCAATATCGTATATTTGTTTCGTTTATCGGTACTGCAGCATCTTATTTGAACTCGATTATCGTTCGATATTCAACACTAGCGTACGTGATGCGCGCGTGCGTGTTACACCACCCCCCCCCCCCCTGCATCGTATGTAGGAAGAATCACTACTAGACGCACCGACCGGGCCGTACCCCGCAGCAGCCTGGGCTGCTTCAGGTAGTAATCACCACCGCAGTATATACGTAGGACGTTTTTAAGTCGGCAGGACTTCACGACTAACAACTTATCGTTAGGTGCCGTTGACCAAGAAACGGACTTTTTTCGTCGCCAAGTCGGGTGGTGAACCCAGCCGATAGCCAGCCGACTTATCGACTTTAAGTCAGGCGAGGGAAGCGATGACTCAGATCGACCCCCCCCCCGGCGCTTGGTGCACGCAATGTCTGCTTAGTTGGTGAAAACCCAACGTGCTCCGTCCCGGTATTGTAGGGATGCGAGGGTCTATGGTCGAACGACTACGACCGTGAACGACATGAGTGCACCCCCCCCCCCCGGCATATAAATATATGATATATTTATAGGTTGGGTTGGCGTCGGTTGGCAACGACGCTGTAAAACACGCCACTCGCTGCGTGAGCTAGACAACCAGGGTGCCGTTTTTTTTTGTTATTTTGTTTTTGGCGGTCATCAAAGCTGGCGGTCAAGTAGATCATTTGTGCGGGACGGAGAACCTTTGTTCCGCACAAGGGGAATGGTCGTATCACGTAGTGTTAATATGGTAAGGCGTCCGTGAGGCAGTTACATAGTAAAACCCATTGCTGTCTCCGGAAGTGGCCACACCAGAAATTAAATTAACTCATTAATGAAGCTGTCGTCCACATGCAAGTCCGCTTCAGAGGCGGTTCTTAGCAGGATGCAGCTCACACTCAATGCGACTCGCCCAATACCTCACGGCGTTTCGCGCTTGGTGCAAGCAATGTCTGCCTGGTTGGTGAAAACCCAACGCGCTCCGTCCCGGCATTGTAGGGATGCGAGGGTCTATGGTCATATGACTACGGCCGTGCACAACATAAGTACACCCCCCCTACCCCCCCCGGCCGAGGGAAACCTCAGCCCAGAAAAAAAAGCGTACCCCCGCACTCAACAATCCTTCCGAGAAGTGCGGAAACCCAGTAAGTCGGGTAGTTGGCACCTACGTGATACGACTGACTATATATGGTTCCGGCTACTAATTGTACCCTCTCTTGTAAGAAATAGACAGCAGCGGCAGCAGAGGCTATTTTCGTGATGAACATTCAGTACGACTGCAGTCCAGTACGAGTTGCGGCGCAGCAGCGCTTGTCTAGTCAACGCTCTGGACCGCGGCGGGGAGGGGGGGGAGGAGCCTCTGCTTTGCGACCCCGGATCTGAGTTACACGAGTAATGTGGTGTAACCGCTATTATAAACTAAAGCCCGTGCTACCGCCCGCCAAAACTGGAGGGTGTACACGAACCAGGTACTCTCTCTTCTTACACCCACGTACCATACCTATACATTTAGGGGGACCATGGTAAAAATCGGACCCGGTACACGCAAAAAAAAAAAACTATACATTTCCTTATTTCCACTGACACCATTGTAAAAATGGGACCCGGTACGCGCAAAAAAAAGAAACTACGTATGCATTTCCCTATTTCCACTACCTTGCCATCGTGACTCGCGTTTTTTATGTTTTTTATCTCGAAATGACTTCGGCGTTTTTTTCCCTTGTCGGCTCGTCTCGCGTCGAACTGATGTATAGCCGTAACGAGCGTTGAGTTCGCACAGGGGAAGGGTTGCGATCGTTTTTTTGTTTTCGGCGCTCGTTTTTCTCGACGACGTTAAAAGGGGGGGGGGGAAACCTAACATTACATATACGTATTTTCGGAAGGTTCTCGACCAGGTCTTTCCGAAAAATACCCCTTTTTCGGTATTATTGGCGACGTTTTTTCCTCCGATCTGGGAAAAAACAAACTACCGCTTCAAAACGTCCAATGTTGTTTTTCCGAAAATCGCCCCGTATTATGTATTATTGACGACCATCCCCCGTTCTGGAAATAAACAAATGAGCGCTTATAAACGTCCAGATTGTTCCAAAAAACACCCTTTGTTCGGTATTGGAGACCTTCCCCGTTCTGGAAACCAATCGACCGCTTAAAAAAAACGTCCAGGTATTCCGAAAAACACCCTTGTTCGATACTATTGGCGACGTTCCCCCGTTCTGCGAAAACGTTTCAGATATTTCCGAAAAACACCGTTGTTCGGTAGTGGCAGCCTTCTCCCGTTCTGGAGAAACATACGAGCGCTTAAAACGTACAGTTTTTTTTTTCCGAAAGCACTCTTGTTCGGTATTGGCACCCTTCCCCCGTTCTGCGAAAACATTCGAGTGCTTAAAAACAAACGTCCAGGTATTTCCGAAAAAACCTCCTTGTTCGGTATTGGCAACGTCCAAATCTTTCCGAAGACATGCTCTCTTGTTGGGTATTGGCAGCCTTCCCCGTTCTGAAAGGACAACGACGACCGCTTCAAAACGATCGCACAGCTATGCCAACCGGACGGCTCTTTAGGGCCTCCCGCCACCGCCCTCGAAATGCTATTTCTACGCGAGAGAATTTGGTCAAAATGCGGGAGGAAGGGGGTGCTCATGTCATGCGCGGCCGCACGCGCATGCCATATGACCATAATAAGACCCTATTACTGAGGACTATGCAGTATTAAGGGGACCAAATAGTGCTAGTAAAAGTAGGTCCTATTTACTGTGCCCCCCCCCGTGCGATAGAGGTAGCAAGGTATACCTTTTTTTGGCTGAAGTATTTTCTGAATGATCGGGTCCCTTAACCCATTCAGAACTGAAAAACGTATCCCACACTAATTCTAAGTTGTTTTTCCCCAAATACGTACGAAGGGCCAGTTATTTTAAGGGTCAACCATAACTCGGCGGTCAATCATTCTTGTGTTGCAAGTATTTTTCGTTGTATAGTTCATTAAGCTCACGGCAATGATCATCGGGTTGCATAGAAAGCGAGGAGCCGACTGGGAAGGACAGCAACGAGAGCGTGTACGGACGGAGCGGGTCGAGTGTGGTCGTGCTAGGACTGGCCGAGCGGCACCGGAGCGGCGCGCCTGAGCAGCAGCACAGCAGCGCGCCGGCGCAGCAGCACAGCAGCGCACAGGAGAAGCGATCCGGAGCACGGACGACATCGACCCGTGACGGACGAACATTTTTGTTTTTCTGTTNGGCGGGGGGGGGGGGCGTACTCATTTGTGTTGCCTTAGTCATTTGACCATTGACCACGCATCCCTTTCGAGACGGAGCGGGGGGGGGGGGGTACTATTTGTACTTGCCTTGTCATTTGACCATTGACCACGCATCCCTTTCGAGACGGAACACCGTTGGCGGGGGTGGGGGTGTACTCATGTTGTGCACGGCCGTAGTCATATGACCATAGACCCTCGCATCCCTACAATGCCGGGACGGAGCGCGTTGGGTTTTCACCAACCAGGCAGACATTGCTTGCACCAAGCGCGAAACGCCGTGAGGTATTGGGCGAGTCGCATGGAGGGTGAGCTGCATCCTGCTAAGAACCGCCTCTGAAGCGGACTTGCATATGGACGACAGCTTCAATGAGTTAATTTAATTTCTGGTGTGGCCACTTCCGGAGACAGCAATGGGTTTTACTATGTAACTGCCTCGCGGACGCCTTACCATATTAACACTACGTGGTACGACCATTCCCCTTGTGCGGAACAAAGGTTCTCCACCCCGCACAAATGATCTACTCGACCGCCAGCTTTGGTGACCGCCAAAAAAAATAACAAAAAAAACGGCACCCTGGTTGTCTAGCTCACGCAGCGAGTGGCGTGTTTTACAGCGTCGTTGCCAACCGACGCCAACCCAACCTATAAATATAATATATTTATAGGGGGGGGTACTCATGTCGTGCATGGCCGTCGTCTTATGACCATAGACCCTCGCATCCTTACAACGCCGGGATGGAGCACGTTGGGTTTTCGCCAACCAGGGGAGGGGAAAAAGAGAGACCCCAATTTCCCGATAGATAGGTGTTTGGTGTGGACCAATCGGCCGTACACCCTTGACACCACACCTTCTATTTTACTATTACGGGGGAAGACAGATATCAGGACCTAATATGCCAACGAAAAAATCTGGAATTTATAGTTTTTCCGTGTACGTCATGGGTTACGTGTGGTTACTATTAATAGGGTCCTCCGTAGTAGTGCAGTGTACATAAACCTAAATCTGGCTATAATTCCAAGTGTTTTTCTTCCACATCGGGCCTGCCCTCCTAAACGGGTTATTAGTAGTATTCCACTGCCCGTAATTATCTTACCGATCGAGCCTGCCAGCAGACATTGCCCGAACATATATTGAATGTTTCGTACACCTGAGAAACACCCCATAGTATATTACGGAAACCCCCATCAAAATTCGTTTTTGGGAGGAGGGAGAGCAGAGATAAGAGAGAAGGGCCGTGTTGTGATAGAGGTATACCTCTTTTTGGCGAAAACGTTTCTGACCGACCGGGCTCCTTAACCTCACGTATTTGGGGACAAACTACTTGGAATTAGCGTGGGATACTTTTTTCAGTTTTGAATGGGTTAATCCCAAATCGTCGGAATTCCATTTTTGTGTCGAAAAATATTTTTCGTGATACACTTGCGTATAGGCTTTGAGATGTCCGTAGGGTCGCGCCTGTATCTTTTCTCAAGAACATGAAATGGGGTGGGGTACGGAGCTCATAGAGGAAGAGCCTCAAGAAAGATTATGTATGGGCGACGTACCTGTACCGTGCGTAGCGTGAGTTTATTTGTGCTTGCTTTTGGTGCTTACTTTGTTGGTGAGGCCCTGCACCAATGGCAATCAGTGCACTCTTTTCCAGCTCGGATAGATCATCAACAGATAGACCATCTACAGATGGATCATCTACAGATAGACAATCGATTCTCACTTCCACGATCTACAAGCAGTGGACCTTTCAAGGCAGATATCTTTCCGACTTCGGACAGATCATCTACAGATGGATCTACAGATAGATAATCTACAGATAGATCATCGATTCCCGCTTCACGATCTGCAAGCAGTGGACCTTTCAAGGCAGATATATTTCCGACCTTCGTATGTATGATCTAGCTCATCCTGCCGGGTGGGACCCGCATATATTCTGCAGGATCTATATACTATAACGAAACGTCTCCTGGGTTGGATCTGTACGATGTACAGATCCCGCACGAACCTTACCCAACGACTATTATGTACAGATCCCGCACGAACCTTACCCAACGACTATTATTAGTGAGGAAGGAACCTATTTCCAGGGGGGCATAATAAATAGAACCACACATTGTTGGTAAAAATAGGGATATATGTGTGCGCCGTGGGTCCTATTTTCCATGATCCCTATCACGAAGAACCATAATAAAAAATAGGACCAAATATTGTCAGTAAAGAAAGGGAATTATATAGGTTTTTGTCTGCCCCGTAGGTCCTATTTTTCCACGTTAACTATCACGGGGAACCATAATGAACACTAGTAAGTAGGCCTAAATATTGTCGGTAAAAATAGGAAAAATTTACAGGTTTTTGTGTGCGTCGTAGGTCCTATTTTCCGTGTTCAGTAGTACGGGGGGACCATAATAAACAAGACCAAATATTGTTAGTGATAATAGTAAAAATAGGGAAATACGAAGTATATAGGTTTTTTGTGTGCGCAGCAGTAGTAGGTTTTATTTTCCATGTTTTACAATTTAGGGGGGAACCCAAATAAATACAACCAAATATTGTCAGTAAAGATAAGGGAAATATATAGCTTTTTGTGTTCACGGTAGGTCTTACTTTCTATTTTCCATGTTCCCCCGTGCTATTATACGAAGATGATCTAGATCATGATGTATCGGTGCTGCTGGCAACGTTTTTTTCCCTCCTTGATAGACCTGTTTCCTGCCCCCCCCCCCTTCATTTTCCTGGTGGGGAGTGACGCACGGCGGAACTACTGTTCGTGTATCGAAACGCCGAATTGGTCGGATCGGAATTCCCTGTTCATCCATTATTTTTTGGATCACTGGCACTAGGAGTCAACAATATTAGAGAGCAGGCGCGTCTACGTACCGAAGTATTGAAACCGGACCCCCCGTTCACCTATTATTTTTTTAATCACTGCAAAGGGTAGCAATCCAAAACAATGAAGAGCGGGCGCGTATACCGAACCATAGAACCCGGACCCCTGTTCATCTAAACTTCGAGATACCTCGTATCTATATATGATATGTCCTATTTTTTGTTTTATTTTGGCGCGGAGTCTGTTCCGTAAAAAAAAAATATGTCGATAGAACCGTACTCATGTTTTTTTAGGGATAAAATACTTGGAATTAGTGTAGTAAAGGACGCATGCTACCTTTTAACCCATTCAAAACTGACAACACTATCCCACACTAATTCCAAGTAGTTTGTCCCCTAATATGTAGGACCAGTCCTCAGGGGGTTAATTCAGGTGGAGGTGCACCCTTTATTTATTTCTGACGGTTGTTCGCTTAACCCCTTCAGAACTGAAAAAAAATCGTCCCACACTAATTCCGAGTAGTTTTTCCCCAAATTCGTGGGACCAGTTCTTAAGGGCTTAAGGAGCTCTGTACCTCGACCAAAAAAATCTGATTTTGGAGGAAAAAAACGTTCTAAGGTATGATATACTCGTATATGATATATGTTATATGTACCCGACGAACAATCCCATGGATTTTGGCTATACAGCAGGGGTCCCCCAATAAGGCCGTGGTGTGCTATGTAGAGCAGTATGACGACCGCCTTGTAGAGGGAAGCCGCCTTATTCACTCCAGGTTCTGAGTGTGCGATTCCTCAGGCGCGCCACGCGATTTCGACCGCCTTATAGAGGGGTGCTGTTGTACCGCCTTACTCGGACCGCCTTATTGGAGGACTCCCACTTTACAACGAAAATTATTGGCCGCACAAAAATGAAATTCCGACGGTTTTTGGGATAAGGAGGCTTTACTAATAGGTCATTCCGAAAACGTTTCAGCCAAAAAAAGGTATACCTCTTTGTATCGTAGCACGCGCCAAAGAGTTGAAATAGTTACCCATTTCACTGAGGCGCGAAGTTCAGTCGTGTACCCATTGCAAGATTCGTGACAAGCCGATTTAGCTGGTTTTATCTCTTACTACGTATGGTCTTTTATCTGTTTCTACTGACTAAACCAATTCCAAGTAGTTTTTTTCCTCGTGACAAGCCGACTTACAGTAGCTGGTCTTATCTCTTATGGTCTCATCTGTTTCTGGTGACCATACTAATTCCAAGTAGTTTTTTTCCTCGTGACAAGCCGACTTAGTCGTGGTCTTATCTGTTTTATCTGTTTCTACTGGCCATACTAGTTCCAAGTAGTTTTTCCCTTCGAGACAAGCCGACTTGGCTGGTCTTGCCTGTTTCTACTGACCATACTAATTCCAAATAGTTTTTTTTTCTCGTGACAAGCCGACTTAGCCGTGGTCTCATATGTTTCTACTGATTATACTAATTCCAAGTAGTTTTCATCCTTGTGACAAGCCGACTTAGCTGGTCTTATCTCTACTATGGTATTATCTGTTTCTACTGACCCACTATCTCCAAGTGTTGTTTTTTTCCTTGTGACAAGCTGACTTAGCCGGTCTTATCTCTTCTGTGGGCCTTAAACCGGATGGTCTTAAAATGGGCACACCAATGCTGTACCTCTCTCTCGTATAATAGCACGCGTCGAAGAGTTGAAATATTTACCCATTTCACTGAAGCGCAAAGTAATCAGAGACGCCCGATGGATCCACAAGCCACGAGTCATCCTTTCGTCCTTCCCTCCCTCTGTTCACGCACCATTGCTGAATGTGAAGAAAACACGCACCCTCGTGCCTACCGATCGCCCCGGCGCTCTATTCCGGGGGACTATAGTGAAAAGGGGACCTATTTTTTAGGTTTTTTGCATCCCTTTTGTTGTCCTCGCCCTTCTTTTCTCTCTCCTTCCTACGACTAGTCGTGGCTCAGATCTGGGGTCACAAAGTTAAAGGCTCTTCTTCCTCCTCCCCCACTACGGTTCGTGCCTTGCATTTTTTTTCGCGTGAAGAATTCAGCCCTTTCTATCCTCGTAGTCGTGACTCAGATCTGGGGTCACAAAGTAAAGGCTCTTCTTCCTCCTCCCTCACTGCGGTTCGTGCCTTGCATTTTTTATCGCGAGAAGACTTCAGCTCTTTCTATCCTCGTAGTCGTGACTCAGATCTGGGGGCACAAAGTAGGCTCCTCTCCCTCCTCCCCCACTTCGTACGGTTCGTGCCTCGCTTTTGTATCGCGAGGAGACTTCAGTCCTTTCTATCCTCGTGGACTTGCATCGAACAAACACAAGATATATACGAACCGGTATGCATATTTTGCACATTTCCCTATTTTTTCTAGCAATAATTGGTCCTATTCACTATGGTCCCCTGTAGTAGCTGTTAGCCGCGAAGCCTGCTAAGGTTGATGTCTGGGGTTCGAGTCTCCGTGTGTGGAGATGGTTATTCTATATAGAATGATATAGAATGACACCAACTAACTGTCGAGGCCTATTTTAACGTGGGTAGGCACAGAGTTCTACGCGGGTCGTTGACGAGGGAAGAAAGTGCTGAAACTTTCTCGCGATAGAAAATGGAAGGCATGTGCCTTGTTAATAGTGGGAAGGGGGGAGAGAAGCCTACTGCTTGTATTATGTCGCCCCGGATCTGAATGTATACGAGGGGGGGAGAGAAGCCTACTGCTTGTACTATGTCGCCCCGGATCTGAATGATGACTAAAGAGGAAGAGAGAAAGAAAGGGCGAAGGCAATACATGGGATGGACAAAAACAAAAATGTTCCCCGTATTACAGTACGCGACAGATGTTGACCCTTTCAGAACTGTAAAACTTATCCCACACTAATTCCAAGTAGTTTGTTCCCAAAAACGTGGGACCGGTTCTTAAGGGGTTAATAATCTCTTATTTTTGGCCAGACTGGAATTATCATGTAAGACTGGGTGTGTTCCACACTATTTTCAGTACAAAGAGGTCGGTCGCATTCTTATTCCTCCATCCAAAATATCTGTCTCAAATGATAAGTTACCAGATTATCATCATCTGCCGCGTACTGCTGTAGATGGGATGTATTATATGAGGACCGAAGGACCGACTTGTAGATGTGCCTCAGTCACAGTGTCTAATGCTGCTGTATTCTGTAGTGTATTATATTATCACGACGAACGATCGTTCGATGCACAAAAAAAAGTATTGCATTGGGTGAGGCCTCCTGCCCCGGTCGGTGGTCCTACCCAAACTTCCTTCGTGCGTCTTCTTAGTTCGTCAGTACGTGGCCACCTATACCGGGCGCCGTGTTGTCTCACCCAAACTTGCTTCATACCACGTATGTATGTACCTGGGATAAGGTACCTGGTATACGGGTAGAAAGGACGTACTACCTGGTATACGGGTAAAAAGGGCGGTTTAATGTGAAGAACACTTAACACATATCATACTTATCCTACATGAGGACATATAAAATCCGTAAGTACGCGCGATCGAAGTATTACACTCAGCTAGCAAAGATGAGCTTCGACGAAATCCCCGAGCTCACAGCTGTTGTTTTTTTAACTTTTTTAATAACATACTTTGGGCGTGCGTCGGCGCGCAGCAAAAATTTCGGGAGACATGTCAAGCAAGGCACTTTTAAAACATGCGCTGTCAAGGGTCTAAGGCCGAAGTGTTCCACACTAAAACCTAGTAGTTTGGTGTCGAGTCACGGTATGTCAAGGCACATCTGCTGTCTGTCAAGGGTTGAAAGTCCTGTCTTTCGACATCTTTGGCGCGCAGCCGGAGAAAACTGACTCGACAGAGAGACAGACGTCGTGTATGTGTGTATTTCCCTGAGAGGCGTGTTTCCACCCCATCCAGAGTTGGTGATGGAGTCTGTGCTATGAAAACGGGACTACTTGTTTGAGGGGGAACTTTACCACTTACTCGAGACCCTCATACATCATTTTCTCGGGCCACGTAACTCTACAGCTGGAGATCTGCATGTATGTATCATATGTGTTTATTTTTCCTGAGAGGCGTGTTTCCACTTCATCCAGAGTTGGTGATGGAGTCTGTGCTATGACAACGGACGGAACTGCTTGCTTGAGGGGAAGATTTACGAGACCCTCATACATCATTTTTTTCGTGCCACGTATACGAAAGACCCCTATCATAAAAAAAAATCTTGAAAAAAAAAAAAACTCGGTTGAGTCTTGGTTGAGTGATAAGTTTCTGCTGGATAACTGTGACGACAAGATAAATGTAAGAAAAGCAACAACAACCCGGGCCACTACTACTCTCGGTACTGCTGCTGCTGTGGTGATAACTCTGTTGGCTGTCTTCCCCTGCTGGAATCGTTCTTAGTTAGAGGCACTTCTGACAACAACGCTAACGGGACGAATCGAAAATGGTTGAGGAGCAAGCCCAAAATGGCTGAGAGTCACTATTTCCAAGACGAACTCGTAGAACTAACTGCTGCTGTACCTAAAGCCGCAACCATGAAAACAATTAGCACCCAGTCAACCATTGACTATCAGGAGGCACGTTGTTCTCGTAGACGGAATAACAGTGTTTTTCAACCATTGTTTCGAAGATATGCCCGAAAAGGCGTTCCGATATTCGGTTCGTTGGTTGGCCCTTAAGTCCCGGGTCAGTAAGAGAATACCGTCACTTATTGTCTGTTCTATATAGCGGTCGTACGTGTGTTTCAGTGTTCTTCACATTAAACCGTCCTTTCTACCCGTCAACATCGTGATACATCGACCTATAGCTATTAATAGATTATGATGGTGAGGATCTTCCTCGCATCGTTTCCCGTTTTTTATCGAGCTTGTTTACGATTTATCATGGGGGGGGGCATAAAATACATACCACTTTGTACCGTAATATAAGAAACTTTTGTATATTACTATTCAATCAAAACGATTCTTATATTTCGGGACAGTGGTAGTAATCAGAACCCCCAAGGGACCCAAAAACCAGGTGCGCCCCCCTACTGTCAATATTACGGGGTGGGCTAATGTGGTAAATAGTAAATAGGACCTACGGTACACCAAGGGTGTAAAAAAAAAAGAGAAAACGA
Organism: Saccharina japonica; assembly: GCA_008828725.1. Classification (NCBI taxonomy): domain Eukaryota; class Phaeophyceae; order Laminariales; family Laminariaceae; genus Saccharina; species Saccharina japonica. The sequence continues at coordinate 360,327 of MEHQ01002413.1, forward strand.
CACCACACTTGTAGGAAGGTCAGAATGAAAAACAAACCGGATCGCTGTGATCACAGGACGAAATGAGCGAAAACCATTTTTTTTTTCGTTTTTTGTTCCCTTTTTTAACTTGGTTTTAGAGACCCCTCCTATTTTTTTTYGSCGGGGGGGGGGGGGGGGGTAATAAAAAAAAGAATTGACTTATTGTTTTCTGGGATCACAACGGTCCGGTTCTTCCCTCCAATATAGGGGGGGGGGGTAGTGGGGTATCTGGGATTCAGATCCGCGCATACCCTTTGGTACACACGAAAACCTATGTATTTTCCTATAGTTACTGACAATATTGGGTCCTATTTATTGTGCCCCCCCGCAATCTTGATAGTATGATCTTACCGGCATGCAACCACGACGGGCTATATACGTATACCTGGTATATATTGCAGATTCAGGGCAGTTGGACGCAAGGCAACAAGGGCAAAGAAAGTGCTGAGACCTATGACACTCGCGATAAAACCGCAAGGCGTGAGCCATAGTGTAGGGAAGGTGACGTACTCATTTGTTGCTTGCCTTCACGCTATTTGACCGTTGAACACGCATTCGTTTTCGAGACAGATCATAGGGGGTCATAGGGGGGGGGGGCTTCATTTTCATGCATGGCCGTAGTAGTATGATCATATACCCTCGCATCCCTACAATGCCGGGACGGAGCATGTCGGGTTTTCACCGACTAGGCAGACTTTGCTCGTAGCACCAAGCGCGAAGCGCCGTGAGGTGTTGGGCGAGTGGGTGGCATACTCATTTTTTTGCCTTGCCTTGTGTCATTTGACCATTGACCACGCATCCTCTTTCGAGACGGGGCAGGCACCGCACGTAGTCGGAGGCGGGGAGAAAAGACCCTTTTAGGTATGTTCCTCCGGATCTGAGTTACGCCTGTACGCAGGAAACTGTGACAAGGACGGGGGCAGGAAAAGAAGAGCCGACACTATTAAGGGGGGCCATAGTAAATAGAACCTACCGTACAGACAAAAAAACTATATATTTTCCTATTAAAAAAATAAAAAAATGGTCCTATTTACTATGGTACCCCTCACGTAAAATACAAGAGGGAACCCAGCAATCAGAATAAAAAACTGGCGTTTAAACATATATTTACGGGGGACCATAGAAAACAGGATCTACGTTAATCACACAAAAACCTATACATTTTCGTATTTGTATCTACTATGAGTAGTGCACTTTGTAGAACCCTAAATCTGAGTTTAATTCCATTTTTTTTGTATGATACGCGCAAAACAGGAGTTAAGTTTTAAGCAAGCGGGTTATGATATGTCGCCTAAGCTTAGTATTGCCCTGTGCAGAAACGTACATCTGAGTCTAATTCCGAGTGCTTAGTCTGCACACCGAGACTGCTTGCTGAAACGGGTTAATTACGTCACTTGAGTTGAGTGTTACTGCGCTTTGCTTAAACCTAAGACTAAGTATAATTCCACTTAAAAAATGAGTCTACAGTAATTCCAACTGTTTTGTCCTTGCTTCCAACTGTTTTCTTCCGCACAACGGGACTGCGGGCCTTAAATGGCTTTACTAAGCCACCTTGGTGTACCACTTACTGCACTAATGTATCTGTTGTACAGAAGCATAGAGCGGACTGGAATTCCAAAACAAATTGTCACCACGACGGGACCGCAGTCTTAAATGGGTTAATTAAGTCGCCCCGGATTACTACTGCACTTACATAAACCTACATGCTAAATGTTACTCTAATCCCCGAGTATTTTGTCCCCACAACTGGACCGCAGTCTTGAATGGGTTAAAAGAGTCACCTCGGTATTTACCACTGCACGGTGTGTGTCGTAGTCCGGTTCGCGCCTTGGTTTCCATTGACCGGGCCAGCGCCTGACGCGGTCCGGGTGGAGAAGAACGAGTGCGGTGCTGGCGTCGTCCGCCGTGAAGTCGGCCAGTAGTTGATACAGGTTCTTCCTCTGCCCGACAGCGAGGTGCGGTCCAAGTCGGGTGTGCAGAGGAAGAACCTGTATCAACTACTGGCCGACTTCACGGCGGACGACGCCAGCACCGCACTCGTTCTTCTCCACCCGGACCGCGTCAGGCGCTGGCCCGGTCAATGGAAACCAAGGCGCGTACCGGACTACGACACACACAGTGCAGTGGTAAACCGAGGTGTTTCATTTCGTAACCCATTCGAGACTGCTGTCCAGTTGTGGGGACAAAACCATTGGGATTAGAGTAACATTTACCAGGTAGGTTTATGTACATGTGCCTAAATTTTACTCTAATTCCAAGAGTTTTGTCACCACGACGGGACTGGGTTAATCAAGTCACCTGGGCTTTACTACTGCACTACTGGCAGTAGTAGACGATTGTACTACTACAGATAACAGTAGCTAACTGTACTACAGTGGACTATTGGACTACAATAGCCTATTGGACTACAGTAGCCTACTGTTCTACAGTAGACTATTGGGCTACAGTACGTAGCCTATTGGACTACAATAGACAGTAGCTTCAACGTTGATCACTCGTAAACATTCCCTGTGAAATACGAAAACACAGCGAAAATAAATAGGAACCCTACGTATGTATGCAAATTTGATTTTGAGGAGACCATATCCTGCATGAGGTCATCTAAAACCCGTAGGTATACGTAGTATATACTTGCACGCGTGCGATCGAAGTACTGTTACAGACAGCCATCGACGATGACTTTTGACGAAATCCTCGATGTCATCTCGAGCTGATGTTTTCTCCTGTTTTTTATCCGGAAAAAAAAAAAAGAACAACAACAACAACAACAACCAGCCAGCCAGCCAACCAGCCAGCCAGCCAACCAGCCAACACCCGCGCAACCGACAGCAAATAGTACGTATGGCACAGTAGTCTATACCGCTGCCACATTAAAGCATACCACTCTGACTCGAAATATAAGGACCATTTTTATGTTAAAAAATTAATTGGAATGGTTCTTATATTTCGGGTCATATTGGTACCAGATATGGCCGACCCTGTGGAGCGGAAGAAGAGGGGAACTATACCGCTGTCACATTAAATCATACCACGTGTACCAGGCGATAAGGACCATTTTTATGTTAAAACTTCATTGAAATGGTTCTAATATTTCGGGTCAGATTGGAGCGGAAGAAGAGGGGAAAATGCCTCGAGGATAAAAAATTAAAAGGCGCGTGCGAGTGGGAGAGAGATGAGGAGTCACCACCTGCATCAGTTCTATCCGTTGACCCTTTTGCGATAAATCAGCGTATTAAACTCTCGTACGATCGTAACTGAAGAGAGTGGTGATATTTGATAGAACAGAGATTATTTGCTGTTTCTAGCAGTTGCGGTACTATTTTAAGGATATACTAGGTATTCGAGTTGTGCCGGAGTGGTACCTTATCGGAGGGCCAAAAATAATACCGGGTATGGATATGTGATCGTTTTATCGTATATCGACTATTCTGACTTTTTTTTAATACGTGTTATATATCGCTGATAATAATAACGACCGCCCATAGTATCAATTACTGCAAATGTTAATATTAATACGAGTACACTCCCGAAAGGGAACCTTACATATAATATTACTATTAATAACTACATACGCTGCATGATGTATGATCGCATGAAATATATGTTTATTTTTGGGCGCTTTAAAATAATCCATCTTAATTCAAGACCTCAATTACTGTAGTTTCTACCCACGAGGCACACAATATTATACCCGTGTATTAATTAATTCAGACGTATTCGAGGTTCGTATTTAATTAGGTTTCAATTTCGAGGGACACCATATATATATACGGGGGACCTACGAGTAAATAGGACCTAATATTGTCAGTAAAAATAGGTAAAATTACAGTTTTCTGTGTACCGTATGGCCCAATTTGCCATGGTCCCCTGTAACAGTCAGTATCAGCTGGTTATTGCAGATTCGCCCTGCCCACAATGTCCAGTCCAAATCTCGATCGCTTGTAGGTAGGGCTGGCGATCGATTGATTACATGCCATCCGTGTGCGGTGTGCATCGTGCGTGTGTGCGTCAGTCGCAACAAAAAACACATGACGAAGAACCAAAACACCAAGACCACTACAAAAGAGCAACGTAATAAGCATACGACGACATCCCAAACCGATCTGACGCACAAAAAAAGCCTCCTTACGAATATATACGGGGGAACCACAGTAAGTAGGACCAAATATTGTTAGTAACAAGAGGTAAATATAGAGGTTTTTGGGTGTGTCGTAGGTCTTATTTACTATGGCATCATTAGCCCACCCCGTATTTGCTTTACCAGCAGCTGTATACCGTTCAGTCCATAAATACAAAGACCGATTGGATCAAATACAATACGCGACGGACGTTGAGAATCTGATACTCGAGAGTTTGAGACCGAGACTTTGGGGGGGGGGAGGGGGGGATAAAAATGCGACCTCTCTTTGTACTGAAAATAGTGTGGAACACGCCCAGTCTTACACAATAATTCCAGTCTGGCCAAAATAAGAGATTCGTGACCCATTCATCTGTCGCGTACTGTCATTTTATGTACAAGCAGTCTGTATATTTCGGGACAGGACGGTAATAGTTACCCCAGCTACTCGTAGCTACACAGGTCACGAAACATGTTGTAACATTGCTACTACATACTGTGCTGGGGATTCCAACGATAAACTTTGGGCAGAGGTTTTTTTTTCAAGAGCCCCCGGTAAAAGCCAGAACCGGTTTTGCCCAAATACTTGATTCAGCCCCTTAAGAACTGGTCCCGCATGTTTGGGGACAAACTACTTGGAATTAGTGTGGAATAACGCTTTCGGGTCTGAATGGGTTAAGGCACATGCCTTATCGTAGTAGCACGCCTCTTGGCTCGCCCTATGTGCAGGACTGACTGGTCGGCACAAAACTTTGTGCAGGCTGCGGGGGGGGTCTGATTGGTCGAGGCTGGCTTTTCGGGTGCCCGGAGAGTTTTTGGGGAAAACGCCACCAAAACACGCGGTGAAGCCGAAAAAACAGCATCGACTAATCAGACCCGCAGCCAGAACCAGTTCTCGCCCAAAAAGTTGTTTTAAGGCACATGCCTTATCGTAGTAGCACGCCTCTTGACTCGCCCTATGTGCAGGACTGACTGGCCGGCACAAAACTTTGTGCAGCCTGCGGGTCTGATTGGTCGAGGCTGGCTTTTCGGCTCCCCGGAGAGTTTTTGTTGGAAAAAGCCACCAAAACACGCGGTGAAGCCGAAAAAACAGCATCGACCAATCAGACCCGCAGCCAGAACAAGTTCTCGCCCAAAAAATTGTTTAAGGCACATGCCTTATCGTAGTAGCACGCCTCTTGGCTCGCCCTATGTGCAGGACTGACTGGCCGGCACAAAACTTTGTGCAGCCTGCGGGTCTGATTGGTCGAGGCTGGCTTTTCGGCTGCCCGGAGAGTTTTTGGGGAAAACGCCACCAAAACACGCGGTGAAGCCGAAAAAACAGCATCCACCAATCAGACCCGCAGCCAGAACAAGTTCTCGCCCAAAAAGTTGTTTTAAGGCACATGCCTTATCGTAGTAGCACGCCTCTTGGCTCGCCCTATGTGCAGGACTGACTGGCCGGCACAAAACTTTGTGCAGCCTGCGGGTCTGATTGGTCGAGGCTGGCTTTTCGGCTACCCGGAGAGTTTTTTGGGAAAACACCAAAACACGCGGTGGAGCCACGTGGCTACCCCTGCCGACCTCGAGCCCGCCGAAGGGTTGGGGTTAGGGTTAGTTCTGGGGTCGGGTTGGTGTGGGCCGATGTGCACAGTTGAAATTGATTACACACGTCCTCCTGCACAAAGTTTGTGCCGACCGCTGCTGCACATATAGGGCGAGCCATGCCTCTTGGGTTTTTTATAATATTTAGATTGCGTTTTTTGCCATCCACATGAGCTTCGTCATTGATCACTCAGAAATATTTCCCCAAAAATAAGAAGAAACCCAAGGGAAACCAAAGCTGAAAGGAAAACTATTGGATAACAGTAGGATATTGGACTCCGGTAGACTATTGTAACACAGCGCAGTAGAGTATTGAACTACCGTAGCCTATTGGGACACAGTAGCTTCGACCTTGATCACTCAGAAACATTTCCCTGAAGGAAGAAAACCAAGGGAAACCGAAGTACAAAAAATAGGAAACTTACGGAAGAATAAATGCTATACTGAATAAGACTAAGACATGGAAGAATGAAGGCTATACTGAATAAGACTGAGACAGGTGCTGGCCGCTGTGGTGTATATGCCTGGCACAAGTACTATCAGCGGGTAAGTCTATCCATCAACCCTGCAGACAATCGCGCTATGCATATATATATAGGCTTGGCATCTCGGCTGGTGCTATTGCTACACAAAAGGGCGCAAATCGTCGTCATTCCTATTTTTGTTTTTATTTCCTCTTCCACCGGATGACTACCTGGCCGGCTGGCTCTGCCGGCTGGTCGCGCAGGGGTTGGCATTTCGGCTGGTGCTATTGCTACACCACGAGAGGGCACACTCGAGGGTGCACATGTAAAAGAAAAAAAGCTCCCCGACGACACCGGAGCAAAGCCTTCCAGGGGCGGTGGCTTATTCTCTGAGAAGCTCCTCACACGAGGAACTCAATCTCTCACCCGAATCATGAATTCGAAGATCGGTTGTTCCCGCATCCCGACCAAGCTTTCTACGATTATACGCTACGTAGTCCAAGCACAAAATATACTACAGCAGTAAAAATATCACATGTACGACTCGTAACCGGTATCATAGTTGCTGCTCACTTGAGGAGCTCAAAACCGGTCAGAAAAAAATTGCCACGGAAGGCAAAAGCTAACTGCAATCCGTACCTACCGTGGGATGCGTGTCATTTTGACCGCCTTATGTCGGGATACCGCCTTATTCAGACCGCCTTATATCGGGATGCCGCCTTACACAGACCGCCTTATATCGGGATTCCGCCTTATGCATACCGCCTTGTATCGGGATACCGCCTTACACAGACCGTGGGATATTGCCTCAGAAGGCAAAAGCTAATTGCAACTCCTATACCTGCATGCCATGGGATGGGTCACCAAGGCATACCAAACCCAGAGTAAAAACAAAAATAGCCTTGAAAATTTGTTTTCGTACTTTCATCCAGAACTCCCACCGCACTGTCTTTGTTTTTTTTGTTCCCACCTAAGTTTTAGGTATATGATGTCGTTTGATGCTGTTTGTCGTGCACCATCTTCCCTCCTTCTCGATAGGGATGCGTGGTCAATGGTCAAATGACTACGAGGACAGCAACGAATGAGTACGCCCTCTCTGTCCTTTTTTTCCTGAGTTTCCTTTTTGCGCCGGTGATCTGATCTGACTAGCTCTGCCCGCTGGCGGTCGCCTAGGACTTGGCGGTTCGACTGGTGCTATTGCTACACCGCAAGGGCATGTAGGGGGAAAAAAATCTGAGTGCCCCTATGTTCCGCTCAGGGCTAGGCTTTTCGGCTGGTGCTTTTGCCACACAAGGGTATTTGTTGTTTGGTTTTTCTGAGTGTCCCTATGTTCCGCCTGCGGTCTAGCGGATATTAGGTGTCGAAGTATCAATAGACGCTCGTGGCATTTCCAGCGGTAGGGCTTACCACTTTTATGCGAGAAAATGGTTGGGGTGCGCTACGGACAAGACAAAAAAAGGGGGGGGGGGGATAGTGCTCTGACGGAATGGTTGATTGGATCTGATTGGTCCAGGTGTTGGGGCTAGGCGTTGGTTCTACTCGTGACGCACGGTACGGTAGAGGTGCACCGTATTTTTACCGAGGGCGGTCGCTTGAGGCGCTCTATACCTGTAGTAATCAAAACTGTTTTTAGATGAAAACGAAAGTACTATATATATACATATATACATATATATATACCCGATGAAAAATACCGTAGCTTTAATAACGCATTCAGAACTGAAAAAAAATGCCCCACACTAATTCTAAGTAGTTTGTCCCCAAATTTCGGGGGACCAGTTCTTACGGGGTTAAGTATGAAACGAAAAATATTTCAAAACCAGAATGAAGTTTCGACGATTTTGGGTGAGGGAGGCTTTACTACTATTCATACTTTAGTAGGTCATTCAGAAAACGTTTCAGCCAAAAAAAGGTATACCTTGCTACCTCTATCGTAGCAGGCGACTCACGAGTCTCGTACACAGTGTTCTGTCACCCATCTTCTCGGGTGGTGAAGTTGGTAAGCTATGCTACCCGTCGACATTGACGGCGGCTTTACGCCGGGCTCGGCAACTTCGGCTGGTGCTACTGCCACAACAGGAAGATGGGCACTTTATCGAAACGTTTTCGTGAGTGTTGTGTTGTGCCGTTGGACACGTACGCATGTGAGATAAACACCGGCACCCCTCTAGAGCGAAATTTCCGATACGAGTCTCTCGGAAACTTTTTACGGGAGGCCATGGTAAATAAGCGGACCTACGGTTCAAACAAAACCCTACTTCTATACCTCGTAGGTATAGATACCTTTTTTTCTAACAATATTTGGTCCCCTTTTTACGTTACAAAACCTATCTATTTACCTATTTTTACTAACAATATGCGGTCCTTTTTACTATGGTCCCTCGTACGAAACGCCCGTCTCGAGAGGAACGCGTGGTCAATGGTCAACGACTACGTACAGGGCGAGCAAAAAAATGAGCATTGAGTAACCCCCCGCCCCCGCACTCTATCTGGGGGGGGGGGGACTGCCGGGTGCTATTTGTATGTTTCGTGTACTCCTGGTCTGGCGGCTGCGCTGGCGTCGGTGTCTCAGCTGGGACGAGTGCTAATTGCAGAGCGGGTGTGCAAATAAATTTTCACCCCCCCACCTTGATCGCGCCCCTACCTGCCCCAACCCAGACCTGAGCCCTCCAAACTGAACCTGGGTATCATACCTATGTAATCAGACAGTTAATAAATATATAGCAAGTTCAGATTTTGTTCTCCTCATATACAGGATGTACATCCTGCATGACGGCATGCAGTAAAACCCGTACGAGTACGTACGCGCGATGGAAGTATGATTGTCCTCGCCATCCGACTGTGTGTTTCATGAGAGAGCTTCAACATTAATCACTCATAAGCACTCACTCCGGAAAAAGAAAACCACAAGAGAAACACTGAAAAAAAACTCTGCTCAAAAGTCTACGTAACTCCTTTCTGTACCCACTTCCCGGCTTGAGCTTCACCTAGCACTCCACTCTTGACCCTGCATCTTGAGCAACAAATCTCCCCTTGTTGAGCTTCGCCTAACAACAAATGAGCTGTCCTTACCCCTTGTCATCAGCTTCAGATCCACCTAAACTCCACTTGCTGTTATTACCCCTCTCTTCTCGTCACGTACTCGTATTCTCTAACTATTAATCTTGAGTTGCACCCAAGCTCCACCCTCCACGACATCCGCGCGTACTATTGGTGCAGTTAGTTGTTATTGGGCAGTAGAGTCCTTAGTTGAAGCGTATACTCCAGTAATAGTCGGTAATCGTCAGCCAGAAATGTTGTGGCCAAAAACCGTTACATACCCTCATCGGCCCACCCTTCTGTGTGGGACCGATTCTGTGTCCAGGGGGGTTGATAGGCTGCTGCGGGGAAAATATGTTGCTCAAGGTGGCCAATTTATAGAAAAGCTTGGAGGGGCAAACGTCAAGCCAAAAGTCCAGAGGCGGATTTTATTTTTTTTCAGGGAAATTTGTTGCTCAAGGAGGGGTGATGTAAATAAAAACTTCAAGAGATAGACGTCAAGCCAAAAGGCTAGAGGCGGAGGTAATGTTTTTTCAGGGAAATGTGTTGCTCAAGTTGGGCAATTTATAGAAAAACTTCGAGGGGTAAACCGTCCAGCCAGAAGTCCAGAGGCGGAGGTAATATTCTAGAGGGAACATGTGTTGCTCAAAGAAGGGGAAAATTGTAGAAAACCTTCGAGGGGTAAAACGTCAAGCCAAAATACCAGAGGAGTGAGATAGTTTTCTACAGGGAAATGTGTTTTTCAAGGGGATGTAATGTATGGAAAAGCTTCGAGCGGTAAAATGTCAAGCCAAACGTCCAGAGGTGCGGGTAATGTTTTTTCAGGGGAAATGTGTTGGTCGAGAAGGGACGATTTACAGAAAACCTTCGAGGGGTAATATGTCAAGCCGAAAGTCCAGAGGAGTGAGATAGTATTCTACACGGAAAATGTGTTGCTCAAGAACAGGCGATGTATAGAAAAACTTCGAGGGGTACACGCCAAGCCAAAAGTCTAGAGGCGGAGGTAATGTTCTACAGGAAAAATGTGTTGCTCAAGAAGAGACGATTTATAGAAAAACTTCGAGGGGAAATCATCAAGCCAAACGTCCAGAGGAGTGACTTACTATTCTACAGGGAAATATATGTTTTTCAAGGGAAATGTAGTTTATAGAAAAACTTGGAGAGGCACAACGCTCAAGTACCGCCCTTCTGTACTATAATCAGGTATTATTCTACGAGGAAATATGTTACTTCAAGGGTGAGCAATTGATAGAAAAACTTCGAGAGATAAACGCTCGAGTAACTGGTGTTAATCCCCTCTGATCGAGATGCACACAGCCGTTTTCGAGACAGAATACTTGGAATTGTGCTACGAAATCGTCGTAGAATATGTTTTACAAGTTTTTGCACTCGGTATCAGTGAAAAAGGGGGCTGCTCTTGGAAATTTGAAGCATCACACACGGCACTAACTGCTGCGCGTATATCGCTATTTGCTGTGTCAGTCACGGCTGTTCGAAGCCAGGCAACTATGCACCTACTGCTGCTTTTGGAAACTTGAAGCATTACACAGCACGAACTGCTGCTGCTGCTGCTGCGTCGTTCTTACTGCTTGGTGTGTCACATACACGCGCTGTTGGGGCTCTGGCGACGTACACGCTGCCGCTGTTCTAGGAATACTTGAAGCAATACACCGCTAAAAAATCTGATGTTGTGCGTACTTGACTGCTTGCTGTGTCACACACACACCTAGCTTCGAGCCGACTACGTTACACTGCAGATAGCTATCATATATACGTGTAATATAATATGTCAGGTTACGAACTGTGTTACTAATGTATTCTGTCTCCCTACCGTGGATCATTTAAAGTAAGTATTGGATTGGATGAGGCCTCCTGCGCCGGCAGGGGGGCCTCGCCTGGTATTTCCCCCCGCGCTGAGGGGACGCTTGGCTGGCGTGTACTCAGCGCGTGGTTAGTACCTGTAAATGATCTGGGTACAAAAACAACGAAAAATAAATAATAAATAAATAAAATATAATAAAACAAACGAATATTACTGCTGTGTGGGTGGGATGGTCTCAAGAATTTCGTGACCAACTCTGCTCACGAGGTTTCGGGAGCGAAAAGGAGAAGTGACCTCTCTGGGATACTCATCCTGAGACATTCTGATCGAATCCGTGGTTCCATTATTTTGGACCCTCCGAAATAAAAAGGTACTGACGTTACTCCCTCCCTCCCTCCCTCCCTGCAGAAGATCGTAGAACTAATGGCTCGATCCTGCGCAGTAGTGTGGTTTATCTCAATCTTGCCAACGGAGGAAAAACGTGTTTTACCCTTAAGGAGTCGAGGTGACGCGACAAAAAAAAAAAATGTTATGACCGGCGTGACGATATCAATCAATTCTTCAGTTCCTCGTGGCAAGGCGATCAGCAGCACCGCTAAAAACATCGCGGCAGCCTGCGTGTCGGAGACCTCCTTATTTTGGATATCTCGCGTGCACGCCACCCTCTGTACACCAGCAGCTTCACAGATAAGCTCTGCTACGGGCTGCGTGGTGTGATTATTGCCACTTTTTTTTTTTCCCCCCGATAATTTTATCCATTTCTTGGTATGATTGTCACTTGTTTTTTTTTTGCGATATTTTCCCCCCTTTCTTGGTGCGATCATAGTCATTAGTTTTTTTCATCTATTAATTTGTCTCACTTGGGCCCCTGTGGGGGCCCGAGGTAGCAAGGTTTACCTTTTTTTGGCTGAAACATTTTCGGAATGACGGTGGCCCTTAACCCAAAATCGTCGAAATTTCATTAATTGTGTTGCAATACAGTGCAATATTAGAAAAAAATGGAGAGGTAAGGGCCCGTTTTAAAGAAGAAAACAAAAATCAATTTGGAAAAAAAAATACTGAAATCCGCTTTTCATTGGTCAACACGGGCACCAGCACCAAAGATTAGGATCTTGGGATCTTGGGGGGTGCTGGTGCGTGTGTTGACCAATGAAAAGCGAATTTTTATTTTATTTTTTTCCAAATTGAATTTATTTTATACTCGTTAATATGGGCCCTAACCGCTCGAGTACGCCTTTCTATACTATACTCGTAGTCAAGTACTTTATTTTGTGGGAAATATGTTGCTCAATGGGCGAGCAATTTATACAAGAACTTCCAAGAGATACACGCTTGAGTAACTGGTACCGCCCATGGTCATACGACTACATGACTACGGCCATGCATGAAAATGAGGCACACCCCCCCCTTTAGCGAGCTGCTGCCTGTACCCTCGCGGTTTTTGGGAGCAGAGATTACGTGCTTGGAAATAGTGTGGAATCGTGAAAATGGTTTGTCTGAGTGTTAAGCTTCTCTTGAAAACTTGAAGCATTACAAGGCGACAATTGCCGTGCGTGCTGTGCGTATACTTGATGCTTGCTGTGTCACACGCTATTCGAGCTGGCTACGCTACTGCAGCTCTTCGGAGCTGGGAAGCAATGCACAGCCCAATACTGTTGTGCGTATTTAATGATTGCTATGCCACACACGACCCCCCGTCGAGCTGGCTAGAGCTGGCTACGTTGCTGCAGCTTTTGGGAACTGAAAGCATTACACAGCGCGAAACTGTTGCGCATGCTTACTGATTGCTGTGTCACACGAACCCACGCCGAGCTGGCTATGCTACTGCTGCTTCTGGGAAAGTTGAAGCCACACACGGCGCTAACTGCTGCATATTTATTTTTCTGGCTGTGTCACACACGCGGCTACCAAGCTGGCTACGCTACAGCAGCTCTTGGAAACTTGAAAGCGGCATTACACAGCGAAACTGCTGCGTATTCACTGCTTGCTGTGCCATACGTGCACACGTCGAGTTGGGTACGCTACTGCTGCTGTGCGTGCTGGTACTAGCTACTTCGTATACCTATGTCAGGTTATGAACTGTGTTACCTTATTGTAGTAGTCGTAGCGACTCTAGATGCTGCACTGCTGCAGTAGATAGCAATATCAGTCTCCTAAAAAAACAATCGAAAAAAATAATCATGCGAAACTCAAGACATTACGATTAATAATTATTTGAGTTCACCCAGTCGCAACCCCCACATAAAAATATCTACTGTTGTGCTGTAACAGCGGTAGTAGCTCGCATAGATTTCACGTACGAGGTACATCAAATGGCTGCGGGTCGCCTACTACTGTGCAGTACAGTAGATGCTACTGCTCGTGCTGCTGCAGTGTCAGGCATTACCACAGTGTACAACAACGCTCGATACCATGTTTTACATGTACTTCGAAACATGAGAATTTACGATATAGTGCTATACCACTCTGTACCGAAATATAAACACCGTTTTTAATGAATATTAATGAACAAAATGTGCTTATATTTCGGGACAGAGTGGTATGTATTATACAGGACGGGGGCTACGATTTAAGAGAAGCACCCATTTAAAACCCATTCAGAATTGAAAAAAACTTCCACATTAATTCCAAGTATTTGTCTCCAAAAAAGGGGGGCCAGTTCTTAAGGGGAGGTCAGATGGCTTGACGGAGGCATACTATTTCGGTTTCGGTGCATAATACCATTTCGGTTTAAGATATCTACTTTTACGGAGGACCGAATAGTGTTACTAAAAATAGGGAATAGTAGATAGGACCAAATATTGGTACTAAAAATAGGGAATAGTAAATAGGGCAATGGTCATTTGGGGGTATACCCCCTGGTTTTACGGCCATTTGGGGGTAGGGTCAAAATGCGCCCGCGGAACGCGCTCCAGCGGGCCCAAACAGGCCTCAAACGCCATTCCGAAGCCCTGGCGAGATGCCCGAAGCCCATGCCAAGCACGCACAAAACTTTTTGTTTTTTTTCAGGCACGTCCTTGGGCCTAACGGGACGGCGGCGCACGATAGAGCAAACGAAGTCCCCCCTTTGACCACATCTTGGGGGGGGATAACCCCACGTACCTACTAAATTTATCTACTCCCCCCGATTGACCACTTTTTTCACCCCGTTCGACCGAAACTATACCCCCTTTTGACCATCTGCGACAGCCTCAAAAACGACTACAGCAGTACGTATCCACGTCACCGCCCAACAGCCCGAATAGACCACGGGGCGGAACATCCAGAACTTGCGAGTAGTCGGGATATTTTGCCTCCCAAGAAAAACATCTCTGCACAACTTCGTATACAAATCAAATCTTTATAGACGGTATGAAGATATCGGCTCTTCTGAAAAAACATGACGGTGATGGGGGAATCAGAACACGTACGTGTATACTCGGCGTATGGGTCGTGAGTTGATGGGTGCTTGGTGCTTGGTGCTCGGTTGCTACGGTGATGGGGGAATCAGAACACATGCGTGTATACTCGGCGTATAGGTCGTGGGTTGCTGGGTGCTGGGTGCTTGGTGCTTGGTTGCTGGGTGTGATCCTGGTGAGCTGTGCTCTAACACACCAGCCTGCCGTCGGGGATGGATAAGTTGGGGACAGGAGGAAAGCACATCTCAAGAAGACTAACGACCGTTCGTTGCGCCTGATGTTGTTGCTCGTGTCCCAAAGACCCCTCCCGTCCAACAACCCAACACCGAGCATCCATGACCCACAGCACCCAACAACGAAGCACCAAGCACCCAGCAACTCACGACCCATATGCCGAGCATACACGTATGTGTTCTGATTCTCCCATCATCGTCATGTTTCTCTGAAAAGCCGATATCTTCATATCGTCTATAAAGATTTGATTTGTATAGTTGTGCCGATTTTTTTTTCTTGGGAGGCAAACGATCCCGACTACTCGCAAGTTCTGGATGTTCCGCCCCGTGGTCTATTCGGGCTGTTGGGCAGTGACGTGGATACGTACTGCTGTAGTCGTTTTTGAGGCTGTCGCAGATGGTCAAAAGGGGGTATGGTTTCGGTCGAACGGGGTGAAAAAAGTGGTCAATCGGGGGGAGTAGATAAATTTAGTAGGTACGTGGGGTTATCCCCCCCCAAGATGTGGTCAAAGGGGGGACTTCGTTTGCTCTCTCGTGCGCCGCCGTCCCGTTAGACCCAAGGACGTGCCTGAAAAAAAACAAAAAGTTGTGTGCATGCTTGGCATGGGCTTCGGGCATCTCGCCAGGGCTTCGGAATGACGTTTGAGGTCTGTTTGGGCCCGCGGGAGCGCGTTCCGCGGGAGCATTTTGACCCTACCCCCAAATGGCCGTAAAACCAGGGGGTATACCCCCAAATGACAATTTCCCTAGTAAATGGGACCAAGTATTGTTACTAAAGATAGGGAAATATGTAGGTTTTTGTGTGTACCGTAGATCCTATTTACTAGTATTTACTATGGCCCCCCGTAATAGGCTGTCCTGACACCATGTTCTCTTAAATCGAAACCCCACCTAAACGAGACTTTGCGGTGTCCCCGCATGTTGATATACGATGCGATGGCATGTTGCTGTGTCTACAAACCGATGCCATGTTGATACCGGCTACTTTCTTCTATATAATAGCGCGACGTGATGTAGCGTGTCATGGCATCAACACTGCGATGTGTGAAATGTGCGTGTTCGCAAAGTGCTGGTGTAGTCATAGTTCATAGCGCCGGTGCAATAAGCGAGTGCGGGTGTGTTCTTTCACGTTAATCAAATCGTCTCCTGAACAAAACCAAACATATATATACTATTTCGGGGGACCCTAGTAAACACTAGTAAATAAGACCAATTATTGTTCGTGAAAAATAGGGGAATACGTACCGTAGGTTTCTGTGTGGAATCTTGCCGACTCACAGCTGCAGCTGATTATTATTAGTAATAGATGTGTTTGCTTACGCCTGGGCCCAGCTTCAGCTTCGACACAAACAGTTGGTATTTTCACACGCTCAATAACGCCTCCTGACATATTTTTCCGAGAAAATTCCGAGGCGGTCGCGGTTATAGGGCAAGATTTTAAATTCAAAATATGTTTTATCGACCTTTTTTCGATGCTCAGTCAACGTGTATACTCTATATATTTAGCCCACACGATACGACGCGATGTGGTCCGGGTATTTCCCACCAATAACGCCTTCTGATACATATTTTCCGAGAATTTTCCCGGGCGGTATGGGTTTTACAGGGCAAGAGTTATAGGGCTTACGAGTACATATATTGTGTCTAACCATTTTTTCAAAGCTCGGTTAAGGTGTGTGCTCTATATATAGCCCGCATGGTGTGGCAACGATGCGGGGCGATGTTGGTCCAGATATTTCACGTTTAATAACGCCTCCTGAAATATGTTTCCGAGAAAATTCCTGGGCAATCGTGGTTCTCTTAGGGTCAGGGTTAGCGTTCGAAGTCAATTTTGTTTTTCCAACCATGTTGTCGAGGCTCGTCCAAGGTGTTCCCTCTCTACATATATGTGTATACGTGTATATAACGTACACTATGCGGCGAAGATGCGATGATGCGATGTGGTCTGATGTCATGCTGTTTGTGGTGCAATGTGGGGGGCATGGTTGGATGGATGGATTGATGGATGGTTCTGTCGAGCAGGTGAAGGTCTTGAACCGGCGTGACTCTTCCAAGCGACGGGCGGCAATGTTCCCGCAAGATGGCACGTCGAGCACCACCACCACCGCGGCTGCTGCTGCTGCTGCCGCTGCCGCTGCCGCTGCTACTCCGCTTACAGACGTCGAGGTCGTCATCGTTAAGGACAGGTGGGTTGATAAGGAGGCTTCAATGGGTGGGAAGGGGGGGGGGGGGGCGTGCTCATGTGTTACTTGCCTTAGTCATTTGACCATTAACCACGCATCCCTTTCGAGACGGAGCAGAGGGGGGGGGAGGGGTACTCATGTGTTGCTTGTCTTAGTAGTCACTTCGACCATTGACCACCGCACCCTTTCAGAGGACTACAGGTGGGGGGGGGGAGTGTACTTCACTTCATGCATGGCCGTGGTGTATGACCAAAATAGGGAATCGTTCGATGGGTAGGTGGGGTTGGAAGGGGGGTGGGGTGTGGGTCGTTGAGGCGGCGGTTTGTCGGGGGGGGGGGGGGCGAGTACGCGTCAGGAAAAATCTGGAGGTTGGAGTAGGCGTCATTTTGAGAATAATAATCTCCATACGGAGACTCGAACCCTCGACTTCCAATACAACAGACTTCGTGGTTACCCGTTAGACCACCGGGGCGCCATTGTCAGATGGGAAATAGAAAATGTAATACTATACGCACGCACACCAGCCGAGATTCGAAACCAAGCGCCCCGGTCAGCAGGGTGGCAATGCATCCGTTGGGCTGGCAGTCTATCCGTTACACTTGACACAGTCGACCCCGCCCCATCTTAAATGTTGACAGTGTCATGATCACATGTTTCGACTAATTATCCCAGTTTTACCATCTGACAGTAGTGTGAAGCTCTATACTTCAATCATACCATTCACATATAGCTATCCATCGTCCCTGAAGACTCGACAAACTTACACGAATGATAATGCAGTCAGCCCCCCTTAGAGGGAGGTCTTTGCCGACCGACTCCTCACGGACGTTTCGCCAATCAAATTTGGAAGGGTGACATGTACTTGTGCCTCTTTGCAATCATTTTTTTCCCTTCTCAATAACATTTTTATTACTGTAAAATACTCTTTTCAATCAAATTGTGTCCTTTCAATCAAATAGTATTACTATAAAATACTACGTACGACTCGTGCTCGTATGTGCGAGTACTACGTAAAGCCTTTTATTTTCTTTTTTCTGTGCCTCCATTTTACCTATTATTATGCGCGATCGAAGCATCACACTCAGCTTGCAAAGATGACTTTCGACGAAATCCTCGATCTCCCAGCTGTTTTTTTTATACATTTTATATACATTATCTTGGCCCCTTTTCTCCTTCTCTCTCCCCAGTACATCGCTTCGTAAATGAAGTTGCACCGCTGCAGCAGCTGTTTCCTATCACGGGCCTCACGGAGAAACATTGGTGTGTAACGCCTGCTACGGTAGAGGTTTGCACCATGCTTGATGAGGGTAGCCTATTGAACTACAGTAGCCTATTGGACTACCTTAGATATTGGACTACAGTAGCCTATTGGACTATAGCAGCCCGTTGGACCACAGTAGCCGATTGGAATACAGTGGCTTCAACCTAGAGGCGCACCATGTCTTTTCGGGGGGTGGCCACTTGAGGAGGGTACGAGCCTATTGAACTACAGCAGTAGCTTCAACGTTGATCACTCCTGAAAAACATTCCCTGAAATAATGAAAAAGCAAAGGGAAAAAAATAACAAAACAAAACGCCCACGTACGTATGCGCATAGTCCTATTTCGGTGGACCATAGTAAATAGAACCTATGGAACACACAAAATCCTACATAGTTCCCTGTTTATAGTAGCCATATTTTGTCCTATTTACTATGGTCCTCCCGTAAGAACTCCCTTGGGTCTACTCTTTTACTATTCTGTACCGAAATATAAGCACCTTTGTACATCAATATTCAATCAAAATGTTGAATATTTTGCGGGACATAATTGTACATCATTAGTCTTCCACTCTTGCATTTCCCATCCATCAATGTGCAGCATGATCTCTATAACGATGATCACCCATAAACATTCCGCGAAAGAGCAATTTATATAGAATGTTCCATAGAACGCAGCAAATCACTAGCGCACGCCTCACCCCCCCCCCCCCCCAAAAAAAAAAAAAAAAAAAAAAAAAAACCCCCCCCCCCCCCCCCCCCCGGTTTCTTTCTTTGCTTGACTCGAGGCGGCGGGGGTGGGGGCGGGGGGGGCGGGGGGGGGGGGGGCGCTGGTGTTTTGTGGGTTTCTGGGGAAATTTTTATAAAAATTTCCCCAGAAACCCACAAAACACCAGCGCCCCCCCCCCCCCCCCCCCCCCCGCCCCGCCCTGCTTCCCGTTTGCTTCTGGCAGTTACAACAAGGTGCTGGCGTGGGTGGACGTGATGCTGGAGTTCATAGTGGAAAGGCTTTTTTTCCTCCTCCCTTCCCTCCCCGAGATCCTGGGCGATCTCACGCCTAGCCTGCAGGTGATTCGATTATGGTGGCGGTGCAACGCGCGTGGGGGGGCGAGGGGGTTGTTGTTCAAACGTTGTTAGTTTGTTTTTTGGCGATTACAGAAATCGTAACACTACCATACTTATGCGCGGGGGTCCATGCATGGCCGTAGTCGTATGACCATAGGGGGGGCATTATCGTTTCTTGCTTGCCTTAACCCCTTGGACGTATTTGGGGACAAACTACTTGAAACTACATGTAGTGTGGGACATACTTTCCAGTTCTGAATGGGTTAAGTCTTTTGACCAATCATTGACCACGCAAATATTTCGAGACGGAGCTTATATTGTAACGTCGTGGGATTATTTCACCCGGTACGAACAGCACTTTTGATTTTCCTTCAAAAAACATTTTTTGGTTTGCTATTAGTAAAGACGTCCTCAGGTGACCAACCGTCAGAAACAAAATGGTGCCTACCTTAACCGCCGGGGTTTCATCGGAACCCCTCCCCCGCTACCATCTATGTCCGACCCGTTTCTTTTTCCGTCGCCAGTACTCCAAACCGCTGCCTGTCCTGACTCATTCAGAACTGAAAAAACAATCCCACCCTACGAAGTTCCAAGTAGTTTTCCCCCCAATTCGTGGGTAAACCGCCGGGATATCATTGGAACATCCGCTCATACCTCCCCCCCATTTCCAACCCGTTTCTTTTTCCGTCGGTAATAAACTCCAAAACGCCTCCATAACTCTTGCACAGCGGTATCTCCACGGGATGATCGACCTAGCGGTGCGGTCGCTAGACCCTTCCACCGAGGACATCTCCAGAGAGTCCTACCAGGCCGTGCACCCGAACCCCTCCCGGGCGCACCAGGTGACTGAGAGGCTACAGTATTGCACATTCGTTTCGTTTTTTTTGTTACTACGGGGGACCATAGTAAATATCATATAATAGGATCAAATATTGTTAGTATAGTAGAAATAGGGAAAAAAACAAATATATATATATATATATGCGGTAGGTTTTTGAGCGTACCGTAAGTCCTACTTACTATGGTCGCATGCTACCGTTGTAGAGGTAGGCCATGGGATGTTTCATCGGGTATTTAGCAATTTTTGTTCGGAATCAGTTTTTTTAGTGAGGAGCGCCCCCCCCCCCCCTGCTCAATCAACAAAAACAACACCACCACCCCCCGACCCCGCCCCCCCCCCCCTACTACACAATGCCACCGTTTTAACAGGAAATCGGAGGCTACACCCAAGCCCTAGCAGAGCAAGGCTTCCTCCTGACACACTGGGAGGTGGTTCGAGACCTGTGGATGGATTCCCTCAAGAGTTCCCCCTACATGGAGGCGTATGAGCTGCAGAACATGGAGCTGG
The DNA here is from genome assembly GCA_008828725.1 of Saccharina japonica. Taxonomy (NCBI): domain Eukaryota; class Phaeophyceae; order Laminariales; family Laminariaceae; genus Saccharina; species Saccharina japonica. The sequence continues at coordinate 380,859 of MEHQ01002413.1, forward strand.
GCACGGAGAGCGCGCTGTACCGGTTCTTCACGCAGCACGTGGTAACGCCGGCCGTGGCTGCCATCAACGCCATGGACAGGGTGTACGAGGACTCGTCTAACGCTAGACTGGTGGGTGGGTTGGTGGGTGGTGGTGGCGGCGGTGGTGGTGGTAGCGGTGGTGGGGTGTGTGGTGGTAGTGGTGGTGGTGGTGTTGCTCGGGGTGGTCGTGGTGGTGGTGGTGATAGGTGACGCGCCTGAGAATAGCTCCGGTACTCGAAACCCCCTGCGCCTTCAGTCGAGTCGACCAGTCCGTAGTCGTACACACACCGGCTGTTATCTCGCCACCCCGAAATAAGTATATAAAACTAGGAAAACAACAGCAATAACAACAACTAAACTCCTGCCCCCCTTCCCTCCCCCACACCCATCCACCCACCCTACCCCCCCCCTCTCTCCTCCTCCTCCCCCCCCCCCCCCACCCCGGCTTTCTGCCTCCTCTGAACTCCCCCGACCCGTCCCCTCCCTTCCACCGCCGCCACCTCAGCTCGCAAAGTCTTGGCTCCCGTACTCGAAGAACTCCAGGGCGAAGTGGGCCATCGGAGTCGAGGTGTACGCGAGGCTTTTCTCTCGCTACCCCGAGATAGTCCCGCTCTTCCGCTGCGCCGACATGGACTCCCTGTCCAAGCACCTGTCCGACCTGCTCCAGATAGTCGCCATGTCCTTCGGAGACATGTGGACGGTAAGCCAATGGCCAATGGAGGGGGGAGGCTTTTTTCTGGAGGGGGGGGCGGGGGGTTTACTCGGTATTCATGCATGGCCCTAGTCGTGGGGTGTCACTCGATATTCATGCATGGCCGTAGTCGTATGACCGTAGACCCTCGCATCTCTACAATACCGGGACGGAGCATGTTGGGTTTGCACCGACCAGGCAGGCATTTGAGTAGTTTTCGTAAGGGGAGGGTGTCGATAATGGATTTTGAAATGTGCATGATAGTTTTTGTGGAGGGGGGAGGGGGGTGTCAACAACTGGTTTTGAAATGTGTACGTATGAAATTGTCCTCGTGGGGGCCCCCCCCCCCCCCCCCCCTACGATCGCTATCCCATGGGATAGATGGTGGACACAGGCGGCGAAACAGGAAGGGGATAAGATTAGCCAAACACACATTAAAATATATGTAAACAACGTTTTGAGTGCCGAACTGTTGGAGGTGCCTCTATTTATTCGGAGTAGAAACGATGCTCCGTCTCGAAAGGGGTGCGTGGTCAAATGGTATAATGACTAAGGCAAGCAGCAAATCAGTACCCCCCCCCCCCCCCCCTACCTTCCACCCCTGCACCCCCTCCCCGTACCTTGCCGCGTTTTTTGTTTGGAACAGATGATGCCCGCGATTCGGCAGCTCGGAGCCGCGCACGCCGACCTTGGACTTCCATGTAGCGCGCACGCTAAGCTCAGCGAGGTGATTTAACTTGCAGAGCTTTTGTTTTGTGAGGGTCCTTTTTCAAAGCGTTAAAAAATAGACACTCCTTTTTCGGAGATGGTCGAACCTTTTTTGTTATACTCGGATTAGGCGCTACTCGTACCCCTACCTTGCCAACAGGCCTCCATATACAGGCCGTGTGCCTTATTCGCGCCAGAAAACAGCAATGCCTTTGGAGGGTGATGCCTTATTCGCGCTATGAATAGGAACTCGCCCAAGCATTTTGATACTCGATTAGGCGCTACCCCTACCTTGCAGCATGCCTCCCTAAATAGGGCCGTGTGCCTTGTTCGCGCCAGGAAAGAGCCATGCCTTTTAGGGGTGATGCCTTATTCGCCCTGAGAACTCGTGCTGGCTGGAGAGTTTTGGTATGTATCTGTCGTGAAGTGATTGTGTGCGCCGGTGGTGTGAAGCCATTAGTAAAACAATTTCACACACCGGTCAGATCATCTACCGAGATCCCCGCCTTCATGATCTGGGGCTCTCAGGGAAGATAGATTTATTATTTGTATGATATTGATGGTATGTATTATCTGTGTTTTCTGTATGATCTGTATTATCTATATGGTTTTTATGATATGTGTGATCTGTGTGATTTGTGTGATCTGTGTGATCTGTGCGATCTGTGCGATCTGTGCGATCTGTGTGATCTGTGTGATCTGTATGATCTGTATTATCTGGTAGCCTCTCTTACATGTTGGTTGCTCCGTTCGTTGGTTGATTAGCCGGTTTCTCCAATAGTAACGATGAAAGTTTGTTCATTTTAACTCAAGGACATGGACTATTTAATTCCATCCACTGGCCACCCCTTATCCGCCATACTTTTTCTATATGCTCTAAATACACATGTATAGCACGTGTCTCCTGAAATTGATATGTGCTATACAAATTCTGGACTCGATGATCAAGATGATGTAGGTGTACATGATCTATCTGTAGATGATCTGTCCCATGTGTGTACATTTTTCCGTTATTTCGGACACAAGAAAAAAGAAACGCGTTTCCGAAGAATTTCGGCCAGATGGTCGGATATTATCCGGTTTCACATTTTCTGCAGCACCAAAAATGGACATGTTTGTCATTCCGTAATCACGACGGCTGTTTTTTTTTTTTTTTTTTTTTGCAGGTGCTGATGGAGGTTCTCTCAGAGAAATTGGCAGGCTTTTCTACCTCCTCTGGTAGGGCGGGAGCGGAGGAGGAGGAGTGCCTTAAGCTTCGGTGGCTTTGGGGGCAGGCCTGGAAACGCACGGCGACGCAGGTTGTTGATTGGTTGGGTGGACGGTAGCTGTTGCTTGGTCGATATAGTTGTTTAGAGTGCTAACGTACTTGGTGCAGGGCTATTTATGTAACGGTATTTGGGAGTTCCCCAGAGGAATTATGTTGGGCGGTCTGGTGGAACGATACCCTTGTAGGGGCGGTGGCTTATGTTTTTTAGGTCCTCGTATGAGAAGGTCAATAGATCGCCCTAATCATAAATAACTTCGATTTTTTATTATTTTCGCGCATCCCGCCCCCGATATGTTTTGTATGCGTTAGCCCTCAAACAAAAATTCAAGGAAACACTACGTAACCGTTAGTTGCTCGTTGGAGAAGCTCAACCGGTCCCAGTGACAAAATTCAGTGACAAAATATTGCCTCAAAAGGCAAAAACTAACTGCAAAACCCCTACTATATGGTGGACCGTGGGATGAGTGCTTTATATCGGGACGCCGTCTTAGACAGACCGCCTTATATCGGGATACCGCCTTACTCAGATCGCCTTATATCAGGATACCCCCTTACACAGACCGCCTTAAATCGGGATACCGCCTTATATCGGGATACCGCCTTTTTGGGGGACCCAGGCTTTATGGTTCAGTTTGGAGGGCCCAGGTCTGGGGGTGATTAATGTGCCAAGCGGGAGCGACGGGTGTGGAGGTGTGCAAGTTGCATTTGCATACCCGCTTTGTAATTAGTTTTCGTCAATATATTTTCTCGTAAAACTCTTACGAGATTATTTCGCTATTCTTATTTTTGCAGGTTCGCCTACCGATGGACAATGCGGAGAGGCTGGTGTCCAAGGCATACGGCTGGATCGATCAGGCGGCTCACGAGCTGTGCTGGGACGAGGGGTACACCAAGACGCGGAAGGGTAAGTAAGAGGGGAATTCATTGCAGTAGACTACTGCCACAGCACGATACTGCAGTACGTAGACTACTGGTACATCAGCACAGCAGTAGACGATAACATATAATTAAGATTAAAGTAGGAACAAAAAGTGAACTGTTACTACTCGTGTTGTTTTTGAAAACTAAATGATGGTGTGCTTCTTTCATTCCAGGTCCTATAGATAACCTCGTATTGAGTGATTGATTGATTGATTTGATTGCTTTGATTGATTCGATTGCTTTGATTGGTTGATTTCATATTATTATTATCTCTGCCGTCCTGATTGGTTGCTTGATGGATTGATTGATTGGTTGACTGGTTGGTTGATTGATTGATCGATTGATTGATTTATTGATTTGATTGATTGAGTGATTGATCGATTGTCATATCATTGTGATCATCATCATGTGTAGCTTGAGAGAGCTTCAACATTGACCACTCACAAGCACTCACTCCGAAAAAAGAAAAAAACACACACAAAAAACAAAAAAAATAGCTCTTTCTCTGCTCAAAATCTACTTAACTCCCTTCTGTACATACTTCTTCCGGCTTTGATCTTCGTCTAATCTACGTCGTATTGCTTTAGGGATTGATTGGTTGGTCGGTTGTTTCTTTCCATCCAGGTACCATCTACAACGAGGTGATGAACCGAGGGACGTACTCGCACACGACGGAAGAGCTAGTGCACGGCGCACGCGTTTGCTGGCGAAACAGCGCAAAGTGAGCTATTGCCTATTGTTATGGTACCTATTGGAGTACAGTAGCCTATTGTGCTACAGTAGACAATTGGACTACCGTAGCTTCAACGTTGATCACTCATAAAACATTCCCCGAACTAAGAAATCAGGGGGGAACTAAACCAAAAAGGAAACCTATTGGACTACGTACAGTAGCTTCGACGTATTGGACTACGTACAGTAGCTTCGACGTTAGTCGCTCATAAACGCTCCCCTAGATAAGGAAATCAAGAGGAAATCAAAAACAAAAATGGTTTGCTTGTCTATTATTTTATTTTATTTTCAAGGTGCATTGGAAGGATCGCGTGGAACACTCTCCTGGTGAGAGATAAGCGGCACGTGACCGACCTTGACGAGATGTTTGCGGAGTGCATGGAGCATCAAAGACTCGCCATGGGAGACGGGAGGTGAGACTACGGATTTTGCTGGTGGTGGTAGCAGCAGTAGGCGGGAGGAGGAGGAGGAGGAGTGGTCGTGGTGGTGGTGGTAATGATGGTGGCAGTAGCAGGAGTAGCAAGAGCAGCAGCAGTACGAGTAGCAGGAGTAGCAGCAGCAGCAGCAGTAGCAGTCGTAGTGCTCGAAATATGATCATGGTTGCAGCCTCTTCTCCGGAGCTAATGTCTGTTGCCATATTTCGTGGGGCGATAGTAGTAGCAGTGGTGATAGTGGTATTGGTGGCAATAGTGATGATCCTCATATTTCGGGGGGGGGGCATACAGTAGTTAACAGGACCACGTACTGTCAGTACAATTAGGTAAATGTATACCAGGTAGATTTTTGTCTGTGTACCGCCCTAGGTCCTATTTCCTATGGTCCCCCGTAATCGTACAATCACGGCAGCACCCCCTCCCCCCCCTCTCCTTCGGCCCTACATCTCTCTTGTATCTCCCCCCTTTCTTGCCAATCCTGTCCTACCATCTTCGAACTTTTCCACCCACCCCCTCCGCCCTGCTCCGTTTCGAAAGGGATGCGTGGTCAATGGTCAAATGACTAAGGCAAGCAACAAATGAGTACGCCCCCCCCCCCCCCTTTCATCTCTCGTGTCTCTGCCCGTTTTACCCCCCTGCCGGCTTTGTATCATGCGCGTGTCTCCGCTTGCCGTTTTTTTTCCTGTCAATCTTCGTCCGCGGCTGTGCGAACCCTGACCCCGGCGGCGATGCTACCCTTTTGCAGCATCAAGTCCGTCATGACTGTTTTCAAGGCCCAGGTGTGTGGCCGTCCCTTTGTCACTTGTAATACCTGGTAGCTATTAAAAGTGCCATCAAATCGCCTATACTACAGTATTACTCGTACTCGTATTCAGTTTCATTTGAAGGTCGTTTCTGTGTTGCCATATCGGGCAAATGTGTATTTAAATAGTGTATGTTGCAACCCACTACCAACCCCCCCCCCCCCCCGCCCTCCTCCCCCCATCCCTTGCCCGGTCGGTGAAAACTCGACGTGCTCCGTCCTGGCATTGTAGCCATGCGAGGGTCTTGTTGTTGTTTTTGGTGTCAGATTGCTCTATCTTCACAATGCAGTCCCGTGGTCACAGTGGAGGAAAACAAAGAATGGTCATATGACTACGGCCATGCATGACATGAACGGAACACCCCCCCCCCACGCTCGCGCGCATGCGAGTCTATCCCATGAGTTTGCTTGTTTCACCGCTATGTTATGCCTTCAACATTATCAAACCCCATCCCCTCCCCACTTCACAGCTACCCTCCTATTATACCATATGCCCATTCCCTCCCCCACCCCCCTGAGTTTGGTTGCCTCGCCGCTACGTTACGCCTTCACAATTCATACCCAAACCCCTCCGCCCCCCCCCCCCCACCCCCATCCTCCCCTCTCCAAAAACTCTGGGTTTGCTTGTTTGACCGCTATGCAACGCCGTCACCCGTCATAATCAGGCCCCGGGAGAACGCATGGGCCTTCGTTTCTGGAACTCCCAGTTGGTAAGACATTTTGGTTTGTTTTTTTAGTTTCCGGGTACCGTTTTCTTCAGTGCTCGTTTTTTCTTCTTCGTTGTTGTTTTTTGCGACTTTTATCTTGGCTGTTTTTATTGTACCGTCATTTCATACCACTTTTTTTCAATTTGTAATTCGTTGTGTGTTTCGTGTTTTTGTGATATTTGCTCACATTTTTGGGTGGACGATTTCCCTCCGTGTTTTTTTTTTTTTTTTCACGCTGTTTCGTGCTTCCTGTTTATTGCTTGTATTCGTCTTCCCCCAGCCCAAAAAACACCAGGATCATGCCGTACAATGCCAGATGGCACAGGAAAGCAGTAGGAGTATATCCGTGATCGAAAATTCTCTAGGGTAACAATTTCTGTGTTTTTTTGTTTTTCATCTTGCAACCCATTCAATATATCTTCGCCCTTCGTTCCTGCTACCTCCTGTGTGTATAGTCGTAACTCAGACCCAGGGCCACATTCAATGAGTTTCGATCATATCCTCGATCTCACAGCTGTGTTTTTTTAATTTTCCAATATACGTAGCAGGTTATTTCCCCCCCTCCCCACCACGCGCGGTTCATGCCTTTCTTTGTGTGTTCATCGCGACGAGGATGCACTCAAGCCTTTTCTTCCCTCGTCGACTCGCGTCGAAGAAACCCATGTCGTTGTAGTTTATAATACTGGCATATGTATACAGCGGTGGAGTGACTCGATTTAAGAGCGGCCCGTGGCAATCTTGAAGTATAATAAACGCTCTTATATTTACGTGTTGCTCTTATCTGCAGTAGGAAATTTTATACCTGGTAGCTTTTGACGTGCTCCGACTTAAAAGCGCCCCGTGACAATCTTAAGCCTATTGAGCGCTCCTAACTACGTATTGCTCTTATTTGTAGTGGGAAATGTATAGCTTTTTAAGACGAGGTGGGACAAGCTGTTTCGGCCGCTCTTAGCTCCAGAATTATCTGATCTTGGGGCGCTCTTTAATCAAAGTACCCACTACTGCTGTATGTTTGTTGATGTATACCTGGTATACACGATTGTTACTACATTTGCCATCTGACAATGCGCAACTCTTATTTCATTCATACCATGCACATATGCACATACACCTGTCAATCCACCTAAATACCGGACAAACTTATCCCCCTTATGAAAACGCCTTTTACCGACCTCCTCGAACCGACACGTTTCACCAATCAAATCTCTGGAAGGGTGACATTTTACTTGGTGCCTTATCATTGATATTCGCGTCCTCGTCTGACCGATAGTGTCTCCATGCACCGCATGCCCCATAAACAAACAAAAAAACAGACTCGGTATGCCGCCTACGCAATGCCGGACGGGTCGGTAATAGGAGACAAGGCCAACCTATCCCTGACTCAGGCGGTGATTGACAACGGCTGGGTGCCGCCGGAACCCAAGGGGCACTTCGACACGCTCCCGATCGTGCTAGAGGCTGATGACGGGGAGATCAGGATGTTCGATGTGCCGCCCGAGTACGCCAGGTGATGATGGTCATGTGGTGGTTGTTGAAGTTGGGATTTTAGGTTGAAGCTGAGGTAAGGGTTGGAGCCGAAGGTTCGTTTGAAGTTGGTGTGTGAAGTTGTGGTTGTCGTTCAAGTTGAAGCTGCGGTTACCCTTGGAGGTGAAGTTTCTTGGTTGAAGATGGTTGAAGTTGGGATTTCAGCTGAAGCTGAGGTAAGGGTTGAAGTTGGATGCATTTTTTTAAGTTGATGTTAAAGTTGTGATTGTAGAACGGTTGAAGTTGAGTTTAGAGCTGAAGTTGAAGTTGAGTGTCGGTTTGAAGCTGATGTTGAAGTCATGGTCATACGACTACAGACATGCATGATGTGAGTACACCCCCCCCACCGTACCCCTCCCCGCGGCAGCCCCCAAAAAAAAAGCCATTCTCCCGAACTCAACCCACACATGATACACCCCCCCCCCCCCCCCCCCCCCCCCCCCCCCCCTCCCCCCCCTCCCAAACTCCCTTCTTCTCCCCGTTTCAGAGAGGTTCCGATGGAACACCCCAACCACCCTGAGTTCGCGAAACTGGGGCTGAAGTGGGGGGCCGTGCCTTCCATCACCAGTGAGCGTTCAGCCTAAACACCAGCATTTATTTTTTGTTTTTTTGCGGCGTGCTTTGGTATGGTGCGAGGGTTTTACAGCTGACCGCTCGCTACCCCCCCCAATGCCATAGCGGCCATAATTTAAAATAGAAGAGGACGAGTGTTACGATAGAGGTCCTGTACCTATTTTTGGCTACGATAAATGCACTGTACCTATTTTTGGCTACGATAGAGGCACTGTACCTATTTTTGGCCACGATAGAGGTAATGTACCCAGTTTTGGCCACGATAGAGGTACTGTACCTTTTTTTGGATGAAATGGTTTCTGACTGGTCGGGTTCCTTAACCCAAAATCGACGGACTTTTTTATTCTTGTGTTGCAGTATTTGTTCATAGTATAGTTTATTTTCCCCTCCAAAATCAGTGTGCAGGCTACTGCAGGTATAGAGCTCCTCAATAAGTGACCACCCTCAAAAGGAAAAAACATGGTGCACCTGCATGCAGGCTACCGTGGCATGCGTCAGAGATCGTCGCAAAGAAGTGGCCAGAGCATCAAGCTTCAGTTGCAGCCAGCAGTGTTCATCATGCCAAGGAATTATTCGGAAACAGCACGCCACAAACAGTTGTCATCCCCCTGGGCGTAACGTGCTTCCCACTATTGTTTTGGTCAGTGTTTACCTTTAATAGAGAGTACTGGATTAATGGCGTCGATTTCGTGGAGGCAATTCATCTCTAGAGCGATAGTTCGTATTGGCGGGGAAAGAAGCGCAAACAATTGTTTTAGTCAGTGTTTGTTTACCTTTAGAGTAGTGGGTTAATTGCGCCAATTCGCGGAGACTCTTGTCTCTAGAGCGATATTTGCTTAAGACGCGCGAACGATTGTGTTAAAAAATGTGTTTATCTTTAGAGTACTGGATTCATAGTCAATTCGTTCAGAGTTTATTCTCTAGGACGATATTAGCTTAGGACGCGCGAAGGGTTGTGGTAAAAACAGTGATGACCTTCAGATCCCTGGGTGCATAAGAGTCAATTCGTGGAGACCCTAATCTCCAGAGCGATATTTTTGCGGTATACCACTTTCTGGCCAAAACGCATTTATGCCTATAGCCTGTTGAGCTCCCCGATAATGATGAAAATACCCTTTTGCGTTTTATAGTTTGTTTTCGGTGTGTCTAGAGGCCATGTGGCATTGTTGATCGAGCCATAAACGCCTACCAGGTACGTCTGTACTCCTTTCTCTCCCCAAAGAAACGGTGGACTATGTTCTTGGTTCGATTCCCGACCCCCTAATGTTCAAAGTTTTCTCGTTTCTGATTTATTTTTTCACTCCCTTGCCTTCTTTTGGACAGACTTCACGATGAACCTCGGAGGCATCGACTACACGGCTTGCCCCTTCAATGGTTGGTTCATGAACACCGAGGTAAAATAAAAAAACGCCTCCCGCAAACGAACTAACCAAGCAACTAATCAACAGGGCTGAAGTGGCACACTACACTTGTTTTTACCTGGTTGGCTTCCCTGAGATGTCTTGCTGTTTCTTGTAGCTGTTTCCCGTGAGTTAATTGACGTTGACGTTTGTGCTACATATTTTTTTTCGTTTTGGCGTTAGTAGATCCAATAGTTTCCCCCCCCCCCCTATTTTGGCCTTAAGATGGCATCATAACAACGCCCTCGCCGTAGATCCAGTATGTTTTTCTTTTTTCCGTCTCTTTTTGGCCTTATAGTAGATCCAATCGTTTTCCCCTTTTTTTTCTGACTTGATAGGTCCAATGTTTTTTTTCTTTTTGTTTCGGCCTCAGTCGGTATGTTCAGAAGCTCACGTATTATATAAAAACCACCATCGCTGAGGTCGTGCCCCCCCCCCCCCCCCCGCATATCCCCGCGAGTGCATACGTAGTGTGTTATCATCGCCCTAGTCCTTCATCGTCCCATGGTTTTATCGACCGCACTTGGTGCTAGCAATGTCTGCCTGGTCGGTGAAAACCCGACAATGACTCCGTCCAGGACATTGTAGGGTGCGAGGGTCTATGGCTCAATACGACTCACGGCCGAATGCAAAATGAAAATGAAGTACCCCCACCTCCCCTTTCCCTGATCAGATTAGCAACCTCATTTATCTTGTTATATGGAAACATGTCCATTTAGCCGCCCACTTCGGAGGTCTCTCGGACCCTTGACGCTCCGTCTCGAAAGGGAAATGCGGTGGTCAATGGTCAAAATGACTAGATCAAGACACAAATGGAGGTAGAGCCCATCCCTCCACACAAAACGGCTACGGTCATGGCATGAAAATGAAGTACCACCCCCCCCCTACATCACACCGCAGAACTTGACCGCGGACATGTCCTAATAAAGGAAAATCAATAAGTATTACCTCCCACCCCCCCCCCCCCCCCCCGATAATGTGTGTCGACGCGGTGTGTACAGCTTGCGCGCGACTTGATGGAGGACGGGAGGTGCGGGCGGTCCCACGAGATCGCGAAGAGCTTCGGCATCAAGGTCTCGGACACCGACCCCTTCTGGAAGGATCGGACGTTCCTCGAGCTCAATTACGCCGTGAGTTCACGAACCTATTATGATGGGGGGACCATCGTAAATACGACCAGATATTGCTAGTAAAAATAGGGATATACTCAAGTAGTAAATTATGACCAGATCTTGTTAGTGAAAAGAGGGAAATGTGTTCATTTTTACGGTAATTACCGACGTCTAACCACCAACAAACCGACGTGAATATCCACCACTACCGACGACAGGTGGTGCACTCCTTCCGAAAGGCCGGAGCCTCCGTTTCAGTTGTTTCACGCCAAGGGATCAGACGATCGTTGATAATTCATGGCGTCACGTTACCGACGTCTCACCACTAACATACCCACGTATTATATATACACCAATACCGACGGCAGATGGTGCTCGTCTTCAAAACCGACGGGACTTCCATTTTCGCTGCTCCGCGCTATGCAATTTACCGACATCTAACCACAAACAACCGACGTATATATCCACCACTACCGACGACTCCCTTTTTTTTTTCCCCCCGCCAAAGCGATCAGCAGATTATTGATATTTCATGGCGTTACGTTTCCGACACTCCTGAAACCTCAAAATACCGACGTATATACTATCCACCACTACCGACGGCAGGTGGTGCACTCCTTTCGAAAAGACGGGGCCTCGATCGTGGACCACCACACCGCCTCCCAGCAGTTCATGACCCACGATCTCCGAGAGAAGAGGGAGGGGCGGGAGTGCCCCGCGCAGTGGAGCTGGATCGTGCCTCCCCTTGGGGGGTCGCTGACAAGCGTCTTTCACCACGAGATGCGTCACTTCAACAAGGACCCCCGATTCGTGTACCAGGTTAGCGCTGGATGGGATGGGGGCGGGGGATGTTGGATGAGGTAGGGGTGGGGGGAGGAGGTTTGTTGTTGCTGTTGTTGCGGTTGTAGTTCTCAAATGAACGAATGGGGGATGTGTGTGCTTCGTTTTCATGCATGGCCGTAGTCGTAAGACCATATACCCTCGTATCCCTACAATGCCGGGACGGAGCATGTCGGGGTTTCACCGACCAGGCAGGGGGGGGGCTACTCATGTGTTGGTTACTCATGTGTTGCCTGCCTACGTAAATCATACTTGAGCATATTGAACACGCATCCCACCGCTGCTAGAACCCATGAACGCTTTTATCAGTATGTTATCCTTTCTTTAACAATTCTGGATGCTCGCCGTTACGCGGCATGCTCATCCCCTCCCCCCTATACGCCTCCACGTAGACTAAACCCTACGGATGTTTTTTTTCTGTTGTACGAAGTATAAGTGTATTGATTTTTCCAGGCCTAGATGTGCGCTGCTAAGCGCTGTACCCACTTCCCCACCCCCCCTCCCCCTCTCGGATACGCCTCCACCTCCTCTAAAACCTACGCACTTTTGTATACCTTGTAATTGTTTTGTGTGCAATTGTTTTCCTTATATCCCAGGCCGAGATGTACGCTGTCAAGCGGTCTACCCACTCGCCCGTCAGCTCTGGTGCCGCCGAGGTGGGCAAAGTGCAGCGGAAGCGAGTGTTTGTGCTGTACGGCTCGGAAACAGGAACGGCGGAGGGGTACGCCTACCAGACGGCGGACAGGCTTCGCTCCTTCGACTGCCACGTGAGACGATGTTATAGGTTGAGGGGTGGACCCCCCCTCGTCTGGGTCTTCCAAAAAGGGTAGTGTGGGTGTCCGGAAAATGTTGGTCGTGGCCCCCTGTCGCACCTGATGGGATGTGTTTGTTTTTCTCCAATTTTTATCATGATGTGTGGTGATACCGACGACCTATCCGGCGGGTGTGAACAGGTTTCTCCTCTGGACCGGGTGGACTTGTCGGAGCTGATGGCCCCTCGTGTCCACGCCGTGCTGGTGGTGATGAGCACGTTCGGAGACGGCGGGATGCCTAACGGTGCCAAGGTTTTCTATGACAGAGCGAAGGCGCTCAGCCCGGGGGCGCTCGCGGGAGTACGGTGAGCGCAAGCAATATTATGATGGGTGTTTTGACGTAGTAGATGGTTTTGCCGACTTGAGAAATGTGTAGTTTCTTATGTTTAAAAAAAAAACAGCAGGTGTGACATCGAGGATTTCGTCGAAGCTCGTATTTGCTATGATGGGGGACCATAGTAAACACTAGTAAATAGGACCAAATATTGTTTGTAAAAATGCGTAAATATATAGGTTTATATGTGTACCGTAGGTTCTATTTACTAGTATTTACTATGGTGTCCCGTAATAGCTGAGTGTGATACTTCGATCGCGCGTACTTATATACGGGAAAATACGGGTTTTGTATTTCAATGTCCTCATGCAGAATATGCATGCCGTATGAGGCGTGTACGTTGTATGTATATACCGTGTGCGTCTTGGGTATGGAGTTCAAGCCATTATCTGTTACTTCCACCCACCCTTAACTACCTCACATACGATATACCAGGGTTGTGTGTATACGAGTTATATCTACCTGGTACGCTACACCGTACGCATTGTTTAAAGAGAAGATTCGACTAAACAGTCACTTGAAGTTTGTTCAACCTTATAACCTAAAGTGCAAATTCAACTTGATGTACAAATGCAATTGATGTGCAGCTTGAACTTCAATTTGAAGCGCGACTTCAGCTAAACTTGAAGCTGACATGGAGTACAACTTGAACTTCAACAACTTCAACAACTTCAACTTACATTCAATAACTTCAACTTGAACGTGAAAAACGAAACGTGCAGGTACTCCCTAATGGCGTTGGGCTCCTCGGCCTACCCGGACTTCTGCAAGGCCGGAAAGACGATGGACACCCTCTGGAGGCGCCTAGGGGCTGCCCCCCTCGCTAAGATCCAGCTGGGCAACGAGCTTGACGGCCAGGCCAAATCCATTCGAGACTGGCAGGTGCGGAAACATTAATGTGAAAGAGGCGTGTCTTGTTCGGGGGGGGAGGGGAGGGAGCGTACTCGATTGTTCTTGCCTTAAGATCACTTTGTCCATTGACCACTGCATCCTCTTTGAGACGGAGCACCGTTCCTACTCTAAAGAGACACCCTCCAATTATTTGGGCGGCCGAGGGGGGGGGGGGGGGGGGGGGGGGGGGGGGGGGGGGGGGGGGGGGTACTTCATTTCCATGCGTGTCCGTAGTCGTATGATCATAGACCGTCGCATCCCTACAATGCCGGGACGAGGCGTGTCTTATTTTCTGGGGGGTGGGGGGGGGGTACTCATCTGTTGCTTGCCTTAGTTATTTGACCATTGACCACACATCCCTTTCGAGACGGAGCACGAGCACTCGTGTCGTGCATGGCCGTAATCGTATGACCACAGACCGTCGTTTCCCCATAATACCGGGACGGAGCGTGTCGAGTTTACAGTCTCGATCACAGGCCAAATTAGTCCGAGACTGACAGATGTGAAGGTTGGGGTTAAAGAGTACGGTCGACGGCACTCATGCCCCTTGACGGGAATCCGTCAGAGAAGGTCATCGGTCAAGACGGTCAGCAGTCAAACACAGGTCAAACACGGTTCAGCCGTCAAGGACGGTTAGCCGTCACGGACCTTCCCACATAAAACATTATAATAACAAGCACCTTTGTTCATGCCACCCCTTATCTCCCCTCGCTCTCTCTTTCTCGCCAAAATGCGCCAGCTTTTCAGGTTTTTGCCACAGCAGTAGTTGGTACGGTCTGGTTCGTAATGTTCTTGGTTTCCGTTTTTTCTTGGTTTGTGTGTTGTGGATGATAATATTGATATAATCCTTGCCATCCTACAATGTGTAGTGTATAAAGTATGCAAAGTATGCGCTTCAACTCTGATGACTCAGAAACACGCCGGAAGAAGATAACCAAGCAGAAACAAATTGTGTTTTGTTCGTACAGTACCCTAATGGTCATATGGCATACCGTTATGTTCTTGTTTATTATATCCCTTGTTCGTGTTTTGTATTGTTCTTGTTTTTTTTCGTCCTGTTTCTTATTTGTTAATTTCTTGTATATACTCGTATATACTATATAGCTTTGTTTTGTTGCCCTTGTTTGGTGTTGCTGATTTTTTTTTCGGTTTCGTTTGGTGTGTTCATATGTCGGTGTTCTTGTTTTTTGTTTCACGGTTTTGTTTCCTTCCCTCTTTTCAAAAGTTCGTACCAGCAGTACCAGTACCTTTGAGGTAGTCGGGTATTTCATGCAACGCATACCGGTATATTCCATGCAGCTCACACTTCGTACATCCTTGCGATCATGAATTCACCCATGCATCCATAAATAACTTCATGCCATCCCAATGTCCCCAATATATTGATGCATTGGTGCATCGCACATTACTACTGTATTATTAACATACCTACGAGACAAGCGATAACTAGCATACAACCCTCTAAAATTATGAGCGTAGACAACAAAATAAAAAATGAAACTCCATTACGTAGCAAGCATACAACGAATTGTTATTATATAATGTAGTGGATGTGTATGTATTATACCACCATCGACTGCGTACAGTATTATTAGTATCATACTTGTGGTCAATACTTTATTACACCGTCCGTACATGTAAAACATACACCCTGGTAGATAATACTGCTGTATGTGATATATGTACGTATAATGCTTTACATTGCGGGTATTATATGTTGAGTTTTGGTTTCATTTGTTCCTTTTTTCTCGTTCTGGTTTCGTTTTGCTCTCGTTGTGTACCAGCATGCACTTCGTTCTGAGCTGCGCTTTTTTTTTTACTGTTCTTGTTTTTCTCTGTTTTGGCTTGTCATTCATCCCTCCTTTTTCTCTATTCATACTTTTCTTTTTTGTTCTTGTTTATTAAAATATATTTGCCCGCCAAAACTGTCCCAGCCCAGCATACAATACCAATCTCTCGAAAGCCAGTAGGGAGATGAAAACCCCCAAAATCCGTACGTAGTAACTTAAAGTCGTCCCGCTTAGGCCTTAACCACTTAAATGGTTTCACGATTTGGGGCACAAACTACTTGGAATTAGTGTGGGATTTGTTTTTTTCAGTTCTAAATGGGTTAAGAACTGGTCCCACCTATCTGTGGACAAACTACTTGGAATTAGTTTTGGATGATTTTTTTTCAGTTATGAAGGCACGGAGGGGTGGTTACACCTTGATAGTTAATATTTACGGAGGTTTGGTGCTTGGCGCCTAAAGTCTACCCACCCGAAACCGTAACCCGAACCCTGTACCCGTGATCAGTGCAGGGATGTTGTGTGCTTGGTAAGACTTTAGATTGACTCGGCACGCTTGGATGCTGTTCTTGGAAAGACTCTATAGGTTAGACTCGGGAGGATGCTGCTATGGTTGAGAAATAATCCAAGTGGGTTTGAGCCGCGTATAATATACCGGTATACCCTTGGCCAGTCAGAGTGCCTAAATAGCTACAGTACCTTAGGAAAATTCACTACCATCGGCATATGTTCGCTACTTGACTGCTATCATCCCGTTCTAGGGGGAAAATACTTGGAAATGGGGCCAGCTTTATTTAGGTTTACGTGCAGGCACAGATTGATTCAAGAGTAAACGGCGTTGTATCGTACCTGGTAGGCTTTTGAGAATGTGCGAAACGGGGGCCGGGTGTCGCCGGCAATATGTAGAATTAATTGTTGTCTCGGGTAACAACTATGCCGATTTTTATGGCCAAAAACAGTGCTCGTACAGCAGTGTAGGCCCGCGAGTAAGGTTTTTAATGGGAAATATGAGTACGTGGTGAGAAGGAAGGAGTAAGGACAGCAAATTTAGAAGACGAAAGCTCAAGCCAAAAGTAGGTACAGAAGGGAGTTAAGTAGACTTTGCGCAGAGGGCTCCTTTTTTGTTGCTCTTGTGTTTTTTTTTTATCTTCGAGCGCTTATGAGTGATCAACGTTGAAGCTCATAGTGCCTTCGTACACAAATTAAGAACGTAAGGCTTACACCTGGAGGGACGCTATCAAATAAGGAAATTGGGGTGATATCAATGTTGCTCAGCAAAGAGCGCTACGATCGTGTACACTAAATCCTATATAATGGTCTATGCTTGAGATTGTAAAACAAGAATGACGTGACAATACTATTCTGAAGGCTTGCTCACACCACGTAGATGTTTATTGTTGGCGGGCCTTCGATGCCGTACCCCTGTATCGCATAAACAAAGGTGGAACGCGTCAGTCAGTTGATCTCCAACATTGTCCAGTTCCAAAAATCTTGACCCCCCTCAATGATATTAACCGGTAGCAAATGAAGAAGACCCGCAATGAAAACACGTTTCAACGTTGTTCATGACTCTTGTATACGATTCATGTTGCCCCTGCGACTATTATACCGTATATAACATGCTCCCAATCCGATGTATAACATCGAACATTCTTTCCCAAATTATATACATGCAGCAGGGAGGAGGAATATATCTCCCTTGTCACACTCTGCCGCCTAGTCCGACCAAATCGAACTCTTCCGCTTTTGCTTGAAGGCTCCTTCCTCTCCATACGCGCATCCCCCCCTCTCTCCCTTTCTTTCGTTCCTGGCCGACCCACGTTTTGTCCTACTCCTCGTCAAACGTTCTCCGTATTTTTGTTTTCGTGTGCTGTGATTTGTCGTTCAACGCGATCTCTCTTGAGCGAAGAGTTTGCTGGATCCTGTGCTCGGAGTAGGACCGGCGAAGGCTGCTGTACCGGGGAAGGCTAAGGGAGCGAAAACTGTGGCGATGTCGACTGTTCGCTTCCTCGATCCGGACTGCAAAGAGGTACGTAAGCATGCATGCATCATAACCCTTGCAATGTACTGGAAAACAGTGTCCTACCCTAAATCCTAGTAAGTGTGTTCCCAAAAACGTGTACCTGGTATATAGGTGCCGTTGGTTAATTAGTGTCACTGTTGTTTGTCAATTGTCCGGCTTTTATCTCTTAGCAGAGTTTTCTATTTAGTGCTGTGTGTTTTCTATCCCATTATTTTTAGCTTCGCCCTTGTTGCTCCTGCTCCTGCTCCCCCGACTGTATTTTTTTGGAGCAGTCGTAGCTCAGATCCGGGGTCACGTTGTAGGCTTTTCTACCCCTCCCCTTGCTTTGATACGCGCCTTGCAGCTGTAGTGGGAAAAACCGTTGGAAACGTCAAAGCTCTTTGTTCCCTCATCGGCTCGCGTCGAAGTGGTACTGTTGTTGTTGGTTTCAATTGTTGTGGGATTCAATTGTTCGGTGTTTACCTTTCTTGCTTATGTTTTCCTTTTTTGTGTTTTAGTTTATGTTGGTTTTACAGTAGTTGTTTCGGGGAATGTTTCTGAGTGATCAGCGTTGAAGCTACTGTGGTCCAATAGTCTACTGTGGTCCAATAGGCTACTACTGTAGTTCAATAGGTTACTGTAGTCCAATAGACTACTGTAGTCCAATAGGCTACTCAAGACCAATAGGCTACTGTAGTCGAGAAGAAAACAACAAAAAAGAAGGAAAGAAACCGAACGATAAATATCAATAGCAACAGTATAGGGGGAGGAGAGAAGCCACCGGAGTACTGCTTGCTGCCAATCGCATGGGGGTGGAACGTTGGCGAGGAGGAGGAACGGTAAAAGAGGGTTTACCGAGGGAGGGAGGGAGGGAGGGGGGCGGAGGGGGGTGCAGGGAGGACCCTTCAGGTGCCTCCGAGTGGCACGAAAGAGAGGCTGCTGGGGGTGTTTATGAGTGATGGATGTCGAAGGTCACGCTGCACATCATTGCCAGATGGTAAAACATCATCACGTAAGAGGAGAATAGAAGCAGTAACCGAGTTGTTCCGTTGGGGATTATTTCTGTTTTCGTCGAACAGTGTATCGTATGTACATATTCCAGTAACGACATAAATAGAGTACCAGGTATTATTTTATTATTATGGGGGACCATAGTAAATACTAGTAAATAGGGCCTACGGTACACAAACAAAAAAATACGTACTTCGAAGTATGTACCTATTTTTACTATTAATAACAATATTTGGACAAATGGAGTATTGTGGATAAATCTTGGCGGGAAGCAGACATAGAAGGGTGTTAGACTGTACGCATAGGTTTCCTTGGTTTCCGTGGTTTTCTGCTTTTGGGAATTTTATGAGTGATGAACGCTGAAGATCATGCTGCACATTGTCGGATGGCAAAGATAATAATAATAATAAAATATTTGGACCATAGTTAAACACTAGTAAATAGGGCCTACGGTACACAAGCAAAATACCATATATATGTATTACCTATTTTTACTAAAAAAAAATGGTCCTATTTACTAGTGTTTACTATGGTCCCCCGTAAAAGTACGGGATAGAAACGTCTGATAAGGGTATGCTATACGCCATGGTATCGGCGAGGAAGGTGATTACGCACCCGAAGAACCATGGACCATACCGCGGTTCCTACTGGGTAAAAAAAAAAAAAAACACCGTCATTCGATTCGCCGTGGTTTTGCCTTTCTTGTGGTGCTTTTAACATTGTTTATTCGGCATTGGTTAGTTTGATATGGTTGATTTACTCGATTCCCGAAATCTTCGGGATTTTTCCCGAGGAAGGCCCTGATTTAGACCATAGTAAACACTAGTAAATAGGACCTACGGTACACAAACAAAATACCATATATACGTATTTACCTATTTTTACTCGAAGCATTTGGTCCTATTTACTAGTGTTTACTATGGTCCCCCGTAAAAGTACGGGATAGAAACGTCTGATAAACGTATGCTATACGCCATGGTATCGGCGAGGAAGGTGATTACGCACCCGAAGGACCTGGCACGATATTCCTTCAGGTATAATATGCCTGGTCCATATGATTCCTGATTTCCGACCTTATACCCGATACATGATATCCGATACCTGATACCTGATATACAATACCTGTTATCCGATACCTGACATCCGATATATGATATCCGATACCTGATACCCGACATCTGATGCCCGATACATGATACCCGATATCTGATATCCGATACCTGATATCCGATATATGATACCCGATACCTAATATCCGATATCTGATATTCGATACCCGATACCTGATATCCGATACATGATATATTATGTTGTTTAAGGTGAAAAAGGCGATGAAGCACCCGAAGAACTTCGTGCGCAAGGGTTACGCGCTCTGCTCCCTCGTCAGCAACCAGGAGCTGCTTAAGCCAGCCACGGAAAAACGATCGACGCGAATCGTGGAAGTCGACCTGTCCCGTCACCCGAAGCTCACGTAAGTCAACAACACTAGCAGGAGGAGGAGGAGAAGTAAGAGGAGGAGGAGGAGAATTAGGAGGAGGAGGAGTAGTATTAATAGTCGGAGGAGGAGTAAGAGTAGTAGTAGCAGTAGTAGTAGTAGTAGTAGTAGTAGTAGTAGTAGTAGTAGTAGTAGTAGTAGTAGTCGTAGTAGCAGTAGTAGCAGTAGTAGCAGTGGCAGTGGCAGTAGTATTACAGTATGATAGCAGTGGTACACCATGCTATGCCACACCGTTCCATTCCATAGCATACCATACCAACGTGTCTGCTTCCTACTCGCCCGACAGGTACGAAACCGGAGACCACGCGTCGATACTGCCGAGCAACGACCCGTTGCTCGTTGCTCGCACCTTGAAGATGATCGGAGCCAAGCACTCCCAATGGCTGACCGTCACTGGGAATGGGAGGTGGGTCCAGCAATCTAGGCAAGAACTCTAGCTCCACTCTGGGCCTGCCCTACTCCTGCTTAACCTCTTACCTACTTCGATTGATATCTTTTAGCCTTTTACCTACTCCGATTGATGTCCTTATCATTCCTGATGTGCCCTCTCTCCTTCCACCCTTTATTTTTCCGTGCAGAGCTCCTTTCCCAGTTCCCACGACCATCGCCCGCGCGTTCGTGCACGAGCTGGACCTGTCAACGAGGGAGCCGATCGCCCCCTTCCTCAAGCTCGTTCTCCGAAGGGCTTCCGCGGACTCGGTGAGTGACCTCGACGAAGTCTTCCGTGTGTTGCCTCTGGTGCGTCTGGTGGTGGTGGTGGTGGTCTGCTGTTAGTGGTGCTGCTGGGGATCCTACTGTTGTCGCTACTGCTGCTGCTGCTGCTGCTGGATGGCCCCCTGCTAAATTATTCCGACATGCATCCTTATTTGTTTTAGGCCTGCACGAAAAAAAACGCCAAATTCCGTGGGCAAAACTGTCTATGAGACTTTAGTATTAACACTGACACCACTGCCGCAAGCAAGCGAGCATACAGTAGGAATATACCTAAACAGTGGCCGGATAAGTTTTGGCCAGCCTGCTGAAGCTGGCATTCCAAAAGGGTCTCCGATTACTCGATGGGTACCCCCCCCCGACTCCTCCTATGTGCTGCTGCTGCTACCGCTACCTCTGTTTCACAAACTCCGTGATTCTATTCCTACCTCTACCTGCACCCAACATACCATCGTCAATGAGTGTGTCCGCCACCCCCCCTCACGGCCCATGTCATGCCTGCAATCATTCATCCCTTGCCTTAAAATTCCGTATTTCGCCTATACCTGGTATCTCAGATCCTGCGAGAAACGAAGCGTACGGTTCACCCCCCCCCCGCCCACCCCCCCCCCCTCCGTTAGTTCCCTCCTTATCATCCTTAACTTCCACATTTGCCGTATTTGTCTGTTATACGTGTACTCACCTGCCTATGTATAAGACCAAGCGCAGGCTTGAAAATCTCCCCGAGAGATTTACCGTCTGGCCTTGTTGGTTGAAAAGCCCAACGTGCCTCCGTCCGGCATTGTTAGGGATGCGAGGTCTATGGTCGATACGACTTATGGCCATTGCTGACGACATGAGTACACCCCCCCCCCCCCCCCCACCCCCCCCCACCTCCCCTCCGTATCTCATTTTGCTCCTGTATTACAGGACAAGCGCAGGCTTGAAAGCCTCCTCGATAAGGAGGACAAGGAATGCTGGGCCACGATGCAGACGGTAAGGAAACCATGATAATACTGGCATATACGTGTACTCGTACCAATTTGGACCGAAATGTGAAGGGCCTTTTAGGCATCTGAGACGCATGCTACTACTATAGCACTATGAGGGTGATCACTTGAGGAGCTCTGGACCGTTTGTGCATTGGCACTCTATTCCTGCCCCGCCTAGCCCCATTTAAGGGACGCGAGACGGTAACATAAAGGACTATTCAGTTGTACGTACGATCATGCTGCGTCGGTGCCGTCCTTGCGTGCGTGAGTGCGTGCGTGCGGCTCCTTGCGTCAAGCAGTGTATACCTATGGGTGATGACCCACCATTTTTGTTCTTGGTGGGTCGTCAGCCATATAGACCTGTGTATACTTGGTATGAACTACCCGATGAGCAGTCGTTCCCATAGCCTAAGGGCCCGTTTTAACGCTTTTAGTACTCCAGTGCTAATAACATTATATTTATCTTTAATTCCAAGTAATTTGTCTAAAAGATAACGACTGCAGCTCTAAAAGGGTTAACGAAAAAAAAAAAAAAAATTGGAAAAAAAAAAAATCAAATCCGCTCTTCATTGGTCAGAACCCGCACCACCACCCAAGATTATACCCCAAGATCCTAATCTTTGGTGCTGGTGCGTGTGTTGACTAATGAAAAGCGAATTTGAATTTTTATTTTTTCCAAATTGAATTTATTTTATACTCGTTAATATGGGCCCTAACGATACAACGAAAAATATTTTAGCACAACAATTACATTCCGACGATTTTGAGTTAACCCCTTAAGAACTGGTCCCACGTATTTGGGGACAAACTACTTGGAATTAGTGTAGGATTTGTTTTTGAGTTCTGAATGGGTTAAGGAGCCCCCAGTCATTCAGAAAACGTTTTCAGCCAAAAAAAAGGTATACCTTGCTACCTCTATCGTTGCACGCGTCCATTGTACAGCACTGACAAGAGGGGCGATCTGGTGCAGTACTGGGACAACGCGCCAAGACGTATCTACCATATCACCCTCCGATCTCTAATGAAAGAATCACGCGGCGACTCTATTGCTGTTAATAATCGTTTTTTGTCTCCAGTCATTGTTTCCCGGTGATAGCCCCCCCCAAAGGTATGGCAACATCCACCTACAGTAGTAGACGCTCCCACCTTGCTGCTGACGCGTGCTACGGTAGAGGTAGCACTTTTTGGCTGAATGTTTTCTGAACGATCGGGCTCCTTAATCAAACTTCGTCGGACTTTAATTCTTGTGACGAAATATGTTTCAGACTGTACGTCGGTCATGAGATTTTCTCGTCCGGCAGCACTTTTATTTTAAATCGTTTTTTCAGTGAGGCGTGACGCCCCCCTTAAGTGAGGAACTCAGAAAAAAACATGGTGCAACCTCTATCGTAGCATGCGTCTGCTTGCCCTTGCTCCGACTTTCCCTCGCATGTCATCTGGTTCCTTCTTTTACCCTTCCTCCGACTTCCCTTCACGTGACATCTGGTTCCTGCTTTTTGCCCTTGCTCCGACTTTCCCTCGCATGGCATATGGTTCCTGCTTTTACCCTTGCTCTGAGTTTGCATCGCATGGCACATGCTCAGATGCCGTACGTACGAGCACTGATTTTTGTTTGTGTGTGTGTGCTGTTGTGTTGTTTCGCGCCGGTTTCGTGTGTTGCTATGCAGGGATTCCTGAACAGTTACACGACGGTTCTGTCTGTCTTGAAGGTGAGGCTGACAGATAGATCAGATAGATAGATAGATCATCTAGACAGATCGCGTAGACAGATCATCTGGACAGGTCATGATCATCTAGACAGATCATCTAGACAGATCATCTAGGCAGATCATCTAGACAGATCATCTAGACAGATCATCTAGACAGATCATCTAGACAGATCATTTCGACAGATCACGTAGACAGATCATCTAGACAGATCATCTAGACAGATCATCTAGATTATAACCTGCCTGTATGAAAAGTTGTGCTGGACTTGTAAAACTTCGGAAAGACGTTATTACCTATTTCCGTGTGCTCGTCGGGTTTTTAAGTGTGATCATTTTATTAAATTCTAATCTTTTTGTAGGGCTGGGCACTGGCACAGCATGTACTGGCAGTAGTAATCTACTGGCATCAGTAATACACTGGCAGTAGCAATATACTGATTGACCTAGCAAGTGTATTCGCCTCTATTTTATTTATCGTACACGCGTACGCCCAATAAACACGCCATATCATAGTACAGAAACCCATAATTTGCGTTTCGGGAGGAAAGAGTATTGAGGAGA
The DNA here is from genome assembly GCA_008828725.1 of Saccharina japonica. Lineage (NCBI taxonomy): Eukaryota > Phaeophyceae > Laminariales > Laminariaceae > Saccharina > Saccharina japonica. Next base: position 404,874 of record MEHQ01002413.1, read on the forward strand.
GACAGTATGCTCCTTCAGTCCAGTATACTGGTTAATTTTGACGGCAGTATAATCGCTACTGACTTGAGTCGGCCAGTGCACAGCCCTGTTATTTTGGGTGTGATAAACACGTAAAGGTAAAATGAGGAACCTAAAAGAAAATGCTGTTGCATCCTTACCACCTTTACGTGCATTGCCATGCCGTTAACCCTGCCTGTTTCATCTTCGTACGTTGTATGTCTATGTTATTTTTGACAGGAGTTCCCATCAGCGAGGCTTTCGGCAGAGGACCTGATCGTCACCCTGCCCCTGATGAAACCGCGCCACTACTCCATCTCCTCGGCAAGCGAGGTCCAGCCCCGGCAGATGAACCTTACCGTCGGCGTGCTCAAGGTGAAAAACATGAGGAATCAAACAAAAATGGGCGGTTTGTTTTTGTACGATATTGCTGTGGCGTTCATAGAAAGGGGAGGGGGCGGAAGGGGCTATAGGCTAATATAGCTCGCAAACACTACGAAAAATGAAAAATGGTGCAACACAAGCAAAAAAAAATACACGACGATTTTGGATTGAGGAGCCTTTGCTAGGTCATTCAGCCAAAAAATGGTATACCTTGCTACATTCATCCAAAAAAAGGTGTACCTTGCTACCTCTATCTTGGCACCCGTCGTAGGTCGTAATAGCAGTATCAAGGGGGACCATAATAAACAGGACCTATGGTACACACAAAAACCTATATATTTCCCTATTTTTACTATTAGGACTGCAGTCCCATTTTGGGAACAAACCACTAAAATTTCAAGTAATTTGTCCCCAAAACGGGACTCCAGTCCTACAAGGGTTAATATCAATATGTTTTTCTATGTGCTATGGTCCTCCGTTCTGGTAGTAGTACTGTAGTATCTCTTCTATCACTTGATATGAACCAGGAAAATTTCAAGTTTCCTACTTTCCCCTTTTGAAGGCTCCTGCTTACACCCCCCTCCCTTGCTCATTCTTGGGCCTAAAAACATATGCACTGCCTGTATGCAGGTGGAAACCCCTGGAGGAGGCGCGACGAGGGAGGGTCTGTGCTCCCACTTTTTGGCGAGGCAAAAACCGTCCGAGCTTATCCGGGTTGCTATTCGGTCTTCGGAATTCCGTTCCCCCGCCGACCTCTCCAGCTGCCCTGTCATCATGGTGAGTAGTTTGTTTTCCGTTCTTGATATGTACCGCTCTGTCCCTAAATATAATCAACGTTTGCACATTAATATTAAATTCAAAAGGTGCATATATTTCGGGACAGTGGTATGCCTAATATTCTGCAAATAACACCTTGTACAGGCCATTTCGGTGCCCTCACAGGTTGCGATTTTCACGCCGAGTTTACCGTTTCAAGCTCTCGCATTACGGGACCGACAAACGAAGAGAGGGGGGGGGGAAGATAAGGGGG